>CM073763.1:44775437-45090305 GCA_037127475.1 Arma custos | reverse complement strand
ATCTATAAAATACTTCTCTGAAATCAAACCAAAATAAAGTATCTCTCATCTTGTATCATTATCTTCTTACAATATTATATATATCAATATATATATATTTAAAAAAAATCTGAAACTTAAAAAAACAGAATCAATTTCACATTACAAAATATTCTACCTTCATTAGAATATGTTTTTAACATGATACTGCTATAATAACAAACAAACAGTTGTGGGCCAAGTTCAAGATTATCTCTTATCTCTCTCTAGAGATAGCAATCACTTTCACTAGTGTAAATATTCTTCATCTTACGAAAATATACTTGCTCTCTCAGTGCTACATTAGGATACACAAAGGCAACAGGCTTGTATGAGACTCTTTCAGATATTTACTCTAAATTTACTTATTTAAATTTATAATTTATTTCCTTAAATTTTTTTTTATTCTCAACTCAAAAAACATTATATGTATATATATATATCTCCTATTAATCTTTAATTTTCTACAATTGGGACACCATGGGCAAAATTAACATTACTCTCAAATTGGGACCTTAATTTGGGACACACGGGCAAATTCAAAATAACACTCAAATTTGGGACCTAAGTTTTGGGACGCACGGGCAAATTCAAAATAACTCAAAAATTGGGACCTTTAAATTGGGACCTTAGGGACACAAATCGGGACACATCTACCTTAATACCAAATTCATCAGACTCAATGGTCTTAATTATATTATTCATAATAAATCATAATTCACGACGACAAAAAATGTTTATTTATTAATATAGTCCCTTATAAATCTTAATCATTATCAATAATTTACGACGACAATCAATTTTTTTTTTATTATTAATATAGTCCCTTATAATCTTCAAATTCTTATCAAAAGTTAACGAAGACATTTTATTTTTCATTATTATTGTTATAGTCCCTTATAAATATCAATTAATTTTCAAAATTTTTCACCAATAATTACACGACGATATTTTATTTTTCATTATAATTATAGTCCCTTTTAAATATTAATTATTTTTCAAACTTAACAACGACATTATTTTTAATCATTATTATTAATAATTTTATAGTCCCTATTAACATTAATTATATTTTTCATAAACGACGATAAATTTTATTATTATTATTATGTTTATAGTCCCTTTAAATATTAATTTAATTCTTTTATAATCGACGATAATTTTTCTTATTATTATATTTTTATATAGTCCCTTTAAATCTTTAATTAAATTCTTTTATAATCGACGACAAAAATTTTTATTATTAATAATTTTATAGTCCCTTTTAACATTAATTATCTAACATAAACATTAATTAAGCCCGGTTCGAGTTTTTACATACCTAGACGTAGATTAATTATTTAAATTATTTAAAGCCGTATTCGCCGCAGGGATCGCCGTGATTAGTTTATCGGGCATTTTTAATTTTAGTTGAGAGGGGGCGCCGCTTTAGACCTTTTGTCAGCCCAGAATTTATGAATTTTCTCTTCCACGGGTTCCTATTATAATTATAATGGTTTTTAAGACGTCCCCTCTTATTATTATAGTGATTATTTTTACGCCCCATCTTATAATTGTAATTATTATTCATATTACGCCCATTGTTAGATTTGTGACTATTATTATGCCCCGTGTTATAATTTTTATTATTAAACTTAGTTAGCCCGAATTGATGATTATAATTATACTTTTTATTTCTATTATTTCCATAATTATTATTATAATTCTTTTCATAAATGCCGCTTCTTTTAAATTTATTCCAGTTATTATTATTTCGTCGACGTAATAATCTAGGCTTATTATGCTTTAACGCATTTAACTGATTCCTAGTGTTGACTCTTATGGGATTACTTTTAGGATTAAGCGTTCCAAGTTTTATTTATTTATTTGACGGGCAATTCTCTACGTTCAATTTAACTTTATTTAAATTATTGGACGATTTTAAAGTGGCGTTTATTAGGCTTGTATCGTTTTCTTTTAATTCATTATTTTTATTATTATCCTCTCTCTCAGTTATCTTACTGAAGTCTGGAACAAAAGTGGCAAGCTTAAAGCTCAGTATGTCTAATCCAAAACTCTCTACTTTCCCCCTCTACTTGACATCGTCCAATTATATGCCTTTATTTCGTACACATAAGTAGATCTAACCTTAACAACATCGCAGGTCAATGTTTAACTCTCTAATAATTCTTAGATACAAGTTAAGAATAAATCTCTAACGATTCAATAAATAAACCCTACAGATCACCACAAGAGTACTATTAGAGGCGAAAGAAAACTTTCCAGCCAATACTAAAGCTTACTGCCTCATTTTATATGATAAAATAATAGAATATGAAATGGGAACGGGTTTGGTCCGTAAATTGTACTGACTCTCTGTTTGTTTGTTTTTTTTGTGGTTGTTAGGAGAGGAGTATACTAATTTTTTATTATTTTACATGTAGATGTAAAATGAACGTACAACCAAAAAAACAAAAAACGAATTGGAACTTGATTCGGAAAATACAAAATATCGAGTAATAATATCTTTTATTTAGGTATCTTTCAAGCCTGATGAGGGCCTTGTTAAAACTCCAAAAAAGCCCGATTTTATACCTGTTTTTATGCACAACTTACAGGGTTACGATTCTCATTTTATAATTCCTTTCTTGGGCCGTTGTGAAAATATCAGCGTAATTCCTAGTAATTCTGAAAAATATATAAGTTTCAGCATAAAATTTAAAGGTTGTAGTACAAAAATACGATTTGTTGACTCGTTTAGATTATTATCATCAAGTTTGGAAACATTAGTGAACAATTTGCAAAATAAATCTAAATCAATTACTGATATATTTCCACATATGGCAAATATTATTGATGATGAAAACAAAATTAAATTATTGACAAGGAAAGGCATATTTCCGTACAATTATTTTAATTCTTTTGATCGTCTAAACGAAATTCGACTACCTTCCAAAAATTCATTTTTTAATGATTTAACAAAAACATCAATTATAATCGCTAATTAGCGACGTGGACTATGAGCACGCGAAAAGTGTTTGGAAAGTCTTCAACATCCAAACACTAAAAGATTATGCGGAATTGTATATACAAACAGATGTAATTTTGTTGTGCGAAGTTTTTGAAGCCTTTCGACTTCTCTGTCAACAAATTTATCGACTAGATTGGTTTTTTACTTTGCCACAGTTATCTTGGAATGCAATGTTGAAATACACGAAAATAAAATTAGATGTAATAACAGATATTGATATGGTACAGTTTTTTGAAAAGGGAATAAGGGGTGGTATTTGCCAAGTTGTTTCTCGGTATGCGAAAGCTAACAATAAATATCTAAATGAATATGACTCGACTAAACCCAGTAATTATTTACTTTACGTAGATGTCAACAATCTTTACGGTTATGCCATGATCCTTCCCTTGCCGTATACAGATTTTGAGTGGGTTGATGAAAAATTAAATATATTAGATCTTGAAAATGAATCAGAAACCGGTTATGTGCTAGACTTTGATGTTGAATGCCCCAAAGAAATTCATGATAATCTTTCTCAATTACCTTTTTTACCCGAAAAAAATAATCCACCTAATACTAAAACTGTTAAACTATTGACGACTTTGATGCCCAAAACACGTTGCATAGTACATTGTGTGAATTTAAAACAAGCTCTACAACTCGGGGTAAAGATTTCAAAAATTCATAGAGTGTTAAAGTTTAAACAAAAGAAATGGTTGGCTCCATACATAGAAATTAATTCAATGATGAGAGCATCAGCAAAAAATACATTCGAGTCAGATTTTTACAAATTGATGAATAACAGCTGCTTCGGCAAATTTATGGAAAACGTGCGGAACAGAATCGATTTAAAAATAGTAACAAATGAAAAATCATTATTTCGTCAAGTCAATAAACCAAATTTTAAAGGCAGGATTATATTTGCAGATAATGTTACAGCGGTTCAGCTGGAAAAAGAAAGCATTATTTTTGATAAACCCTTGTACGTGGGATTTGCAGTGTTAGACTTGAGCAAAGTTTTGATGTATCATTACCACTATAATGTGTTTTTGAAAAAATATGGTATAGAAAATGTCACTTTATGTTATACCGACACCGATTCATTTTTATACAATATTAGGACTGAAGATATTTATTCCGATATTTCTGGAGAGTTAAATAAATATTTTGATACAAGCAATTTTCCCACTTTTCATTTCTGTTATTCTGAAAAAAGTCGTAGGTTTGTTGAAAGATGAAACCTTTGGAGATCCTGTAGTAGAGTTTGTCGGCTTGAGACCCAAAATGTATTCGTACATAACAAAGAATGATATAACGGTTAAAAAGTCAAAGGGAATAAAAAAATCGGCTGTTAACGATTTTACTTTTAGCGATTACCTAAACACATTTAAAGACAGCAAAAGTCTATATTCTTCATTTTATACAATTCACTCTAAAAAACATAACGTTCAAACCACACTGATAAATAAAAAGTCATTATGTTCATTTGATAATAAAAGATATACATTACACGATGAAACCACTCTTGTCACTATAGCCTCAATGAAACAACGAATCTAACATTTTAAATGTATAAGAACCAATAAATGATTGTATACTAGTATTATTATTGTTTACTTAAATTTATATTTAGTTAGAAAATTAGACCTGTAATTAGAGTACTAGATTTATTTCAAGAATGTCTACTTGTATTATTATTATCTTTTACTTAAATGAGAAAATTAGACCTAGAGTACAAGAAAAGTAACAAAAAATATGTTTAAGAATATGATGTATAAAATAAATGTTGTGTACAACTGTATTTTTTTTTCTTTCACATATCCTTTTTGTCAATCCAGCTCCTTCAAAAAAATTTCCTATATATTACTAAAGTTCAGGAGGAACACATACGTCATCCAAGCTCATAAAAGCTAAATAATCTAACTCAATGAAACGTCATCCAATAGCCTATCTAAAAAAAAAACCTAATCCCATTCATAAAAGCAACTCTCGTCTTAGTCATAATCTCAAAAGCATCCCATTCATAAAGACAAATTACGTCACACTACCATTCAGTTCTTCCTGATGACGTCACACACCCATTCAACACTTCAATTCATAAAATGACGTCACATGACCAACATCCATTCAGAACAAACAATGACCTAGTTTCTACTGCGGTGTTGCCACATCTCATCTGCGGCGTTGCCAAAGCTTACTTTGCACACCTGAACCTACCTCAAGGTCAACATCCCCTCGTCCTAACTTACACCCATCCCACCCTCAAGGTCATCTCAAGGTCACACCCCCGACCTGCTATAGCAGACAATGACCTCAAGGTCACGGCTCCGGCTCAACCCGCCTATTTGTACTACTATTGTATTTTCGTTTGGAGATAATGTGGTTAATATGTCCAACGTTATCGAACGTTATAAAGATGGTATCGCCCAGTTCTTCTTTACCTGTTACCCTTGTAAAGTACTATCATCCAAACCAAGTTTTAAAAAGATGTTTTACTCTTCTATAGGCGAAATTTAGAGCTCCCACAGTACCATTGTCCGAATAGCTATAGCAGCATAAATTGAGGTTAAATGAACAAATAAACAACAGACTGAAAGGAGCCATTTTCAAAGCATTTCCGGCTACCCTCGGCCCTAAATTTTATACTTACCAATTGAAAAAGGGAGTTGATTTTGAAAAACTCCTAATTTTGATAATTGGTGGTGTACAGTGTCATTTTCCATGTAATTTTGGCCGTATAACCAAATGCACAATTTTGTGCAATTTCAAATGCTCTCTAGTTACCCCCGTAACGCCCAGTTCTTCTTTACCTGTTACCTTTGTAAAGTACTATCATCCAAACCAAGTTTTAAAAAGATGTTTTACTCTTCTATAGCTTAACCATCATTATGGTTTGTAACAGGCAAAGCTTTGCATGTGGTGGGCCCAGGATGATAAGGATATAGGTTATATATTTTATGTAGTAACAGGAGGAAACGGAAGTCGACTGGTATTCAATAAAAGCAGCTCCGGACTTGCTAGCTTAACCCTGACAGTAACACCCTTAATTTTAACCGCTAAGGGACATGCTAGGCTTTTCAAGCCCATTGAGATTAAGATTCCAAAAATAATTTACTTTCTACACTTGGCACGGTTTTCACATTGATCAACGTTATTATTAGCTTGTTATTACTATTATTATTACTACTAGACAAGAAAAATAAACAAAATCATTTTAGAAATTAACATTTTATTTGATAAAAAATTTCTGACTTTTGATATTTAAAAATTAGTCGTAAAAATAAAATTTATTTACATTTATTTTAATTATATGTACAATTAGGACACATTTTTGGTGATGCTCTCCACAAATAGGTCCCCCTCAACCGTCACACATCATTTTGGATTTTTTTTTGAGTTTATAACTACAGGATGAGTAGTAAGATCTTTTTCTCTCATTTTTTTTTAACCTGATTACTTGTCTTTGTCTCTTCCTGTATTTTTAGACATTCATATATATTGCTCCTCAATACTTTCGACAGCGGCATTTGTAGCCGTTTGTGCGTCCACGCTTCGGATAATTCTTCAGCGAGTTATATCATGAAGTCTAATCGAGAAAGTAATTTTTATAAATTGTGTTCGTTGATAGCATTGTCATCGTAGTGGGTTGATACCAAAGATACAAGTTTTTTTTTCTTCGGCATATACGAAACTGCAGTTAGATTATTTCTAAAAATAAACAACGAGACCCAACTTGACGATTTTGGTATTTCCTATTAGTAAACTTAATTGGTAGCTGTTGCTTTTTTTTTTTCTCGTTCCAATGTACGTGAGATTGTACTCTTCTAAAAGTTCTTCGGGGAGAGGAGAATGCTTGTGAACCAATTGTCTCCAGTCAAGTTTCGATGACTCCCTTTAACTGGTTCTATTATTTTTTTGGTGAAATAAGCAGCCGCAGGAGAATTTGTTGGAGTTTGAATTTGAGAACAGACATTATTTTATTATGAAATGGACAGTCATTAGGCTTAAAAACAGAAAAAATGTATTATATATTAAAATGATTTGGTTATAATAAAAAAAAATATTGTAGAATTTTCAGATCTAGCATACTGTTAAATAAAATTATAGGCCTGCTAGGCCTATACAAAATTTACGGAGCAGGTACACCATTGGTCTCTGAAGCCTGGTACTTCACAAAAAAAGAGGGGAAACTCAGCTTTCAATGACTAGTCTTGCGTTGTTGAAGGGCCAGAACACTACTACCATATCTCCTCGAGGAATAGGTGGTGGAGGCCTGCTCCAGAACTCAAAGGGGCGTTCTGGAGGGGAATATACTTTTGTAGACCAGACAAAAGCCTCTCGGACCTATCATGTTACTGTGAGGGTTAAACAATCCTAAGGGGTTCTCTTGAGCGATCCTAACTATTTACAACAATAATAATATAAAATTGTTGGAATGATAATTTTAATAATATTTGACGGCGAATTTTACAGTTGAATTCAAAGTGTTTAGTTACCACGAAATCAGCTAGGTAAAGCGACGTTGTGAGTTAATGAGGCGGCACCGTTCTGTAGTTGTATTTTTAAGTATTATAATTTTAAATAATATAAAATTTAAGCAATATTAACTTTTACAAAATTGAGTGATCAAATCTGGAGTTGTATCATTTTAATTTCAAGTAGGTACTAACTTTTTATCCATGATTATTGCATCATAATAAAATCCGGTTTCAATCGAATTTTTTTATCTTATTCGATCTTGGGCTTAGAGGGGCCACCTCGGAGGTCTGAATGGTTTGATCAAGAATGTCAAGAGACTACAGACAGGAAAAACAAGGCCTATAGGAAGATGATAAATGTGCATAGGACTCGCCAGGCTGTTTCTGATTACAGAGTGTTAAGATTGGAGGAGAAACACCTGCATAGGAGAAAAAAGAGGGAGAAAGAAGAAGAAAGAATAAGAGAGATTGAGGTATTAAGTAGACAAGCTAATACTAGAGCTTTCAGCTCAAGCTAGAGCTTACAAGGCAATCAAAGCCCAGCGAAAGGGATTTAATCCAAGATCCAATACTTGTAGAGGTAAGGACGGTCAATTGATCACAGATAAAGAAGGGATCCTGGAAAGGTGGTCCGACCATTTCGGAAGTCTGCTGGGGAGTGTTCAGAATCCTGCCCTAGAAGATAGTTATGGCTCTGACACAATTCAAAATTACAAAGAGCTTCTTGACCTACCAGATGATGAGGAAATTGAGTCTGCAATTCAGAAGCTTAGAAATAACCGAGCACCTGGATGTGATGGCATACCAGCTGAACTCCTGAAGGCTGGTGGAAATGAAATGATAAAGGTGATTCGAGATCTGCTATACAGTGTTTGGATAAGCAAAACTCTCCCGCATGACTGGTGCATCAGCCTTATGAACTCTCATGGAAAGGACTAGAGAGTACAATATAACGACGCACCTCCTTTTCGTGGATTTCAGCAATGCCTATGACTGTATCATCAGGGGAAAGCTGTATCAAAGTATGGAAGAAAGGATCCATCTGTCTAATGAAGACGTGCTCATGCATGTGCTACGTTTCTACTCTTAAATATATTTTGAATATATTTGATTGATATTCGGGATGCCAGAGTATCATTTAGGATGAGTACTCAAATTATTATTTATATGCATTAATCTTAATTGGGCTCCTTTCCAAAAGTCTGGTCTTGTGTTTACCAATTTACTCATCTATTATACCTTCAATACATTATTATTTATAAATTATATATGATATATGGAAGTCTGAGACCTCCATCTTTTCTTTTCTTTTCTTTTCTTTCTTATCTCTGCAGTCACCTTGACCATAGGAGACACCTTTCTACCTGCGTGAACTACTTCTCGCAAACCAACATTGTTCTTTATGCAAAACACATTCCCTTTCATGATGCCGACGGTACAATAAATAGCACATGTTCATGATTCCGATAGGCGGATCCAGGGGGGACATGCACGGGCACGTGCTCCCCCCAGACGGTGTTTTGTGTACTGAGGAGAATCCATTACAGTACATTCTTATATGCAAATCATGTGATGATAGTTGTTAAAATAACAACTAAAATCACTGTTGGTAGCATTTCGACAGAACCACGAATCGCAGTCAGTAGCTGTTAAGAAATCACAGGTAACAAAAATCACAGTAACGGTTGGAGCTGTTACTGAAAAGTAGCAGTTCAGCCCATCGGGTCTCAGTCTGAGACCCGAATGATCGAAATGACCTAAATGATCGAAATGACCGAAATGATCGAATCATTTTGACTCGATCACCAATAGGAATGGGTCATGATCGATTCGATCACCAAGAATGATCGATCGACCCAGGTCTAGTTGGTATCGAATCGAAAGCTTAGCTGGAAGTTGAACTGTAACCTTCCTAAAACAAGCCAGTCATTTTTAGTGCTAAAGTCTAGGTATTGTCAATACTAGAATTTTAAAAATGGTTAGGGAAATCGCTGATGAATCCCAGTTTCAAGAAGAGTTGAACTCTTCTTCTACAAAGCTGCTTATTGTAGATTTCACTGCTACTTGGTAAGGAACTAAGTAAATTGTTTATGTTTTATTTATATTTTTATATTTATATTGGATTAAAAATGAATTTCTAAATTACTTGCTAGGTGCGGACCTTGCCAGCGAATCGCACCATTTTATGAACAAATGGCAATTAAATACCCTAAGGCTTCTTTTATTAAGGTAGATGTTGATAAGTGCCAAGAAACTGCAGCTAATCAAAGAGTATCTGTAATGCCTACATTTTATTTTTACAGAAATAAAGTAAGTTATATTAAAAGAAAACAACTATTTTAAATTTTTCATATGATTGATATATGAAATGTAATTGATCCTGATGCAGGTCAAAGTTGACAGCATCCAAGGAGCTGATCCAAACAAGTTAGAAGCTAAGATAAAAAAATACTATGATTCTGAAGAAAGTGGTGACCAAGAAGTAGGTGTATCTGGTCATGTAAGTATTAGTTCTATTTTTATATTTTAATCCATGGAGATTGCTAGATGAGATGATACTTGTTAAAGATTTTTTTGTCTGATTAGTTTTAGACAGCTATTTAGTTACCGAGAGGTTAATTATATATGTTCTTATTGATAATAAGATTATTGTTTCAGATGGATTTGATATCTTTTATATTGAAAAGTAATTGCGAGGCCTTAAATGAATCTGATGAACATCCTTTTGCACATTGCCTCACTAGTGCGGGTGGATATTTGGAGTCTGATTGTGATGAACAAGTATGTATGCCACTATCTTTTCTATTGATGTTTTGGATTGGTTTCAACATTATATGTTATATTTATGTTTTATTTGCAGTTGATCATTTCAATAGCCTTCAACCAAACAGTCAAAATACATTCATTGAAAATTAAAGCTCCATCTGATAAGGGTCCGAAAACTTTGAAGCTGTTTATTAACCAACCAAACACTCTTGATTTTGATTCAGCTAGTTCTAATCAGTCTGTGCAAGATCTTGAGTAAGTTATATTTTCTACAATTATAATGTCTGCTAATCTTCCTTAAGTATGTCTCCCATAATAGTAAGAATAATTGGTAATTATTATTCTGTATCACATCCTCAAAAGAAGGGGGTGTGGTTTTCCCCACCCTTCTTATTTCCGCTAGTTTTCATACAATTCAAGGGCTATTGATGGGTCATTCCATGTGAAACCAACAAGACCCTCAACTTGACTATTTCAGATTTGGCTGAAACTTGGTTTATTTATACTCTCTGACATCCTGAACTCAAATATAATTTTCAAAAAATTATATCCCCGATTGTTTTTTAGTTATACATTTTTAAAAATCACAAAATGCCGCGGTTTTTAACGTGCGCTAAAATATAACTCTCCAAAAATATGACATCATATCATGATATGGATACCGAGTAAAAAAAAACTGGTTTTCCTCTAAAAAGTGTAGTTGGTTTGGGTACAAGCCTCTATTATATGTTATTATTATTAATATCCAGCCTACCTGAGGCTGGAATAGTTTCTCTAAATACAGTGTTATTTTTTTAAATAATTCCTCCAACCATTTGCAGAAGGGTTTCGAAATCAGCAGGGCTCCTTCGAACAAAATTTCTGAATCCCATGTCATCTTCTTATTTCAATTTTTCTAATAGATTCAGAGCCATAGTTATCCCACCAGAGAAGTGCTCTCCTCCAATAACGTTTAGGGTTACACTTTTTATTTTTAATTAACCTTATATTATTTATTTAAGCACAAGTTAACAGCACAAATCGGAATTAGTTGGGACATCGCGTCGATTTTTTAGTCCATTGGCTTGAATCCTCTAGTGCGCTAGGTGTGGACGCATGACAATGTATCGTGACAATTCTAGACCATCGCAATACGATGTATCGTGACTGTTCTTGGCAATGTTCTGTGACTTTGTCGCTAGGTGTGTACTAGGGTCTAGTATAGAAACAATATTGATCGTACATGTATATAAAAATTGATTTTGTTTCTCAAGCTTGCTTTTGTTGATCCACTGATACATACTTGAACAGACATGTCCCTTTCATGTCCTAACATATAACATAAAGTGATATCTGTGGCAGATTGTTTTATTCAAAATGTTATAGGTTGTAATTATGTGCTGGGTAAACTAAACTGAATATTCCCATTAATGAACTAGTGTATTATTTTAACTTTCCCACTTTTCTTTAAAGGTTATTAGGAATTATAGATAGTATGGGAAATATTGTTAATCATCCCCTCTAATAGTTAGTAAGCATTTTGCATAGTACTGACAAAAACAATTGAATATTTGACCAAAAATTCTAAATAACTAGCTATTTTTCAAGAATTTGTGATACACAAAAAAAATTGTTCACTTGTGAATAATTATTATTTTAATAAGCCACAAATATTGTTAGTTTGGTTATGGCTGAATGTAGATGTAATTTTCTGAATTATTTGTTAATTAAACCAAAAATTTAAAAATATTATGATTCTTTTATAAAAAATAAATTGCACTGATTAGTGGCTAATTTTTCATTTACTGCTACTAATTTCTTCACAAATATTGTCAATTGTATGTTAATAAGACATAGTGTTGCATCCAAAGTGGAATAAGATTACATATATTAAAAATTAGTGATATTTTATGAGAGATTAACCTCTTAACTTGCACGCTCGAGTTAATTCGAGTGCGCTAAACAGGCCAAACTGTGCACACTCGAGATAATTCGAGCGGCGTTGTATTTGATGCTGCTATAATTTTTCACACTCGAATATATTCGAGAATTGAAAATAACAATGTGAAAGCTAAGAAAAAGAATCGTGTTATTGATATTTATTATTTACATAGGATTGTAAGCTATAATACCTTCATAATACCTTGCATTCTTGCATTTCTGTACTCGTGACGACTGACTGCGATCCGTCGTAGTATTTTCGTGAATTTATATAAAGGCCATTGTATCTTTTATTTTACTATTTAGACGTGAAATATCAAACACTTGTTTCTGTTGTTTTATAGTTTAGTTCAATAGTTATCTAAGTGTTGTAAACTTGCAAAGATAAGTGTATCTTTATAGACAGTCAGTTATTTTGTGATTACAGAAAATAAAATTGGGTATATTGGATATTTATACAATTGGTATGTTTTTTTCATTTTCAAATTATTATATTTTATTTTATATTATATTATAGTAAAATATATATTGAAAAATGAGGGATTCAGAATCTGAATATTAATACGCAAATTTGTCGGAAAGCGGCTCAGAAGAAAGTGATAAAAATTTTGAATTTTTTTTATTTTTTTGCCAAAACAATGTTCTTAAGTTTGTTTTTTTACATTACAAAAAATTGATTTTTTTGGGCCGGTTTTTTTAAAAAAAAACTTTGCGTTAAGGGGATGCAAGGATACTAATACTCAATTTATTATAAGATTGATCATTAGTGTAGTTTTGTTATACTTTCTGAATTCTTACGTTTTGTTATATATTTTTGTAGGTTAACTAATGAAGATTTAGAAGGTAATCCAGTTGCATTGCGCTATGTTAAGTTCCAGAGTGTTCAAAATATTCAAATATTTGTCCAGTCTAACCAAGGGGGAACGGACACCACTCAGATAGACTATCTGCAACTAATCGGTTCCCCTATAATTACAACTAATATGAGTGATTTTAAACGAGTTACAGGGAAGAAAGGAGAAGCACACTAAGGCATTACATTCGGATTTACAATCAAATTAACTCTTTATAATTTATTTTATACATATTTTTACATTTATTTGTATATTTTCTTCATATACATTTTCCTGTAATGATAATAATGAAATTAAATGAACAAAATAATACTATCATTACGATGATTGGATCATTTCCTTGTTTGAAATCTGTTTTCTCTTTTTCTATGAAGTTGTTTTCTTTTATAAATATATAAAAAAAAAAAAACAATTGATAATATTAGAAATCTTAAGATAGACATAAATTAGATGAACAAAAGGAACTTAATATTTCACAGTAGTAATACTATGTAAGACCTTAAAGGTAACATCTATAAACCAAAAAACTAAAAAGAATACAATTACAGAGAACCCTAAAGCAAAGAGATCACAACATTTACATAATTTTTACAAAGAGAATAAGTAACCAATCAATTCCACTCAGTTTTGATAAACTACCTATAACAAACATTTAAAGCTGTAATAATTTCTTTAAAAGTAGTACATATGCCATACTACAAAAATTTACATACATATAAAAGTAATAGTTATCATATTTAAGATCACAACCTTAATCTAAGGTCAATGAATGCTAGGAATAAAATTCCTATTGGAAAGGAAAAAGTAAAATAACTGAAGCAACCTTGTTAATTTTGTAAATTCATAAAAAATAAAATATTTGTAAAATTCAGAAATAATAAATACATATAAACATTTTCTACTATACAAATTATTTATACAAAAATCATGATGTCGTTGAGATTGTAGTTTCGTTACCAGTTTCAGTTGTTGGTATAGCAGTTTTACTTGAGTCAAGAGTCAGCTGAGCAGTTGTCAAAGGTGTTGTGGCAGTGGTTTGATATTCAATAGTAGAAGAAATAAGGTTAGGTAATGCAGTTTTACCCCATTTCAACAGCTTCTCCATTGCTGAGTCCTCATTTCTGGTTACGCTCCCCGCATCATCAGATTTAGGGCTATTATCACTTGCCGTTTTTGGAGTACTAAATCCAGACTTTTCTAATGATCTAAGGAAAGATTCTACAATTGATGGCCGATGGTTAACAGTGATGTTTGGAGGTCCTTCTCTATGAAGATAAGCGACAGGCCAGTGAGCTTTTCTTCCTGAGTGGGCGTATGGTGAGTAAGTCTCGCTACAGGGGCGCCACTGCTCTTGATCTGAACTTCCAACATAACACCTGCATGAAGAGAAATAAACAGATAAGGTTAAAACAGCAATTTGTTTCAAACCATAGGTATAAGTTTCTATCAAGCAAGTGTAAAAATATGCATCAACATCAATTCAGGGATGAGGTAAAGCTATGAGATGATAATTAGAAATAATGATAAAGCTGCTACAAAAAAAAAAAAATCCTATTTTATCTGATCCTGGAACAGATTTTTACGAGCCGTGTTTTTTAAGTGAGTACCGTTTTGAAATTAAAAAAATACGTGCAAAGATATCTCAATAATTTTATTTTTACATGAAAGCCTGTACCTTAATCTACTTTTCTACATAATTTCCTTCATTATTGAGGCACTTGTCATAACGTTGTACTAGTTTATGAATACTCTCCTCATAGAATTCTGCTGCCTGACTTGTTAACCACTGCATCCCACTGCCCACTCTGTTGTTCATCATGCACATTTGTGCGGCCATCTTTAAATGCTCTCACCCACTTTCTTACCATTCCATCACTCATAATGTTTTGTCCGTAAACTGCACAAATCTCACGTTGAATATCGATCGGTTTTAGGCCTTTAGCACTAAGAAATCTTATAACAGTCCGTATTTCACAGTCGACGGGACTCGCGATTATCGGAGGCATTTTAAACACTCAGTAAACAAGGAAGAATCAGACTGTAATGGCGTCAGTGCGTAGGCAAGAGATGTAGGTACCAGTGCGCATGCGCAGGAAGCCGACCGCAGCGCTGCGGTCGCGGTGTGGCAAACCGGTACTTACTTAAAAAACACGCCTCATATTAAAAGAAGTTAACTGTCAAAAACAAAAACTATAAAAAAAAATTAAGCAGAAGTAAACAAATAACTCAATTTCTATGAGCATATAAATACAATTATTTTAAGATGGGAAAAATAAAGGAATAAAAATAAGACAGCATGTTGAAGAGGATTTACCAAGAATTGGAAGGCTGATTGGTGTTTTTATGCCTTATGTTTTTATCATATTGCCATGATATAAATGTAGAAACATACCTGGGTATATTACTTTAATTCAATATTACTTATTTTATTCAAAAGGACAGGTCAAATGAATGATTGCTAGCAAACATAAACTAACACGAACGAAAAAAAGTTAGAATGTGCACAATAAATCTATTGCCATTCAGAATTAATCCTAATATTTATTGAATATTTTAATTCAATCTCAACTCTAAGAGAAGGTAGGCCGGTAACAAAAAGTGACACCACTTAGCCGTTAAGGAAATTTTCATAAAATAAATAAATAAAAAAACAAGAGTATTTCCTGGGGAAGGTGGACCTGACCGATATAACCCATGTTCTTTTCAAAAAGGAGTCACAGGTTCAGATTCAAATATCAAATTGTTAAGTTCATTCTCTTTTCTAATTGTTGATGTTTAACTATAAATAGTAGAAAACCAGTTTATTTTCTGTCTAGGAACAAAATGTGGTAAGTCATAATTTGTTCAGTGTTGAACATATGGTTACTCCTTAACTGAATTAAAATAACAAAAATTAAATTAGCTAAGTGCATACCATGGATAGCTAAAACCGTCAGAATAACCACACTGATGACCAGACTTGCAACAGTAATCCCAATCTCCATTATCAATAGGACATGTCCAGACACCAATATCATGGTTTTGAGAACACACAGTGCCGGCACGGCAGGGAATTCCATTTACTGTAAATCTAGCCCATGTGTCTTCTACTCCACGATCTCCTGTAATAAAAACGAAAATCATTTACTACTTTTAAAAACTTTGTTGGCCTAATAATAGGAATTATGTGTATGGTATCTGTTTTTCAAAATATCCAATTAAATATTTATATTACCTGGATAATGTGGCTCAGAAAGAAGTGGTGGTTTACCAGGAGGTGGTGGCATATAGCATCCTGCAGCTCCAAAGTCCCATGTGAACATACAAAAATCCTCTTTATCGTGCAAGTAATCGTAGCCAGGTCGAAGATCTCGTTGTTCAACATCGCTCAGTTCACACTGTCCATCTCTACATTTATGTTTTACTTTTTATATACTATGTATTTATATATTATTTTACAAATAGTAAAACTTTATTAAATTGATTAAATCGGAAAAAATAAAGCTAAATATGATTGCAAGGACATAGTATCTTAAATGGATTTTTAAATCTATAGCTATGTTCCTATTACTTCTACAAGCTATAACCATACAAGGCATTTAATTTACTATAATAACATATGTTAACAATGAATTGTATAATTATTTGATAAACATTTTGAACCATTTAACATTCACAAACAAAACAATAAGTTATAGAAATTTCCCAATCAATTTTTCAAAAATTCGATAAAACAATGTTTGCAATGCTCCTAATATGTGAAAACTATAATGGGTACAAGGATTACATGTCCCAGAAGACTTAATAATAAATATACCATTATTTCTTATATCAATGTAAACGGATGTAAAAACTATACATAAAGTAATGAATGGTTAATAAGTTAAAATCGTTTCATAGAGTATACTATATAAAAGGAACATTATGAACGTTACAGTTTGTAACAGACATTTGACTGTTTCGTAGCTTGATTAAATAAAAGATACTTAAAATATAAAATTTGTAAAGAACCATAAATAATACATTTAAAAATAAAAATCTTCTTTTAAAAACAAATAAATCTTCTGAATAAATGAAAAACATGATTAACAACTAAACTAACAGGAGAAGTAACAAATAAAATATCTTTTTAACTTAATATTTGTGGTTGTATAATTATATTTATGAACTTTTACTTTTATTAGTTTTAAATGAGACTTGTAAAACACGATTACCCAAAGAAAATCCATTCAATGAACGGACAGCAGTCTCAGCTTCATCTCGATTTGACATGGTTACAAAACCATATCCTTTACATTTGTTGGTTTGCAAATCCACAATTACTTTGACACTTTGAACAGCTCCAAACGGTCCAAATAATTGCCACAAAACATTTTCTTGTGTTTCAGGTGGCAGATTGAAGACAAATATATTCCACCCTAAACCATTTTTTATACTTCCAGGAAAAACTGGATTCACTTGGTAATCTACAGACATTGGGTTAAATCTAAAATTACCAACGGAAGGGTGCTTAGGGCGTACTAGGAGATGGTTGGTTAAATGTGGTGGCATGCTTGAAGGTGGGATCATATTTGTAGGGTTCAAACCAAGACGATTTGGAACACCAACAATCATACGAGGAGGTACTGGAGGGAATATGTTAATACTATTTGCGGGGTTATGGGCAAACTTAACTGAGATAGGCTCAGTACAACCTTTTGGAACAGTTCCATTGAGCACTTTAATGGCCTTCTCCGCTTCTGTTCTTAAACTGTATCTAATGAAACCTATTCCTCTAGACATACAAAGCACATTATTAGAGGAGCCACTTCCAGTCGGTTGAGACATATTACCTTGAAGAATTTTAGAAGATATTATCTTTCCAATAGGACTGAAAAGCTCTTCTAGATCCTTCAGCGTGTAAAGCTTTGGCAAACCACAAATGTAGAGGTTTGCACCGACTATAGCCTCACTACTTGGACGGGCAAATGAAACTTTAATAGTTTTATTTTCTAGTGAAAGACCATTCAACATGTTGATGGCTTTTATTGCATCCAATGGTCTACGATAATTAACGAAAGCATAACCCAAACTCTGACCAGTAACTTTATGTTTCATTAGTTTACAGCTTTCTACCTCTCCAACAGAGGAAAAACGTGATCTAATTTCATCTTCGGACATTGACTGGGGTAAGTAATTCACTATGAGATTAGTTCTGCTTTCCTCCTTAGTACCACTGACATCAGGTGCTGACCTTTGATGGCAATCATTTTTGGAAGTTACTTGAGAATCGATTTGAGAGGAATGCATTCCAACCATAATGGCTAATAACAAGTAAAAAACTGAAAATAACGGGGTATACTTATAAATAAAGGCCAAAATATTAAGATAAAAATCTGGATTCCTTAATGCACTAAATTAAGGGTGGAAAGCATTTTTTTTAAGTCACAAAGATGGCAATTGATCCAAGTATAATTCTAAGTCAGAATAATTATACATGCAAAGGATATGATTTATAAAAGTAACAGGAAACATTCTTATTACTTTTTGCAATTAGAACAACTTTCTGAAAAACAATTCAGTAGCAGTTTTTAAAATTAAAACATTTGTTTCTTTTTTTATTGTTTGAAAAATTAAAAAAGAGAGAACTTAAACCACAGTGAATAGTACAAATATTAGTATTGCCATTAACATTAATAAAATCAAACTGTTATTGTCCTTGAATTCGATATTGTTAATAACATAATCAAATACATAAGGCTGAATAAGGAATTAGAATCCGCTTATCTATTTATCTAAAAATAATCATTTATAACCGCATAGAAAGGTTGATTGGTTTAGTGACGTCTTCATTGAGCGAATTATGATTAATTGCAACAAAAACTTCTTTAAGATATTCACAAATTATTGCTAGACGGTAACTTCTCGACACTTCTTTGGGTTCCTTGAAAACCTTAGGACCTAAAAATAAACCATTTCGCGTCAGTAAACATAAAACAAGTATCTAAATGGAGGAGTCATTGTTATGTTTAAAAATCCAAATACATGCCATATATATATATTAACGAGCGGGGTATGCTGCAACTAGTTGAATAAAACAGCAAACACAACAGTTAACGCAACTAAGATGATACATTTCGACTAAAACTACAACAATCTACAACAAAACAGGGACTGGAAAGGCCGGTGTTTAGGTGACTGAAGTTGCGCGCGCATGTTATCTATTAGCGCTTCAATATGAAGTTAAAAATGTATTGGGGGTTATCTATTTTTTATGCTTTTACAGCCTGAAATATATCAAGGCTCAGTATCAAAAATTCCTCAAAGACACCATATGATCCGGAAATTCCTACTTGACCGTTTGCTACTCCGACATTTAAAACATAAACCATCACAACCCTTGAAATGTCTTGGGTTCGGTACGTAGTAGAGATTATACTGTTCCTAGAAGACCAGTTGTGGAGTGATGTGATTTGTCCGAGATCACACTCTACCGCCTGATTTTTCCTCTTACTATTGATTCCTACTTTAAAGAGCCTGGATGAACATCAGGACGGTCTCCAGATGCCAAAGGATCCATCCCCAGCTGTCAAGAGATTAAATCATCCCTACCATTTCCAACTATCGAATGTGAAAAAAAACACAGTTTTCGTTTTCCACTTATAGCAGTTGCTATAGGATTGATGAAGGATATAAAATTCATACAGGGGCATCTATCAGGCACAAAAACAATGTAAAACGAATTTCATTGGTTTGATTATAGGCACTAATTTTTGTTGAACCTTGAAACTGTTTTTTTTTCTCCTCAAAAGTACTGATTTTCACATTCGATAGTTGGAAATGGTAGAGACGAAATAAAGTCTGCCACAGCCGAATTTGAACCCGGAGCGCTCAACAACTGAGTCACCCGCGCTCAACCCCGATATTTACTATACTATTTTATATGAAATGAAAATTTGAATAAAAAAATTAATCCGCCCTATTAAACCATAGTGGTATCCACCAACAAATATTAAAATAAAATAAAGTAAGTATTTGCTGTTTAAAAGAACATATGAAATGAAAAAGTACACTTTTATTTTATCTAGTTGTAAGCCAATAAATAGTGATACGTTGGTATGCCATCATTCGAAGAATTTGTATAATTATTGCACCTACATATCGTATTATACTAAGCAAGTAAATATGAAAAAAACAGACCATTTTTATTATATTTTAAGGCATGAATGGTTTAGAATAAGTAGGTGGCTTTCGCTATACTGTCTTGACTCAAGCAAAAATTGGTCATATATCATTTTTTGATAGTAACCATGATACCCTCAAAGCAAAATTACATTTGCTTCCACTATAATTTACAATCAAACGTATACATTACTTCTTTAAGTCCCAGAGTATCTTCCACTTTTTACACATTTTAATTATGTTATATCAAATGTCACCCTTAATTAGTTCTTTAACTAATTAACTATGTACTCGACAAATGCGCTTATTTAAAGAGATAATTTAGTTATTATTCATTTTATTTTAGTAAAAATAATCGAAGAACATCTTTTTACTACTTAGTACATAGTAATAATTTTTTTGGATTTTAACCATCCTTGAATCCACTAGTTTCATTGCGACGTCAGTAATTTCTTAACACTAAAAAACGGTTATCGGCAAATAGAGATAAATTTCTGTATTTGGGGTTGGTGTAACAATTAGTTGTACACATTCCAGAACAATTATACTTCTGGTTGAAACGGAAGTGTTACTTATACTTTACTCTGAATTCTAAGCTCTCTACTTCTGATTTTACTGCAATGAAGTACCGACTATTTCCGGTATAACACATTTTATAGGAGGGAGAGATCCCATTTATATTTTTAAGTTAAACGATAGTTATAATAACAAAAATTTTTCTTATCTCTGTACTAATTCCATCGGAACCAGCCATATTATCACAATTTTGTTTTTAGTTCTCAAGTTGAATTAATGAAATTTATAATTTTTGTTATATTTAAATACGAGTTAATGGATTAATTAAAAAAGTAATCCATTTTTTAAATATTAAAAAAAAATATTATCTGGTCTCAAGGTTAGCCTCGTCATTAAACAAGGAAGATATTTTCTCTTTATTTAAATGCCTTTCTTGATAAACAAATGCCTTAAATTTTTTATATTATGCCCAATTAATAATATAAGTATTACAAAACAGTCCAGGGCAAATTTACCGTTTACGAGGTTAAAATCTCGGTTAACTCGACTTAGTACTCCAAGTCCCTTGGATCAATACCAGACGGTGGTGCGCTCTGCTGGTGTACTCAGTGCTGCAATCTCACAACTGCTTGTATAACTTGGCTTTAATGAATTTGACGCAATTACCATAAAAGTAATTATCCGAAAAAGTGAGAAACAAGATACCCCTATAGAGAATACCTCATAACAAGATAGAATCACAGCAAAAAATTTAAAAACTCGTATTTGACTCTAAGGATATTAATATATGTATCACACCCATCTCTCCTGTTGAGGTTTTCTTTCAAGACCCAACTTAAACACCAAATACGAATACCCTAGTAATGGGTAACAATGTGAGTTTTGGCACTGGTCTTTATGCAACTAGCAAGCTAGAATTTCATATATATGTATCTATCTCTATCTCTTTATCTTATCTATATGTGTTAGTGTATTAGTCTAAGCGCCCGACTTAGTAGGGACGCTCTATACTTACAATATAGGCACTAGTCTATTTTTGGAATGGGGTGTAACCCTGAGGCACCCCGAAAAAGGACCTAGGTCCATCATACATTACTAGGAAGGGTACTTTAATAAGTGATATTACGTGGATTTTGTTGGTTTCAAAATCTGATTCATGAACTTGAACAGTGCAAGAGTCCTTAAAGTAAATTTGTTGGACGCACGTTAACTATAATAAGTACGGTGTAATTATTATAATTCTTAAACATCTATTATTCTAATATCTGGTTCGATGTTAGAAACTTTTGTATATTGATATCTTTTTAAATAGTTGGAAGTCGACCCACAATGATTAAACAATCTAAAATTATATGCTCCTATAAGCATTCCACCTTCACCCATTTAATTCTTAAGGTTTTCTTTAAGACCTTATATCTTTTCTTCTAAAGAACAATGTAATAACTCAAAAAGGTAGTTGAAAATTTTTAAAAAAATTGGGTGTTAGTAAAGCAAAGCAATTCTATTGCAATGATGGAATTGGAATTCTTTTCTTAACCATTAGAAACATTTTAAAATCTTGAAATTTTTTTAACTTATGCCATTATTCCTATAAAACTTCATGTTCAAACATTATAAAACTAAAAATATGACTTTATTAAAAAAAAAAATGTTGGAAATGGAATATCAGATATGTCATGCATGAATTTAAAAGCCTCATCCAATAGGTACAATTACTACTGAAATATAAACTCAAAAATGAAAATTTTTGAGTTATGTCGTTATTCTTTTGAAGCAGCAATATGTGATAAATCAATTGATATCTACATATAATAATAATGCAGACATTGTGCCTAATAAGGAATCACTTTAAGTGCATCCAATGTTGAACTTGTGACTTATTAACATGTAAGAAGGGAGGGGAGAAGAGTAAAAATGGGTTTAATAAGAGGTAAGTTGGTAGGACTGTTATGTCTGAATGCTGGTATGTTGATAAAAATTCTGACAGGATCAACATCAAACATCCATTTTTTTTTATCTAGTTGTTTTTCTATTTATAAAATATGTTTTAGTATAACCTTGAAGAAGTCCCCTTTATGGAGGAGTGGTTACTGGTATGTGGGGATATGGTAAGTGGGGTGCCTACTACTATTTATTGTATATTTAAATACTACTATCAATGACTTGATATTTGTATTTATATGTTTGTATGTCAGATCAATAAATCATGTAAGAGTATGGAGGAATGAGTCCTAAAGTTTTCATTCTATTGATTTTACTAAACTTATGAAATTGGATAGAGTTCACTCATTTTCTGTCAAAGTAGGTTTGATGTTTATTTCAATAAAAAAAAAATTATTAATTTTTAGTGGCTAATAAACCTAATTTCGACTATATATTACCTCCTTTTATAACTTACCAATAAATGATGGATCGTGGATCCTTAAATCTTGGTTTTTAGGTCTTAATTTTCACCAAGGTATACTTATTAATGGATTCTACTCAGAATCTGATAAACTGTGGTGATTTATTATTTTAATTTAGAAGATAAAACTATATAAAACTTACCACCGTGTTCTCCAGTAGTTCAATAAATTAATAATAGAAAATACTCCTTACTTGTACAACATTTAATGCTAAAATAATTTGTTCTATTTAAATATAGGTGAAGGTACTGTGATATAATTCTACAAACTAAATAATGTTAAAATACTTAGAAGCTAAAGATGATTAAAAATTATCTTATCGAATTATATTAAGAAGTTGATGTACATACTTGTAGCTGATCGTGGCACACCTAAATTTGGTCCGTTCTCTCGCCCTGGTACACTCTTCCATGCAGTCTGCTTCTCCAGGAACCCAGAGAGCATTCTTTATTGCAGAAGGTAGAAGTCTGGCCGGACTACTGTAGCGTATGTAGCACACTGGAGAATTCAACATTTGTGTAGTGTATGTGAAGTACTCAAGAGAAATTTAATTGTATTACCCATACATACATTGTATAAAAAAAACAAAAAAAAAAGATATTAGTGCATACATTTCAATATGCCTTAATAGGTTCAACTAATACATGTTTTTCCTTTCAATTTATTATTTCTATGAAAATATATGAAGATTTTATTTTCTTAAATTAAAGTTATACTAAAGATTTTACTTTGACAATCTATACCTCTACGACTGTTTCTACCACATACATTTAGAGCTCCTTGTATAACTGGATTTACCTCTAATATTTTGAGTTTTAATTAAAAATATTCAGTAGTTTATGAGAACAAGAGTTTACTAAGATCTTGGTACAACTACTAGAATAGAATGTTTTTGTAATAAAATTTTTAAAGGGTCAATGAATTAAAGTTCGAATGTAAATTAAATGGAATATTATTTGCTAATTGCCAAAATTTCCATCTTAAGTTTGGTGGCCATAAAAATTAATGGAAGGTCAATTATTATCAATGGTTGACTGTAGTTTTAATGAATATTGTAGAAATGGTCTGAGGGCATTAAATAAAATTATTCACTCTAATGAATATATCTTTTATTTTATTTTGGGTCTCTATTATCATTACGATAATTTGAATCAATATTAATTTGTATTCATCTCTGATGTCCATTAAAGGTTGTTAAAATTTATGGACGACACTTCTATTTCCAGTTGGCATTCTTTATGAAATAAATAAATTATTTAACCAGAGTATGTTTTTGACTGCTTTCTCTCTTTATTTTATCATTTACTTTATCATGTGTATTTATTTATGAAGTCAAATAAATAGAATAAAAATAAATCTTTAATGCCAGTGAAAATGATGAACCCTTATTATTATTTTTTGATAAGACAAAAATAATAATTTTAAAATTATTAAAAAGAAATTAGGTATTTTTTTGGTGCAAAATCAGAGAAATATTTTTTTTAAATTCTTCTGAAAATTAATTTCATTTGAAATTACTTATTCTGTCATCTCTTCTTAATCCGTTTTAGTGTTCACTATATTTGTGGTAAAATATATTAGTGCAATACAGATATGTACTTACTAATGTCATTAATCAAATTGGTTCTTTTTTGTTGAATACTTACTTACTAAAATTTTCAAATTTAATGAAATATAGACTACTACTTGACATCTTGATTATCATTCCACTTTTTTTTCCCACTTCTTTTAAGTTATAGAATTTCCTCCAAACGTTTTATTAAATATCTAAATGTATTATATTTTTTTATGAGGAGCTCACTTCATCTTTGTATGAACTCTTGTTTCATATTCTGATAAATATCTAAATATAATGATTTTGTAATTTTTGTTTAAATTATTCAATCTAATTTTATTTTAAAAGATAAAATTAAAAAGGCATACAAAATTTAAAAAAATTAATCATTTTTCTAAAATTGGTTTAGCTTCAATTAGTATATATATTTTCTATCAGTTCTCAATCACTTGTTTGCAGTGTTATTTGACGGAAAGGGTTAAAGAAATGAGCTCCTCAAGATTACGATTTATTAAAAAAAAGTATATTTCAGTATCTTGTACAATTAAATAACAAATTGTGGCACAAATATAGCACATATTTCAAAATTTTGATAATGATCCAATGTATCACTGCATTCGGTACATTTTTCTTACTTACAACGATCTGATGGCCTGGGCCTTGGTTTTGTGTCAATGCCATATTTTCCTGGTGGCAAATAGGTTTCACCTGGTCTATGGCCGTAACCATAACCCTGACCATGGTTTACTGGTCCACGAGGAGGCTGATATCCGTCATACTGTGAGGAAGTGTAATACCCATCATATTTTTTAGGTGGTAAGTAGCCGTCTGGTTTTCTTGATGGTTGATATGCTCCATCATGTTTAGGTGGATAGTGCTTGTGGGGAAAACTGTCTGGATAAGACTGCTGTGGGGTTTGGGGCGGAATGTAACCATGAGGCCTTTCAGGAGGCACATAGCCGATGCCAGGCCTTTGGGGCGGTAGGTAGCCATGAGCAGGTTTCTGGTTAGGATAGTAGTTTGGAGGTGGCTTTCCTGGAGGTAAATATGTGCTTGGTATTTCATTCCCAGGCCCGTAGTGTTCACCTGAAGGTGGTTGAGGTCGCACAGGAGCACCTATAATGAAGGGAAAAAGTTGATATATCTTAATA
The DNA here is from genome assembly GCA_037127475.1 of Arma custos. NCBI lineage: Eukaryota > Metazoa > Arthropoda > Insecta > Hemiptera > Pentatomidae > Arma > Arma custos. Next base: position 45,064,513 of record CM073763.1, on the reverse strand, counting down.
TTTATATATTATTATTATTAATACTAATATTATCAAGTTGTTATTAACTATTGCAATGATGAAGTATGCATTGATAATCTAGTTATCTCATTAAATTAAGACAGTACACTAATAACAATAAAATTATAAATGCAATTACAAAAAAGAAAAATATATATTAATCAAAAGTAAACATTTTTTTTTTTTTAAATTTATGAGTGTAATACTTGAATTATGAGCATGTTTTTGCTGAGAATTGGTGTTACCTACCTTCTTATAATTTAGCACAAAAGTTATAAATTATTATGAAGGACATTGCATTTGTATTTATTTTAAATTATAAATGGAGTAGATTATGTAAATGAACACTTGCAATTACCAAATGTTAATGCTTTAAACAAGTTCAACAATGTTTAATCTGCACTAAGCAATCATATTTTAATTTTTACATCAATATTTAGGGTATTTCTGTAAATGTAGACATATTAATTGAAACCTTAGGGGATTACAATGTAATAATATAAATCTACAATCTATTTATAATCCTACATGCTAAGTAAGAAGCAGAATTAAAAAATAAATAGTTATAAACACCTCTAAGATTTAAAAATCAAATTTTACTCCTGAATCTAAAATCTCCCTACTTATCTACTGATCCATTCCATTAACAAGTTGTTTGATAGAAAAACATCATTTGACACACATTCTTAACAAATAAAATAATAAATGGTAACGAACAAAACATTTAAATCATAAAATACTTTGTATTACGTGAACAACTAATTTTTAAAATCAAGCTTATGTAACAAGATTTAATAAAAATATAACTTTAAAAAATGTATAAAAGTATAAAGAAAAATTAGGGTTTTGTACTCTTGATCCCCAGCCAATAATTCAAGTAATTTACAAATAATCAGACTGCTTTTGTAATTTTGTCCAAACATCTTTAGAAATAACTGAGCACCAGGATGTGATGGCATACCAGCTGAACTTCTGAAGGCTGGTGGAAATGAAATGATAAAGGTGATCCAAGTTCTGCTACACAGTGTTTGTATGAGCAAAACTCTTCCGCATGACTGGTGCACATGCCTTATTAAAACTACTCCCTCATGCCCAGAGAGAGATAGGAATATACCAGTGCGGATTTATGAATGGTAGATCTTTTATTGATCAAATATTCTCCCTGAGAACTCTTATGGTAAGGACTAGGGAGTACAATATAACGACCCACATGGGATTTCAGCAATTCCTATGACTGTATCATCAGGGGAAAACTGTATCAAAGTATGGAAGAAATGAATGTGCCCAGAGAATTGATATGCCTTATGAAATTGCTGATGAGGGAGTCGAGAAGCCAGGTCAAGATCCAGAATGACTTGTCTGAGGAATTCAAGACGATAAGGGGATGGACTCTTGTGCCTGCTATTTAATTTTGCACTAGAAAAGGTCCTATGAGACTCAGGGTTACAAGTCACTGGTACGATTCTGACTAAGTCCATCCAAATACTGGTCTATACAGATGACATTGTCATAGTGGGAAGAATACCGAGTAATCTACAATAGGCTTTTCTTGCTTTGGAGAATGCTGGGCGGCGTATAGGTCTTCAGGTAAACCAAGTAAAGACTAAGTATATGGTGGCTAACCCTTTAAGACAATCGGATCCAATCATCACGTTTGGTGCCTACACATTCGAAAGTATCGACAGTTTTGTCTACCTCGGTTCTCTGGTCAAAGCAGATAGCTCAACCAGCCCAGAAATTGAAAGAAGAATTTTGGCTGCTAATAGATGTTATTTTGGGATGGTGAAAATTATACGAAGTCATATGATATCAAGAAGAACCAAGGTCATGCTGTACAAAACAGTCATCAGGCCTGTTTTGACTTATGGATTGGAAACCTGGCCTCTGTCCAGGGCAGATGCCAAAAGTTGACTGTTCTTCGAAAGAAAAATATTAAGATGGATGTTTGGAGCTGTAAGAGTTGGCGATCAATTTAGATTCAGACAAAATGCAAAGCTGTATCTGATGTATCAGAAGCCTGACGTGGTGAAGCACGTAAGAATAGCTAGACTGAGATGGGCTGGACATGTGGCCAGAATGGAGGACGATGCTACCCTGAAAAGACTATTGTTTGGGTATTTTGACAGAAAAAGAAAACGTGGGCGTCCACGACTTAGATTAGCAGATGAAGTCGAGAGTGATACAGGCAGCATCATAGGATCCAGAGCTTGGAGGACCTTGGCGCAGAACAGAGAAGAGTGGAGGTGACGCCTTAATGCGGCCAGGACCCGTGCTCGATTGTAGAGTCAGTGTTAATTAATTTGTCCAAACATTCAGATAAGTATTTTTTTAATTATATTAAAAAATAAAAAAAGCGTTTAAAAACTTAAATTTTAAAATTAGGCATATGCATTGATTTTATATTGGTCAATACTATTATTAAAAGCTCACTTACATCTGTCAGGCCTAATCGCTTAGCTATGAATAAGTATGTTATGTATACATCACAAAAAATTGTGAGAACACAGGGATACAGGATCGGTGAAGAGAATAGATTTGTCTGACTTGGATAAGACCCCTGGTAGTTCAGTGGTTTAGAGCATTGCACCGGAGATGCAGACGACCCGGGTTCGAATCCCGGCCAGGATATTAATGATATTTAATAAAAATAAATTATAGAAACATATATAATTGATAAAATCCACAAATTGATATGCTATACAAATATAATTAATTAAATATTATCCTTAAATACACATCTTTTATTATCATCTGATTTATTACCTATTGTGATTGGTGACAGTTGACCTCTGTCTGGGTATCTGCTAACCTCGCAGCCATGACCATAGCTGCCTCTGTGGTAGAGTTCACATTCTGGGTCGATACTTAGGTGACTTTGGCCGTTCATTTCTGGTATTGGTAGGTCAGTTAGGAGGCAGTTGTCATCACTCTCACCTATCACTGGAGGGCCATATCTGGTGTAGAAACAGAAAGTAAAAAAATGTATTGTTTAATATCTATTTTTGGTTTCTTAATTTTTTTAAAAGTATAAATAAAATGACTTAATCTCTCAAATGAGATTACAAACTCTACAGAGCTCTAATTTCAAAGCCCTTTTATAATGTTTAATTTCTGTTTGTTAAGATTTATTAAGATATTTATAGGACATTAATCAATTTTAAATAGAGTTTGTGTAATGAGGGTCATTGTATTTTCTAAAGGTTATGTTTTTGTATTTAATAAAAAAAAAAAAATTCTTTATTAAATAATGAAACACTATTTTATATTTCTTTACAATAAAGATAATAATATATATGATTTTAAAGTTAATATAATAATAAAAGATAATGACAACCTATTTATTATTTCCATTAACTAGTTTTGGATTTTAATTTTCAAAGGTATCAAAATTTGGCAGTAGTCAAAATCAATTTCATTGAAGCAATAATTATAATATTTTAGTTTAATATTGTTACCCTTGTTAATCTAATTAGGCTAATTCACATGCCTATAATTTTTCATTTTGGCGAAATATAATTGCTTTTCCATTTTACATCACGTTCTTGTGCGATTATAAAAAGGTAATAAACAATTATTCGTTTTCTTTTTATGATCCTATTTATCTTTTTCATTCATAAAATATAGTAATTATAAAATATAAATAAAATAAAATATAGTGTATTTTTTTAAATTTATACTTATTATATTTATAATGAGTATTATAATTTATACTTATTATATTATATTTTTAAATATAATTTTTATACTTTCATGCAATGTAATTAATACAATTTTAAAACACAAGGAGGTGGTATACCCCGACTATCTAGTGGTTCTCCAACTCCCTTAGTTCCAAATAACTTGAGCTCCTTTTGTTGTACAATTGTTATATTGTATATTACTCTGTATATTGAAATTACAGAAAAAAATATTCTAATCATTCTTCCCCATTAATTCAATTTTTTATGGCCTATTTTTATTATTCAACCTTATGTATAAAAAAATATTACACAGTGATCATTAAAAACTTTATTATGTAGTAGAGAGATCGCAATAATGATTGTTTAGGTTATGTATTGATGTATTTCTGATGAAATTAATGTGATTTTAGCTAATATAGAGTGAATATATTGAACAATTCAAAATATAGACAATATTTTATCAAAATATAATTGATTTCATTAAAGTTTGTGTAAAAAATAACTTCTTTAGTTTTAATGATGTAATACTTAGTTGCAAGATTATTTTAATAAATTCAGTAAATAGTAATGAACATTCTATGTACCTGTAGCTAAAGGCTCTGCAGGTAAAGTAGGGCACATATAGGCATGCCGTCTCACATTCACTTAGACTCGCCACTTTCATTGCATATTTAACCATCTCCTTTTTCAGTTTGAGTCCACTACGCACCCTTTCAAAGCATTCTGTAAATTAAATCATAACACAAGTGTGAATCTTGATTAAATTAGTGTGCAATGATAAGTTATATATAATATTATCTTGCTTTGTTAATTTCTGAGACTGAAATTCAGATTGATTAATTCATGGTATTTTATGATTACAATACACAAAACAAGAGTTATTTATAATCTATGCAATCTTATTTTTAAAAAATATATTTATTATTTCTCATGAAGCTTCTTTGCCCTTTATTTCTTTCCAATAAAAATAATAGCCCATTTTGGTCATTCATGCCAATCTTCTAGCACAGGAATAAAAAATCTGATGTAGTCAACACATGACTTCATTATAAGCCTATTTTAATCAGTAAATCCTCAAAATGTGCCCCTGAATGAAATAAAGTCAGAGAGAACCACATCAAATATTATTAATTCTCTAATACAGACATATTAAACTTTTGTTTGGGCACCATTTTGAAAGGAAAATGACAGGTGATAATGTTGAGCTCCAGGTTCTGGTGTTATAGAATTGGTGATAAATCCATAAAATTTCTATTATAAAAAAGGGGAAATAAACGACAGAAGAACAAAAGTTAGATTTTTGGATTCTAGAAACGTAAAACCTAAACTTTTGAGAGAAAGTTTTTCAAAATATTATTTTGCTTGGTCGAATATTAGGCTCATAATTGTAAATAATCATGCTTATATAGTATGATCCAGACAATTACAAGAGCCAAAAGCTGACCCAGATGCATAGCAGACGACTTCCTCACGGACCAAGGCCCCAATGGGCCAATTAACACGAGATGTGTAGCGATAGGGACGTTCTGTTTGCAAATTCTGCAGATGGAATCTGGGAACAGCCTTGGCCATCCACCTCATCCATTGTTCCTGGCTACAGTTAGCTTCAACGGGAACCAGCGCTTATCTGGTAGGAAAATTAGTTTCTTCTACACTGATATATCGTGCCAAGGAATTTCAGGTTCAAAGCCTTTATATGTAGCAGCTCTTTCATAGGTATTGCAGTATGGCGTTGTTTCAAATGAATTCTTATGAGTGTTCCAGAAGACACAGAAGTTGAAATTCTTGGGAATGTAAAAACTTGAAAAAATATAATAAAAACAGTGTTGTGGTATATCCTTCTCTCGGTTTTGGTGCTTGGATTTGTGCCGTCTGGTATCAGACCAGCAAGGTTTTAAGCTAGAATCTTCCAGAGGCAAAGAAAATTGGGGACTCATGACATTTTATGTAATGTGATGCTCATTAAGATTTGAGATTTATTTTATCAAGAGTTGATATGCAATGACGTTTGCACTTCCTTACCAGGTCTGCAAGTTTAAAATGTCGTTTATTTCTTAAAATATAATTTAATTTACAAAAAAAAGTATAATATATTTTATTCAAAGTACTGGCCCTCGCTTTCTACACATTTTGTCCATCTCTCGGGCAATTTATGGATACCATTCAAAAAGAATGCTTCATCTTTATTTGAAATCCATTCATCGAGCCATTTTCTTACATCCTCCAAATTGTTAAAGTGTTGCTCAGCCAATGAGTGTCCCATCGATGAGAATAGGTGATAATCAGAAGGCGCCAGGTCAGGTGAATACGGCGGGTGGGGTAGGAGTTCCCAACCAAGCGAAGAAATCGTTTCCTTAGTCAATCTGGCTGAATGTGCAGGAGCGTTATCATGCTGAAGAATGACTTTGGCGTGCCTGTGAGCCCATTCTGGGCGTTTTTCGATCAATGTGTGACTCAAATTGATCATTTGTTGTCGGTAGCGGTCGGCATTGACTGTTTCGCCGGGTTTGAGAAGCTCGTAGTAGACTACTCCCTTCTGAACCCACCACACACACAGCATTGTCTTCTTCCCAAAACGATCCGGTCTTGCACTCGATGTGGATGGTTGTACTGGCGTTACCCATGATTTTATTCGTTTGGGATTCTGAAAATAAATCCATTTTTCATCGCCAGTTACAACTCGATGCAAAAAACCCTTTCTTTCGTGGCGTAAAAGCAGCATTTCGCACACAATTTTTCGTTTTTCCATCTGTCGTTCGTCCAATTCATGTGGAACCCATTTTCCAACCTTTTGAATTTTTCCCATAGCTCTCAGGCGATCGGAAATGGCTTGTCTAGTGACATTCAACTGTTCTGCCATCATTTGTTGGGTTTGGGTATTGTCTTCGTCTAATAAAGATTGCAATTCGATGTCCTCAAACTTTTTTGGTCGATTTTCTCGTTTTTTATCAGTAACATCAAAATCACCACGTTTGAAACTTTGAAACCAACGTTCACATGTCTTGACGGTTGGAGCAAGATCGCCATAAGTCTCAACAAGAATTCGATGACATTCAGATGCCTTTTTCTTTTGATTGAATAAGAAAATCATGACATGCCGCAAATGCTCTTTATTTGGCTTAAAATTAGACATTTTTAACACCAAAGAAAGGTATGATACGTCCACGTAAACGACTTAAAAACAACTGACTTTTGTAAACAAATGACTAACAAACAAAATAGCGTTTAGAGATAAGCAAATCCTTCAATAGGCTAAGAGCGCATTCTATTGGAATTAAAACGACATTTTAAACTTGCAGACCTGGTAGTTATTGTATAAAATTATTAAATATTCTTTAATATTTAATATTAAAGATATTGAGGATTTAATTTTGTAGGGGCTTGAAAAATATCAGAGATAATATTGCTATAATGGCTTACGAATATATTAAGTATGAAGAAATGAGTACTCAACCATTGTTTCAATATTACTTCCTATGCTATTAAATAAATTTGTATTTTAGTACAAATAATTACTGTATTAATTGAATTTTTCATTTGTAATGAGAAGTATGTAGTGCAAGATACGTACCGGAACCCCAGTATTTCTTAGGTTGGCAGTCAGGCTGGCTGTTGCGGTTCCTCTCGTAGAGGTCATAGTCCCGGTCAGGGAGGACGTCATTATAGATATCCACCTGAGAGGAAGATCGGCTTCCCAGTTGACAGTTATGACCGGGTACAGCGGGGCTCAACGAGTACCTGGCACAATGTTTCAAAGGACAATGCACATGTTTAAAATCTAAATAGTTTGAACAAGAATTCTTGTTGTTGATGTTAACAAATGAAAACATGGTGTTATCTTTACATAATTATGTAATTGAAACCTTCTCCAAAAAAAGAAGAAGAAAAAAAAGAAGGAGATATTCAAAGGAGATGTTACCTGAAACTGAAAATGTTGCACTGGAATTTCTTCTCGTTTGCACACTCAGTTTCGCAGTCATATACGGAAGGAACCGTCAGAGCGACGAGTACGACGCCTCTGGCCAACTTGAACCCGGTCCGAGATCGCAGGAAACACTCTATGGAACATAAGACATATTATTACATGCTAACCACCAGGGGGCAGCTGTGCATGAGAAAGGCAGACCAAACAAAGTTTGCCCTGCCTTATTTGCTTTTGTGTGCATACCATCTGGCAAGCCCCCTCCGCTACCAAGCTCGTAAGCACCTCCACCATACTGATAACCGCCGTCCTGGGGCGGCTCTAAGGCGTTGTCGTTAGGGTAACGGTCACCGTATCTGTGTGGCGGAGGCGGTCGGCCGTATCCATCTTCAGGCCGGCCTCCACCAGGGTAACCTCCGGGTCGGTAGCCGCCCGAGTACAATCCACCAGGCCTGCCGCCGCCTGGCCTGTCTCCTCCCTGAAACCCATAGTGGTATCCATCACCAGGACGACCGTCGGGATATCCTCCTCCTGGTCGACCATCTGGATAGCCACCATCGGGACGACCATCAGGATATCCTCCTCCTGGTCGATCATCGGGATATCCTCCTCCCGGTCGTCCTCCTGTGTAGCCAGGACCTGGACGTCCGCCAATATAGCCTGGACCAGGCCGTCCTCCTGCATAACCTGGGCCTGGCCGTCCCCCTGTGTAGCCTGGGCCAGGAAGCCCTGGTGGATATCCATCCAATCCTCCTGGACGTCCTCCGTAGTCGTATCCGCCATAGGGCCCTCCATAGGGACCTGGGCGGTAGAAACAACGACTGGGACCACTGTAGTCCCTTTCGTAGTAGTCATAACTTGGATCAGGATTAAAATCCGATGTTACGTCTAGCTTGGAACTTTTTGTATCTGTCAGTTGACATCGGTTTTCTTTTCCATCTCGATCAAACCTAAATAAACAAATACAAATTAGAAAAAATGAAATATTGTGACAAACTTTGTAATGGTAAATTGTATCATATAGTGTTTCCTATGATTTATATTATGTTTAACCATTTTCACCTGTTGAAATGAATAGATATTTGGGGCGTCACATTCCAATCCGGTAAATCCAATTTTTTTCAAAACTTGATTTTTTCCAACTAATGAAAATATTGGCTGAAATCTTTCAAATAATGAAATATATTGACAGTTATGCCATTGACCAGTGTATTAAAGATTTTTTTTCCAAAACCCCAATAAATAAATATTTTTAAAGTGTTTCTTCTTCTTCTTATTTTGTTGTCTTTTTCCGCAATCTATTATATTTTATGGCATTCCGTGTGGTATGTTACATTTGATTTTTATTAACAATAACTACGATTTAATTGGGGCACACCAATTTTTTGAATTTCTTCTATATACAACTTAACACACACACTCATATCAAGATTTTTGTTGTTATTCTTGTAACAATATTTTCTGCCACCTTACTGGTGTTGTTAGAGCTGTTGATATTGCGTGAAACAGGAGAAGATATTAATTTGGTTTGTCTATTTTTATATTCTTGGAAGATATTAATTTTTTTGAGTTTTTTGCCCTTGTGAAAAATCTTCAAAAATGGATTTAACTGGATTTGGAATGAGATGCCTGATTTAAGAGACAAGATTTCAAACTCTTTCACTACCCTCCCCTCACCCCCCCCCCCAAAAAAAAAAATAAAACTAAGGAGATAGTTTAAACTCTTTATTTCAATTTAAATTCATCAATGACTATTGTGTAATGCCGATATGCCTTTTGATATCAGACCAAATAATGTCTTTTGGAGTTAGTGCTCAATACAGTTCTAAATAAGACATGTAAAAAGAATAAAATAATTAATGTTAACAGTGGCAGACCAAACAATGACTGCATCAAGATTGCAATAGTTACTAAGTTGTATTAGTTACTACAGAGACAATTCTATAAATTTAAATTCGTTAATTTATAGAATATTTATAAAACTTCCTGGCATGAATGATATCACAAAAGTTGGATAGTATTCCTTTCAGGGACCACGAATGCCTGGGCATAGTATTGCACTCTATATAGCATTCAAGAGAATTTAATTCTTATTCCCTGCGTTTGAGGTAAACTGGCGTATTTGTTACTGATTTTTTGCTAGGTAAGAAGAAGTTAAATATCGGCTGTTGTGAATAGTGATCTTTCTGTATCATTAAAATATAAATAGAGCTAACTAAAAATATTTATTTGAAACAAAATGAACTTTCGACCTCATTACAAGCCCTGAAGAAGACCAGTAATGTTTTTTTCAAACTAATTGTTCAACACTATTTAAAAATATTTATAATAACAATGATCAGAGCAATTTAAATAGTCGCATTAATTCGTTATGGGTAGAATAACCACGACATTTCCCTTGTGTGTATGTTTCTACGACGATTTTCAGAGTTGGTCATGCAATTGCTGAAGAGTTAGACCGTGAAGATTTTACTCGAGTGTTTTTATTCTTCTCTCGTGTATTGTTCATGACTCACAGTAAGTTTTTTTTATTAAAAAAATGAAAGTCACCACTTGATGTTCGTCATTAAGCTCAAGTTTTCACCAATAGAAAAATGAAAATATCTAAATAGGAGAATTAAGAACAAAAATAAAATGTTTTTGTAACCTCCAGAAGCCTGTTATGAGCCATGAAACGATTATAAATTTTGCTTTTAGTCTATTAGTCTATTATTAAAATGAGAATAATAATTGTAAAAAATATTCGATAATTTTATTCGAAGCCACGAAAAATATGGTAGTTAGAAAAAAAATTGAGACCCATAAGATAGGATTTATCTAAAACTATCTCCAAACACACTCATATTTAAGCCTTTACTCGGGTGTTTTAGGGGACAGTTTCTGGTTACTATATCAGGGAGTTAGGGCTAATGCATTAACTGCTTTGGAACCTTAAAGATTTTTATGTATGTAGATTATTATTAAATATGAACTTTTTTTAAAGTTTTTTTTTTAATTTTCATTATTTGTAATATATTCTGATAAACAATATAGAATTGGGGTTCGTGGAAGAAGCTACTATAAAGAGAGCTAGTAAGTGTTATTGGCAAGGGAGGGAGGAAAATTAATTTGAATATTTATATAAAAAATCCACAATATACTATGTATATGTTATAAAATACAATATTTCTCTCTGAGAACCTTAGATATTGTCCACCATTTTAGAGAAAATACAACGAAGAGAACCAAAATGATTTTAAATTTGCCTTGTAATTATATTGTATTCAACAAATAATACTTGCAGATGAAAGGGTTTGGATTAATTTCAATATGAATTTTAACTGCTAATTAATTTAAAGTTAAATTAATATGACAACGTGCAATTATAATGGCTAACTGTAGTTTTATGACTTACTTGAAATTAAATCCTTCGCATTGGAAATTGGTTTCCGATTCACAGGCGTCTTCGCAGGAACGCAAAGAATCGCACAGAAGAGCCCTCTTCACATATCTGTCGATGAGGCTCCTTCCAACCACCATCCTCTTGAAGCATGCTATAAAACAAGGATAAGTTTATTATAACATATAAATAAAATATTGTTATTCTATTTTAAACATAGAAGGCCAAAAAGTATATCCAGTAAGTCCAGAATGAAGTAGAGGAACATCTTTATAAATTTGGATTCTTCTCCATGGGCTTATAAAAATTGCGCGAAAACCCCAAAAAGGTGTTAATAATGCTGTAAGGAAATTATTAAAAAAAACATTTAAAATACTGAAAAAATACTTGTTTAAATTACCATAAACAATAGTATAATATGTATTTCGAAAAATGTGAGGGTTGCAATCCTTATCGTTCATTTTGTTAGGATGATTAGAAATTATTTAGTTAGAAGGGATTTCGCACTGCTTTAAGAAATTTATGATAGAAAAACTTACGGTAAATTTTATTATAAATGAATTTCAATTGATACCTCATTAATGTTAAAGGACTGTATAGCAGGTGAGTTTAAATTAATTTGTAGTTGACTAACTATCGAACTTTAAATGTAAGATTTGTTATCTATGTTGTGGATTGTTGTGATATTGTATTTTTCTGCTCTGATGACTATGTATTGACTAGTTAGTTATTTGCTGATAATCGATTCGTAATCTTCTTTTAAAAAATCAAAAATCAATAATGCTATTTAAGAATAATAATGTTTTAAACTAATTCAATGGCAATTTTTTTTCCAGAAAACATCTTAACTCATGAGGTACAAGGGACATGTCACGAATAAGATGTTGGTACTGTTTCACCTTTGCGGAAATCGGATTTTTCGACTACTTCTTGACTGAACTGACTGCCTCTTGATGAAATGAAGCAATAAAATAAGAAACGAACAAAGGCGAGCGAAAGGTTGCATACATTTCCAGTTCCATAAGAGGAACCAAGGTTTTCGTAATTACATGTTGTTATTTGGAGCCGCATCCTGGAACGGGACCGGTAGGCCCATTTAATTGATGAATGAGGCTATTGAGTAGATACATTACCGATACAAATACATTTTGCATACATTGTAAATTCAATATGATATTCATTGGCGTAAAAACCGTGGTGCTGTTGGAGTTATTTTCTCTCTACTGAAAAAACATAAATTAAACCTATTTTTAACGAATAAAAAAAAAAAATTGTCTCACTACAACTCATTAAGGGTCTTGGGTTCAGTAAGCGGTAGAGACTGGACTGTTTCTTTAACACCATTTGTACAGGAATGGGATTTGTCATAGATCACGGTAAACCGCAAGGTTTTTAGCTTACGGTATCCATTTTATAGAGGCTGGGACAGCCCCAAGAGGGTCTGTATATCCCACCGAATCCATCCTTATATTTAAACCCGTTCGAGACGACGATTTTTTTCGAACACGGTTCCCAGGAGGGAATTTTTTTCAGTTTTAATATAAAAAAAATGTTTACTATGAAAATCACCCAATTCGTAAGTGAATTTACTCAAATAAGATCATTGCGGGATAACCGGGTGTGCAGCTCGCTCCTCGGAAAATTTTTATTGCGAGGAGCGGATTGAACACTCGGTGTGCAATGTAAGGTAAAATAAAAATACATCATTACAAAATTTATAAACATTTATTTAAAAAATAATTAGATAAGATAAACAAGTTATTTCACTTTCAATAATAAAGAACAGAATATAATTCAAAGATAATTTTTAAAAAGTAGTAAAAAGTTTTAAAAAAATAAGTTTTTAGATATTTTGGTAGGTATATGGCACTAAACCAATGCCAGATTTTGTTTTTCTGTACTTTTTATTAGTTCAAGAAAAGTCTTATTTTGACAACTAGTTTACTCAGAATAACTGATAATTGCTCATTACTGTTATTGCACACACGGTGTGCAGACCTTCTGATGGCATTGGAAATCAATTGCACACACGGTGTGCAATCGGTCTCGAATGGGTTAACACATTAATTAATTTACATACCACAATTGGATTTGAATTCGGATACTTCAGTAAAGAAATTAAGCTCTTTATATTCTGAGCTGGACTCCGCTCTCTGTTTCTAATTCATAAACATAATTTAAAGTAATAGCACGACATTATGAAACAGAATCGCCGTAGATATGGGCGTTTGTTTATGCCAATTGAAATTGACTTATGCCAAGGACAATTGATTACATCGGAAGGATGGACCGGACAGACGTACTAAACGATTCATTTTACCTGATCACTTAAAAATAGGTAACATTTAACTTTTGCAGAGTGAAGTTACATTTAGAAGTGAGCAGGAAAGTGAGTGCATTGAGTGAGAATGCAATTAGGAAACAAGAGAATGTAAACACATTACTCTCACTGACTTTGTCATAGTCACTTCTACTCTACCGTACCTTTCGAGCGGCATAAGTAGAAGATACAGCCTGCTGTATTTCTTTAGAGCCTTCAATCAGTTCTCTTTTGGCTTTTAAAATAGTTTATCCACTACCTAAATCATAAATCATTTTCTCATTTATATTAATTTTAACCCACTATGCATGATGAAGTGGATTTAATATTTTTTGTATAACACTTGAAGGAGAAGAAATTCACCACTTTAATTCCTATAGTTTTATTCCATAACCATCGGCTCGTGCATTACATTCCGTCAAAAGTGAAAAATATTTCAAATATAAAAAACAACATACCAGCAATTTAGAAGGCTGTAGATTACGCATGTTCATATTATATTGTTATATGTTGTAATTACAATTTAATAAAATAAAGGAGGTTCAGAAAAACAAAACAAAAAAAAAACCAACAATAGAAAAAAATCAATCAATTATTTAGAATCACAATGCATAAGAACGTATTTATTGATTACAGATATTTTGATTATATATGGTAAAGTTACTCCTCTATATCAAAACTTCATCCCTTCTCAAACAAAACAAAACTAAGCCCGTTATCGAAATTACTGTTCTCAGTTCAAATTTAGACAATATAATTTTCACAATTGTAAAAAAAAAATAGTTAAATGTATTCAATTTAAAATATAAAATTAGTAATAAGGAATTCTGGAAAAAAATAGCTCAGGAGCCATATTAGGGAACAAAAGCAATCATATAAAAGTATAGAGCGGAGAGATAGTTGGGGGTTGCAGTCAAAAAAACACCAAAAAAGTACTAGACTTATATTTAGTAAGTGTTAAGACTTACATTTAGCAAGTATATAAAAGTATAATTGTTTAGCGTATGCAGACGATCTCGCACTTTTGACAGAATCGGAAGATGCTATTAGTCAAATAAATACCCTAGAAATAATAGCAGAAAAAGCAGACCTACAAATATCATACGAAAAAACAGAGCTCATGACTACTGAAATAAATTTCAAGAAAACAAAAGTAAACACCAAATAAGGAAAAATAAAAATAACCAGAAAATTTAAGTATTTGGGGGAAATAAATGTTGCAACGGTTCTGAGAAAGAGAGCATCCGAGAGAAAACCACAAAATTAGAAAATGTAAGCTTTCATACAGGCAAAATTTACAACTAAAAGAGCCTCTCCTCCAGTGCATAGTTAAGGTATTACAACGTTGTGATAAAGCCTGTGATTATGTATGGGATGGAGACATTTCTACCCAACTTGGAAAAGCTGCTAAGAATAGGTAGGAGGATCTTAAGAAAAATCTATGAACCTGGGAAAACATAGGAAGGTTATAGGCGAAGATCTAACGAAGAGATCTACAGACAAATCAAAGACCTGGAAACCTAGATAAGAATTAGAAGGCTGATGTTCTATGGGCACATGAAAAGGGTGAAGGAGGAAAGATTGAACCAAAAGATCTTCAACGAAATTTTTAGGTACAAAAGCGTTGGAGGATATTCGAGCCAAAAAAAACCTTAAAATGTCAGATAAAACTGTCTAGATAGAGAAACATGCAGGAAAACACTTAAAAATCTCACCAATATTGGAAAAGAAAAAAGGAGGGGTGGGACAAAGTGGTCCGAAAGAAAAGAAATGCAGTCGAAAATCATGACTGAGAGAGGAAGAAAGAAAATCAAGACTCCCAAAGAAGCCTAACCAATGATATTCGCGTGCTCCTTTTTATTATTATTATTATTATAATTATTCATACTTAATGTAGTATTAATGATCATAGAAAAATAATAATGAATAAAATTGATATATATATATATATATATATATATATATATATATATATATATATATATATATATATATATATAATATTTTATATAATGTATACAAGTTAGTGATTAGTTATTGATTTACTCGTTAAATGTAAATTAAAACCATAAAATCATTTGAAACGTTTTTTCTTTACAATATCAGATGCATTAATTACTGCCAATGCCCTCTTTAATTAATTTAAAGAAAAACTTTCTGTTAGTAAGAGTTATTAAATACACAAGGAAAAATAGTATTGTTTTTTAGTTTAAATTTTGTATTCCAATAATAAATAAAATCACTTTTTTTTTTAATATTTAATTATGATTGTCGTATAAGTTGAGACTGCTTTCCGGTTTTAAGTCCCTATTTTTTAATGTTCGAAATTAGTAAATAGGCTTTGAGTAATATAATTTAAACAGTAGTGTCAATCCAATTTTAATAATGATACAATAAACTATTTAAACAGGCAACAGCCATAAGAACATTGGAGTGTAATGTGAATTATTTCATTATTTTAAAAATTCATATTTTTGTTCGCAGTAAATATTAATGTTTAAATTGTTGCAGTACTTTGCTATCATGTCGGTGTACAAAATTATATAAACATAAGGAAAAATTTATCAGAGCTCTTGATCTATAAAACGTTAGTAGTTTATGATATCTAACCAGAGAAAAAAATACATACAGATATATTATTCCTTGTTGTTATTTTTGTGTCTCAAATGTGGATTTTCTAAGTTTTCAATACCAAAAATTGGATGCCATTTTGACCGGTTCGTTTCAAAATTTAGAGTAAATGGTGTAATAATCAATGTTCTAGAGAAGAATTTCCTAAAAACAATCATGTCAATTGCAATGTTGTGCAGAAATATTCAAATCTACTCTCATGTCTCCAAAATCAAATGCCATAGTGCTTTTTCAAATAAAAGTGAATGCCACTTAGTGGCGGAGCAAAGACACAGTTTTTAAAACTTCTTATTTTCTTGAAATTCTCATTTACGAATTAATATATTGTTCCTTTCAAGAACAACAAGATAACTTAAAAATTATCATTTTTGAGTTAAGCCTTCAGAAGCGATGGTATTGAATGAAACTTCTTTGTTTTACCAATTCCCAAATTTGTATTTTTTAACTCACATGTAAATTTTTAAAAATTCTTTTGAAGGAGCTATATAAAAAAACAACTAAATATTTAAAAATGACCATCCACATTGGACCACTTCATATTGATTGACTCATTAAAAATATCTCTTTTAAAGATTCGATCTCTAAACTGGAAATGTATGGAATTTTATATATATATTATTTATAATGTTTTATAAATATTTATTCAGCTGTTAACACTTCAGCAGTCTATCCTCCACCAAGAGCTCTGAGGCACAAGACTCACGTGGAGCATCCTCTATGACGATGACGGTCGGGGAAGACGCTGATACGATACACCCTGACGCCAGGAAGACCCAGAGGACCAGATACATGGAGGCTGAGCGAGCGTGCGGAGCAGACTGGATGCTGTATGGCTCCCCTCCTCGTCCAGAACCCTCCCTTCTCTCGGGTGCTCCTGATGGCACTATTGTACTCCTATCTGCATCTTACGCGTCCTCCGTCCAGAAGAGGTCCGAGGCCGCAGTCATTCAGTTCTACTAGAGCCTTGGCTCTAATGGTCCTGTGATTAACCAGTTTAATTTCCCTCAGGGTCCTTTCTAATGTGTTGCCGCAAATAGTACTCTACATAATGTGACTCACAATACCAAACATTAACGTAGAATTAGTTTCCTTCATCCGGTGTGCAAGGGTTGATGATTTTTAAGATTCTTTTGATGTAACTTTTGGGAGTCAGGTATTGTTTATCCATCATTGTTTATAACCTTGATGCGGATAATTCTGATACATATAACACCTACCCTCACATTAATGGAAATTTAAATATACAAAATGTAACAGTAAAATATTAATTCTAGCCACATTCCTCTTCTTATATAAATGTTTCCACTACACTTTCGACGGAAGCATCTCCGTTCGTTTCCAACTTTAAATGGGCTGAATATTTTTATGAGTATTCCCCTTTTATTCAATTTGGAAATATATTTATAATATTTAATATAATATAACCCTAAAATATTGGCCCGTTGCACGGAAATAAGTTATAATTATAGAATTGTATGATTTTATTAACCACACCATAGACCATTTTCTACTTTACTGCTATCTATGTATATCAATATTTTTAACAGAATTACTACGTACTTTTCGTAATATACTTTAGATTTGACAAAAATATACTTTACAAAATCAATGACAGGCTGCAAGTCGCGATTTTGAAATATTATATGAATCATGAAGTTTTATATGAATGAATGAAGTTTTGTAGTAAATTATATTTATTATTCGTAAATTTCGTTACATGTTAAAAGCTCCTAGCACTTTCGAATTACAATTTGGTAAGTAAAGAAAGTAATAATAATAATAATAAATTCTTTATTTATTCTGGGGCAAGTCCCTTTAGAATAACATAATTGTACATTATTGTGGGCTTTAGAGCCTTAGAGTACAAAGAAAAAAAAACAAGCAGGTAAGTCAATCTATAAAGCTGATTAAATAATAATAAATAAATAAAAAAATAACTTCTTATGATAATGAAATAGAACCTAAATAAAATTAGAATAATTACTAAAAAGAACTTTTCACACACAAAAAAAAAAATGAATAAACAATATAAATATTATTCTGTTGATAATTTTATGTATGCCATGTAAAGTAGTGTTGTTATTCTTCTGATTTTTTAATATCCTGATAAGTAATTAATGAAATGAGGTTTTATTACAGTAAATAATAACATTTAATTTCTTTGAAAATCTGTCCTTCATTTTCGACAGGTAATACCAAGGCGACAAGTATGCTTTGAGAAGAGCATAACAACTTTGATGGTTTAGTATCGCACGCCTTAGATATGATGACGTTTAGATATGATTTTCAACTAACCATATAATAGGTATATCATCGTGTAATATAAATCTCTGCAATAATATAATATCATGTTTTATTTTGTTACTTCATAAAGTTTCACAAATTAAATTACTGTAATAGCTATAAAGTTAGATATGTGCAATAATTTTTTCCCGAAAAATACAGCTTGAAAATGAGTAGCCTGAAATTCGTTGTTACTTATTTAATAAAATTATAAAAGCTTTTATATTTTACTTGAATATCCTTTTTGACACAATTATATGAAATAAAAAGCCGAATTGATGGAACTGTTTGGTGAGCCTGATATCTCCTTTGCTATCAAGAAGATGGTTAGGGCAGGTGGACAGAATGGAGCCCTACAGGCTGCCTAAAATTATTTTGAGTGTTGCCCCGGGAGGAAAAAAGAAAAAAGGGCAGATCCTGACGTCGGTGATTGATTGATGATTTCGAAGAAGATTTGAGAAGGATTGGGGGCAAGACATTAGAGGAGCATCGCTGGAGACCGCGAGGATTGGAGAAGGATGGTGGCAGAGGCCCAGGTTCTGCAAGAACTGTAGCGCCAAATAGTCAGTTAATGAGTATGAAGTACACAAGTTTTAAAACTGATATTAAAAAGAATAGAATTCAGAAAAAAAATAGGAAGTTAAACAAGTATACATTTATTAATTTTGTTCACTCTCATAGTTTCTCGTATATTATTTATTTTTCAATAGTTTATTAATAAAAAAAAAAAACATAAAGTATACAGTTAGCACCTAAGTCCTAAGTTTATACAATGCGAAGAAGTATATAATTTATTAAAAATAATTAAGTATTACCGTTTATTCTCCTTACAAACAATAATGCAAGGTTGTCAAGACTATACAGAATGCATGATATGATGACTTTAGTAAGTTATGATGTTGGTGAGTACACTGTCATTAAAGAACATCATCATAGATGCCCTTGCCATAACGTTATTAAACTTTTTTTGTAGAAAAAAGGAAATTATTTCCTGCCTTATTGAGAAGAATAAGAAACGATTAAGAACGGCGTGACTCAACAAGAAGCATGGTTCAGTAGGTAAATTACAAAGAACGAGATTATAAAATGCATTTTAGTTTACTCTATTCCCATGCGATTTAAACTTTTTACATAATTTAATATTTCTGTTGTTTACTACGTTTATGTTTACAGATTTTAATTAGCCGATATTAATATTATCTATTTTGATAACATTTACTATCACTACAATTACACGAAATCTTTTTAATATGCCATTAAATATAATAATGGAAACAAGCGATTTTCGTGTATTTTTGTAATGATTTTAATTAAATATTGACACTCGTTAGACCAAACTGCATGAAACATTACTACCGCGTTCGGGGAAGGGTGATGTAACGGACCATTTATCTTTGGTTTGAAAAATATTTCGTTGGTGACACAGAATAATTCATAAATAACAAATTAATTAATAATTTAATTAATTTCTCATTTCTACCCAAAGGTGAAACCATCACATCCACATCGAACTGCAGAATATTATGCCAATAAAGGTTATTGACATAATATAACAAAAACTTAACAAAAAACAACCATTGGTCTGATCGGAGAGGACCTAGATAGTGCAGGCGCTATAGGTAGTTGAGTGTGCAAAATGTGAGGACCGGCAACTATGATCGCTATGATCGGATTCTTATTCCTGAGACCCCAAATAATAACAAAACACATCTTGCCACCCGCTGTGATAGTCCCTTCCTGCTCCCTTCACATCCCCTCTCCGAGCTAACTGTAAGCATACCGCGCATAGGTATTCAGTGTGTTTCGGCATCTATCGACGTAGAAACGTTTCGTTATTAATTCATGTTTGTTGTATAGGCATAAAATAATTTTTTTATTTCGTTATTTTTGAGTGTATGTTTAAAGTGTGATGTATTGAAAAACTTTAAAAATGTCGTTGAAAGTGATTAATTTGAAAAAAAAGACCAAACGAACAGTTATGTTTATTTTGTGATAAACCAAATGATTTAGTGAAAGAACTAAGTTAAGCACGTTGCTTAATATTAAAAAAACGGATCAAATAGAGAACGCAAGATAGAGGAGCCTGGCCTTGCGTGGAGACGCCTTGGGAGTACTGCAGGGGATGCCTATGTCGGAGCGGTCTGACTGCGGGGAGCTTATTAGAAGACTGGAGATGCGTTTCGGCCACCGCCACATGAACCAGCTTTATCGCTCACAGCTGTTGCAGGAATTTGAAGCGGATATTGCCCGGCTGGTGAGGAATGCATACCCATCGGTCACCCACGATGTCTACGAGAGCTTGGCTGTCGACAAATTCCTGGATGGACTTCGGGACCCAGAGACGCAGAAAGCAGTGAAGCCCGCCCGGCCAAAAACTTTGGGAGACGCATTATCTCAGGCCATGGAGTTCGAGGCTGTCAGACAGTCTGTACTGGGTCATGAACGAGTTCAATCAACCAACCATGACAATCTTGAACTCGAAGACACTTCCCGCTGAGAATATCTTACCAACCACTTGGGCATTACGGACTGCCACGGGAGAGCCAGCTAAGGTCTACGGGGAGACACTTGCCACCTTCATCATCGGGGGTCAACATCTAAAGCACTGCGCTCTCGTGGCAGAGATCGATGAAGATATCATATTGGGCACGGATTTGATGATCGCATACGGGATCAAGCTGAATATGGCGAGAAGTGTGATGACGCTGAGAGACGAAGAGTCATCCTTCGGCAGAGGAAGGACCTCTACGCACGACTGCGCTTACTTGAAGACACCACTTTACCTGCACGGAGCCAAATCGTGACACATGGGACGGTCGAAGGACATCTACCTGAGGGTCAATGTGTGCTGCTTGAACCTGGAAGGCAAGAAGAACAGGAGAGCGGACGCGGCCTACCGCTTGCAAGGTCTCTCATCAAGGTCGGACCTATTCCACTCCATTTCGACTATTGAACAGCTTTCCAGTAACACTGAACAAAGGAATACAAGTCGGGGAATGTACAACCGCTACCTCAGTGGTTCGTCAGCTGCAACGTCATACCACCGAGCTGCGAGGACTGCAAGAAGAATTAGAAGGATTCGTAGAAGAATCATGCCGCGACCTTTCGCCTGAAGGAAGTAAAGAACATGATTGCCCGAAGGCATGACTTTTTCGAGATCAGCCCAGGACCACAAGGTGGAACGGATATCGTCCAGCACAGGATTGAAACCGGGGATGCGATACCAATCCGAACGGAGGTTGCCGTTAGCCAAACGGGAGGACGCCGAGAAGATTATCAAGGAGATGGCGACTGACGGTGTCATTGAGCCTTCGAGTAGCCCCTGGATGTCTCCTGTTGTATTGGTGATGAAGAAAGATGGCACAACAAGATTCTGCGTAGACTACTGCCTTTTGAACAACGTCACCAAGAAAGACAGTTATCCTCTTCCCAGGATTGACGATACGCTGGACACTCTAGAGGGGTGTAAACTTTTCTGGACCTTGGATCTCCGCAGTGGATATTGGCAGGTTGGATTGGCGACTGAAGATAAAGAGAAGACGGCGTTCTGACGTTTGGCGGAACTGGACTTTGGCAATTTACAGTAATGCCATTCGGGCTTTGCAATGCTCCTGCAACATTTGAGAGGCTGGTGAAAAGCGTGTTTAGAGGTTTCTCTTGGGAAATATGCCTAATATACTTAGACGACATCATTGTGCTGGGAAAGTCCTTCGCTCACCATCTGAAGAATCTGGAGGTCTTCGAACGACTGCGTGCAGATTTTTTATTTTGTACAAACAGCCCTTATATCTTTGGGAAACCTTGACCTAAATAATGAACAACTGAAACAGTTAGAAATAGTTTGCACTTATTTCTTTAAAAAAAAAATATTTGCTGATGAACTCAGATATAAACTTATTTCACAAAATATAGGTTTCGGTTTTAATTTGATGAAAGTGATATGCACATCAGATGCTTTGCATTTGCATTTATTAAGGGCTACAGTACAAGTATTTATTTGGAAAAATTCTTATCAAACACAATTACACCTCATCGATTATTGTTTGTGCGGTTATGAAAAGTTGAATGGTGACTTACGTCCACGACAAATGACTAAACCGCCTTTACCAGAGTTATTAATTCAACCTTGTAAATGTACTGCAAATTGTCGCACAATTTCTTGCAGTTGCAAATGCAATTTCTCTATGCAAATGTATTAATAACAATTGTCTACATATAAATTGTTTGCCTACTTTATGTATATTTTTATTTAAATTTACCATGTTTTTTTATATATGTAGAATCTTTTTTATTCATAAAAAAGATTTTATTACTTTTATTTAAATTTTATTTTTTTCATTTAACAATCCATCCTCACTTTCACTATTAGAAAAAAGTATAAATTATAACTGAAGTAATCATTAAAATGATTTTATAGACTGTACTCAATACATTTCCTTTATAAATGGACCAATGGTAGAGGTGGGAAAATGGACCAAATATTTGACCGGCAAGATTCACATTATTAATTTTTGACCTTTTCTTAACTTAAATCCATTGGTGGAATTCGGTCCTCACATTTTGCATACTCACTTACCTCTAGCGCCCGGTCTAAGAGTAAAAGGAATAGGCTCTACCCAAGAACCCAGAAGCTATAAATACCGAAATAGAGAAGAATATTTTCAGTCTCAGATTAAGCCCTGAGCAAGCCTGCAGTATGGTCAGCGAAATGTTGGCAGAGAATTTGACTACACGGTCGAAACTGGAAGAATGGATTAAAAATATTGGCCGTAGCAATTTAAGAGAGATTTCTATCTGTACGGAAATTCTGACTTCCTTAATTGTAAAATTATTGCAAATGATTCTCAAATCAAAAATTTTCACCTCTTATTTCATAAAAAAAGCGGTGAATTTTCCAGTTCTGGGATTGAAAATTTGACAATAGGTCGGGAAAAATGTATAGGAAATAAGGGTAAACATTTTGAATAGAAATTTTTTGATATCATAACGTTATTTTACTTAATAACCTTTATTTTTATATTTCATATAAAACGATTCAATGCATTGATAAATAATTTGAGCAATAGAATGGAATGGGAGGCATTGGATAAAGTGAAATGGAATGAGTAAGATTGGAATAAACATAATAAACATTGGAATAAGCACTTATTTAGTAATATCATATGCCAAAAATATCTACATAAGGAGAGGAATGAGAGGTTAGAAATATTAATTTAGATACAGGGTTCAATACACCATAGCTTCTTATTAATTCAAAGCATAAAACCATTATTAAGCATAAGTTAAAGTTGCTGAAGATCGAATTTGTCAGCATTACAACCTCACAGGTGAACAATCTTTTCGGTAATGGAACCATTATTTCAACCAATGAGATGTTATTATGCTTACGATATGATAAATATCACTTCACACAATTCTCAAATAAATCCTCTAATCGCGGCGATTGTATCAATAGCAGCCAATACACAGCCAATTAGCATCCCCAACGCTGACTAACGAACTATCAAATAATACCCTTCGTTCGGTTGATGATCAGGATAGGCTCTTCCGATGCAATCTGGGCACCTAGAGGATACCTACGGCTATGCCCTTTACCGGGATGTGGAAAGTTTCTTTTAGTGTCAAGGGCGCTCGTTAGAGAATAGCCGATGAACAATCTTAGAGGCGATTGCCGAGAATTTTCTCAGTCACTGGACCGTAAGATGCAGAGATTTTCTGTTTTCAACCGCCGAGTTTACATAAACACAACATGAAGATCCGATTTATCCATATTTTTAAGTATCCATTAGTACACTCTATCAAGAAGTTATTTAGATAATTATCTGATTCAAGGGGAGCTCAAGCAATTCCTTCACCCTCCAAAACTGAATCATCATGAACTTCAAAAAGTGAAGTTGTAGATGTTAAATGAAACAATTACGCAATAATTTTCGGGAAATTAAAAGTATTTTGCCTTTTATTCATACCTAATGCATTTAATAGAGAATAAAACTAATTAGGACATGTAATTTACCAATTAAATGTTTATTTTACACTATTATGTTGCTATGGTCCAATCAAACAGCAACAATTCACAAAACTCCTGGCTCTGCTCTATATGGTTGCCAAAGAGGTGGAGTTATCTCAAATCCACCAAGGCCTGCTACTGGGAAAAATGGAATTCTAGAACTGGTTGAAACACCAGGCACATGTGCTCTATATATTGCCAACACTATCATCATAAGCATGGAATAGAAACCCTAAACAGACAGCCACCAAGAAGTATGTGCTTCATTTAAAGCAAAGATATATGCCATTCACAAATGAATTACTACGAAGAGCAAAATTTGGTAATAATTATTATTAGAAATAAGCTATTTTTGTTATTACAATCATTAAGGACTTACACTATTTTATAATATGTTTTTTTTTAAAATTTCATCCAAATCAGTGTTTAATATATGCTTCTTCATTGCTTTCTCATAAAATAGGTATCTTTAAACTGTCTGTTCGTTAGAGTTTTTTTTTTTTTAAGAATGGCTCATCAAGAACATATGATTTTTTTATGAACATAACAAAAACATAACTAGTCCATTATATTTCTCTATAACCACAATTGGGATTGAGCTTAAGCCCGTAAGGTTTTGAATATTATCAATTCGAAAGGGAAAGAAAATATCCATATGTGTTTATTTGTATACCTTATGGCAAATTTTTAGAGTGACAAAACTGCTATCAACTAAACCAACGGTCAAAATTAAATGTGCACTCTTAAAGATAGACCTGAAAATACATTCAGCACTGATTTAAATGTCCACTTTCAATTTAATTTAATAATTAATTTATTTCATAATTTTGTCTAAAATAAAGTTTAAATAACAATCTCAGAATTCAGATGTACCTATCTAAATATATTAATTTCATGTCTAATGTAATAAACATTTGTAATTATAGTAACATAAAAGTTTATCATGATTCTTCAATACTGCCAAAGCACAATAATAATAATGATTATAGCTGATATTACTTTGCTTTTTCAATGCTCAGAAGGAATCAGAATGAAATATATCTGAGAAAGATATATTTTGATATAGGTAGGTTCTTATGAATTGTATGTTTAACAAATTATAACATATTTTTATTATTTACAGAAATTTATGTCCAACAAACTGTCCAGTAATCATCTTTAGGGAGTTTGAAATCTATTAGTTGAAAATATAATGTTTTGGAACTCTTGTTTGCAAGATGGTAATGAGTTTTGTGCCCTGAACTGAATAACATAGCTGAATTTTTAGTTGAGCCATACCTTGTGGAAACATAATTCAAGTAGAATATTGTAATTTACAGGACACACTAAATATGGAAGTAAATTGGGAATGGAAATAATTTAAATTATTATCAACAGATAAAAATAAATAAATCAAAATTAAGGACCACAAATAAGACTAAACATGTAATGGGAGTGTAATTTCAGTGGATTGTAAATTGTAAATTAAACCAATAAAACAATTGTGAAATAAAGAGTAAAAGGTAATAGGTGTTATCTGTCTATATTACAATATATACATAAGAGGAATTACTTCAACAACAATTATTACCTATCAGATTACCATTACCCTTCTACTGTTATCTCATTAACACCTGAAATGAAATTGTAGTGGTAATGATAAGATTTAAGGAGTAGTAATGAAAGTCTGTATTTTGAAGGTTCTTCCAAAGTACAATACCTACAAATATATAAAGAAACTACATGTCTTTTTGTTCAGATTTTTGTGGAGAAATATATTGATTAATTTCAATTATTTAAAATTTCAAAACTGTATTTACTTCATGAGAAATAAAGAGGGGTAATAAAAAAGAATAGAATTGGCACCGACAACTCCTAAATTTAATATGACAGCTCTCGTACATAATTCGTGTAAAATACAAATTATTATTTAATATTATATAAATTATATTAAGTGTAAATAACACTAATTGATTTGATTTAATTTCCATATTCTTGTTCTCATGCTTAGGAATACTAAATTTAGGATTGGTACAATAATCATCAATAATTTAACATTCATCAATTCTTTTCATTTCAATATCATCAAAGTTTAAAATTTTAAAGCATTTTCTAAAGTTTGTGTGAAATAACAATTTTGGAGTTTCCTATTTTTGTTTTACCATTCCCATCCATTTCCACTTAAGCCACGCTTACCTTTTTTAATCACAAAGCTTAAATCCATCCTATTTACAAAATCCCCAACACTACATCTCCTACTACTACCCCCAACCTCTATCGCATCTAAACTATCCAGACTCCTAGAAGGAACAGTGTAAACTTAAATATCTTACTACTCCATCCTCTTCAATCCAGTTTCTGACCTGGCTACTTCATGCAATCAGTTGTGATCAAAATCTTGACTCACATTGATGTCCTAGTTTGAATGGGTGGAACAAAGTAACAATTATAATAACTTGAAACTTTTTCAATTTTTTTTACTCCCTTAATCATTTCATCAAACTAAATTCCTCATCCTTCTCCAAAAGCTCTGTCCACTTTGCACAATATTTCCTTTCAAACCATCTAGAGCATTTGTTTTCTTATCTTATTTGGTTATTCTTTCCTCAGGAGGTTGTGATTTACAAATATATTCATGATTTTCTGTGAGGTATATGCAGAGTTTGCCATAATTGAATAACAATAATAATTCAAGAAGGACTAAACAGAAGAAATTTGACCAACCCAACTTGGATAAGTTAAATTCTAAGGGATTAAAAGACATTGCCGTACACTTCAGAATTCTTCATATAATCATTTTTCCTATTTAAACAACTCTAAATAATCATCTCATTACTTTCTGCTCTACTTTTAACAACCTAGGCATCGCAATCTGGGACCAAACCCTACCTAGGAAATCTCTTACGACCACAAATGTCTCATGTGGGTCAATAAGCACCCTCAAGTTATTACATCTTTCTTGGCTTCTTTTTCTAAAGTTGTTGTTTTCAACCCTCAACCATGTCAAGAAAGAAGGTCTCATCTCTCAAACCTCTATTTCCATTGGCCACTCCACCACTCTTACCATCTGCTTCCCTCCATTATCTGCCATGCTTCTTCCCTGACCTCATTTAAATCTCTCCTTCTTCAACAACTTCTGGCATTCTGATCAACAGGATACAGATGCTCTTTAATCGAGATATTTCAATTGTAACTAACTTAGAATTAAATAATGTTCTTATTCCAATCTTGAAACTATGTTAAGATTCTTAATTAAAATGTGACTTTATTAAATTTTATCCTTTATTTTAAATAGTTTCCTTCATTTAAAAATCTTTAAATAATAATTTTTTAAAATCATTTTTATAATTATCTTATTTTTTATTTTATAAAGATTTATATTTTCGCAAGAAAAATTCCCTTCGAATGTGTATAAAATCCTTTTTCCGATCGATTGATATTATTCATGTTTTGGCTAGATATGCTCTTGTTATAAATGTATTTTTATGGTATTCTAAAAGGACTACGACTCAGAATAAAGTTCTTCTTCTACCAATCTGTTTGATAATATGGACGAATAGTTTTGGTGGCAGAATTTTCTATACCATTTCATTTTATGTCTTATATGTTCATTAAAATAAATAACTTGAAGGAAAACTGAAACAAGAAAAACTAAAACCCACTATCAGTAGCATTTTGGGTTTATTTACATGCCGGTCTACATCATTGAAGGACGACATGGTTCGTTGACTAGACATGCGGATGTTTCGTAAAACTAAACTAATTTGAAGATTTACAGGATCGTTTATTTCAAAGGGTTTATGTGGAAATGAATTAATAAAACATAATATTCTATCTGGAAATGATTAAAGAAAATTAAATATTTGAAAAATACCGTGGCGTAACCAAAGCGATATTTTATATAGATGGTCAGACCATTCCCAATAGATATTCACACGTACTGCAGACTGTATTATACTACCACAAAATCTGTCTGGTTTCCAATTTTTTAATTTTTCAATTTTATAAGTACATTTAAAAATATTATTCATTGAATTTACAACTGTATTACAACAATTCAAGTAAATGACATGGATAAAGACAAGTAGAGAAATTATCCAGTGGTAGTACTTAAAACATAAAAAAATATAAAACCCTTCTATATCGTGAGAGCTACACATTAAAAAATATAAAGTTGTCTTGAAAGTCCATTTTTTTTTTTTTTTTGTAGGACCAGTGTTCATTATTGGACAAAAAGTAATCGTAATATAGTTTTTCAATTTAAAGTATTCTGTGGATATGCTAGAAATCACCTTTGATAGAACGTGAACTTTCCAAACACATTTTCTTAATAACGTTCTATTTTTATAAAGTGTAAGCGATAATTGAAAATAAAATGCATATGGCTTTGAAGCAAATTAAATGCTGATCGTGGAATTTATAGCAAAATATAAATACAGAAAAAAATGAAAAATGCGGAATTTTCATGACACTCAAAGATATAACATATTTGAGAATGGTCTATATACTAACGTAATAATTTCTAGTTTATTTTTTTATGTTCTTCGTACCTGATTTATAAATTATAAATACTTTTTCCATTGCTGTGGCAGTATATATACTCGTATATCGTTTATATATATATATATATATATATATATATATATATATATATATAAGCAGATTTGTATTGGTATTTTAGAACAAGTTATAAACAATGTTTTGAAAATAGACTTGCAGTTATTGATATATTATTTATAAATTATAACTTCTAAGAAAGAAGCCAGGAAATTCTCAGGACAACCAAAGTGATATCTTATTTAAGAATAGTATATATATTGTAAGGATTTATGTATATTCTATAGAAATTTGTAAGCAGATTCGCATTGATATTTTAGAACGATTTAAATACAATGTTAAGACACATCGTACAATGTTTAGAGGTATCACATTATTAAAATTATTGATTAGTTACTTTTAAATTTGAGCACTCCAGGATCCACAGTCATTAAAAACTGTTTGTCACAGCATATACGTACAATTTATTATGCATATAATTACTATAAATAAATGTATGCTGGCATGTTTTATATATAAGAGGTAAGGACTACAAATAAATGAATGAATTCATTTAAATGAATCAACAGAGTCAATAAAAAGCAACGACTCAACCTATTCATAGCATGAAACATGATATAATGATAAACTAGACAGATAAGTTCTTCTGCTTCTCTTAGGATCATTTTTTCCCTTTTTGTTGCTAATTTTCCATATTAACAGAGGTTCCATGAGCTGGAGATCTCCAGAACGTGAGGTCGACGGCCGGCCCGAAGCACGAACTGATCCGAGCGGTGAGCTGCAATAAGCCCGGGTATTGTTCTCTAGGACTAATTGGATGTAAGAGTGCCATTGTCAAGGCTGTTCGACTACCGGCATAGGTTTGAGTCTCGTTCATTATATTTTGTAGGCTATAGAAAGTATTTTTTTATAACTTTTTAAAAATTAATTCCGCCATATTTTTTTAATATGTGAATTCGTATAGGGAAAATTCTCACAGGAATAGATCCTGGGTGCCAGTTCTGCAACTTGTCGCTTCGATTTAAGTCATAACTAGTTTTAGCTTTTCATTCGTTTCCTTTCTAATAATCATAGTGTTACGGTCACAGGAAGCAAAGGATTAGCGGCTTAAATCCGTCGGTGGGAAAAGTTAAAATAGGATTAGAATCTTCTCGATCGTCTCCTTTTGTCGGAAAAGGATTAAGAAGATTACAGAATTTTCTCGCCCCTTCCGTGTTCTAGAATGTTCGACCTTGCCTATTTAAATACTTCCCTCGCCTCGAGCGAGTCAGTCTTAGTCTGAGAGAAGACCACGCACGGTGAAGATCTGTGATAAGTGAGTGTCAGTGTGATAAACTAGTCAGTGTTGAACCGGCCAGTGTAATAAGTGTATCAGTGAACTGTGACAGTCTCGCGAGTGTAATAAACTGTTTCTGTTTGTTACTGTGTGTCAGTTTGTCATACCTACTTGGAGAATCTTACGGTCGGTGGACTAGTGAACTGTAAGTGCTAATTATTAGTTATAAATTGTAGTGTAATTTTATAATATCCATAGAAACTATTGTAACTAGTTAAGCTATCTAGAATTAGTAATATCTTATATTATTGTAATAATTAAATAGGAGTTAGGCCTAGATTATAATATTTAGAATATTGTTATTATAATTTTATATTAGTTTAATAATTTAATTGTTAATTGTATCCTTTTTATCACTTTTGTTAATAAATATTAGTATCTTTAATTTAAGGAATTGTTTAATTCATTTTAATACCCAGTAGCCCGGTAACAAATTGGTGTCAGAAGTGGGATTATTGTGTATTTGCTATTATTTTGCATTTTGTAATTATTGGGATACTGTATGTAGAATGGCTTCTAAAAGTGTTAAATTAATTGATTTAAAAGTTGCGGATTTGAAACGGGAGTTAGAAGAACGTGATCTTGATTCTTCCGGAACTAAAAGTGTACTGCACCAGCGTTTGCGTCAATTTTTTATAGATTTAGGGGAAAGTCCAGATGACGTTCTGTTTGAGACTGATTTAAGCAGGTTTGTCTGCAACTTTTAAAAATGAGTTAAGCGATGTAGAAAATAAGCTAGGTCATGAATTAAGCAATATAGAAAATAGGTTAGGTAATGAATTAGGTACTGTCAAAAATGAGCTAGGTAATGTACAGAATGAATTAGGTACTGTAAAAAGTGATTTATTGGATACATTAGAGTCTAAGTTAGGCACATTAGAAACTAAGTTAATGGAAAATGTAAATAATGAAGTAGCTAATGTAGAATCTAGGCTAGGAGAAAAAGTGAACGAACTTAGGCTAAGAATGGAGGCTTTCGAGGGACGTATGAGCAACCCACCAACGAACGACACCGACCTTTCCTCCGAGGGCAGCCTTCATAAAACCATTACGCCCGCCAATTCAGAGACGCCACCAACTCACAACACAATTCCAGTGTTCGACGGAAAGACGCCGTGGGAGGACTACATGACTCTCTTCGAGACAGCGGCTTCGATCCACGGGTGGTCAAAAGAGACCCAAGCTTCAGCGTTGTGCCTGGCCTTGCGTGGAGACGCGTTGGGAGTACTGCAAGGGATGCCCACGACAGAGCGGTCTAACTTCGGGGAACTGGTTAGAAGACTGGAGATGCGTTTCGGCCACCGACACATGGACCAGCTTTATCGCTCACAGCTGAGAAACAGGATCCAGAAGACCAACGAGACGCTTAGTGTGCTTTAGTATGAAAAAAACAGTGCAATTATGGGTAATTAGTAAATATGTCTAATTCAGTAATCTTGTCATCAAGAAAGGAACGTATCTACATATGAATTTGGCCACCTATGTACCGCACATAACTCAAGACTTATGGTGTCTCTTTTTCTTCTTCTCTTCCCAGTACATCTTCATTTTCTCTCCAACTGCTCGTCTCTGATCATCTCTCCACACTCTCTTCGGTCGAGGCTTAGGCTTATCTTCTTCATAGGTTGCGTTTTCTGTCAGTAGACTGAAGCGGTTCCTGTCACATATTATTTCTTCTTTAATACCTATTTTGTTGGCACCTTGCTTCACTGCTTGTATCAATCCTGCTGTTTTCTTCAGTTTATTAACGTAATTAAAAATATTCTTTGTGATACGTATTTCTTCCATTCTTTTTAAATTTCAATACAGTTTCAGCTTTAAAATTATATAAATTTTTCAAAAAATATATAAATCATTATAAAGTATAATATTAAACTATCTATTGGCGCATGCTGGCGGAAATTTTACGTAATTCCGAAACATATTTCTTTAAGATAAATACGTCACATTTCGCTGCAAAAATGAATATACTTCCCCTCCTAAGTAATGAAAAATGATTTATTTAAAAAAAAAATTTGTGACAGTTGGGAATAAAACAGGAGAATCAAAATTATTAAATGTAGAGAAGGAAAAATATGAGAATGGTTCTTAAAATTTTATAATAAAAGTTCGGAAATAAAGCTTTTTGATATTTTTGATATATAAAAGAGTGAATTAATCAAAGAGGATAATAGTTGTTAAAGGCTGCTGAAGCTGTAGTTAATTTTCGTTACTAACATTTTGTTTATTTATTTGCCGTTCTTAGACTATTCGATTTTTTTCCATATAATTCTGTTACCTTTTCTCAAGGTTGTGCTTGGCAAGTTTTCATCTGGTAGGATCTGATGAAATCATAAGAGATCGTATCATACATTTACATGTATTTAATCAGAAGCAGGAAGTTCGAAATCACGCTATATATAATCACATGAAAACCCCCAGTGTCATGTGTAGTACGTATCGATGTTTTTTATTGCTGAATAAAGTAATATCGTGTAAAACTGTTTTACGATTTCGGTGGAGGACAGGATGGGAAGTACTTGAGCAACTACCATTCATCAAGAAGTGTGGTCAGCATCACTAATCTATCTGTTTGTTTTTCAAAACAACCGTCACCGACTTAAGAGGAAAAGTCTTGATCTTGTTCCGTGAAGTTCAGCTAAGTCTTCCAAGCTGAGTATTATTTACTGAATCTTCTATCCTAAATTTTAATATATTATTATGAACCAGATTCCCATTTAGAAAGGTTGCCACTTGTCTTATGCAAATTCGAACATTGGGAATACACTGGACCACTTATACTGTTGCTTGGGAAACGAGTTCGGCATTACTCTCTCTTTCACTCGGTAGATAAAACACATATCTGTATTTTCGTTATCCATCATGTCTTGTAGTACTATAAGAACCAGTTATTCCGATAAGCAATCACATATACTAACGAGGCTTGGAAAAGTAACTCATTTAGTTTGATCGATATTTTGAGTCTGATGAAATACTTGTTTACTGGATGTTGCTCCATCCTAGAAAATGGAGTCTACATCTTGTTAAATTGAAATCGAGATCCACGATTTTTTTTTTTAATTGCCCAACATCCGTTTTGGTGAGAAATACTAATGAATGTTAAAATGCTTATTTTATGTTTATATCGTACGAGCGTACATTCTAGAAGGTAAAATATTTGCGATATTTGCTCCACTATGGAAGCATTAAATTAAATGCATGGTAGGTACAGTACTAAATGTCCTAGCCACATTCCACTTCACAGAGACTGGGTGAGCCTCAGGAGGGACTCCAGATCGTACAGAGTCGATCAACGTCTGTTAATACAATAAATAATTAACTGCCACGGCAGGTATCGAAATTAGGACCGATCGAGCTCAGTAACTCAACACCTCAAGTACTGAGCTACCTCCCTCCCTCAAGTTCTTTTAGATTTATTAAAAAATCTTTTTTTA
Source organism: Arma custos (assembly GCA_037127475.1). Taxonomy (NCBI): domain Eukaryota; kingdom Metazoa; phylum Arthropoda; class Insecta; order Hemiptera; family Pentatomidae; genus Arma; species Arma custos. The sequence continues at coordinate 45,030,985 of CM073763.1, read as the reverse complement.
GTTCTTTTAGTCAAAATTTATTGATACAGAAAAGCAAAAGCTCAGAAGTCACTTCAACTATGTGGTAAAATATGAGAGGAGAGTTTTAAACGAAAAGCCTTAAGTCTCTATAACTATAGGGGAAAAAACTACCGAAATTTCCCCTATTCAGACATTATCAAAACAGAAAGAGAATAAAAAATAGAGTCAAAGCACAATTCTAATAAAAACAAAACAAACAACACTGCAACCATTACAGACGGTACTGTTTCTAGAACTATAGATTGTAGGGAGGTGATTCTCCCGAGTTCACCCTCAACCGTCAGGTTTTTCCCCAATTAAGGATACCCTCTTTAAGAGAAAGTATCCAGATCCCAAAGGAGCCATCCTCTGTTTTTAACAGATTAAATATGCATTACCTCCCGCAGCAGGATTTGAACCTGCTACCTTCGGCACAGCAACTCATTGCTTTACCACTGAGCTAGTCCACTAACTACAGTTCTAATAAAATAGAATAATAGAGAAAGACTATGGACTCTGAGGTTAGGATGTGTTTATTTTTTGTATTTAATGTTTATTTCCAATATTCTTTCTCTGCCCTGGTTATGACTGAATGGGCAAATTTTAGAGACTTTCTTTGAAATTTTACCACTTACTTCACTCTGCAATTATTAAATTGATTTTATTAATTCATTTATTGTTCTTAGTTTTTATTACTATGTAATATTTTTTAAACCTATCTGAATTAAAAGTAGGCTAGATTAGTGATATTCAAAGAAATAATACATGCTATAAAAACTTAACAAGAAATTAGACATGATATTTCTTCTACTCACATGATTGGTTGAGACAGGAAGGGTTCTTGTAGAAGAGGTCGTAGTCGATGTCTGTGATTGGTTCCAGCTTAGGGACCTCGGAGGCCAGATTGCAGGTCCCATTGGCTCCCGAAGCGATCCTGAAACCGAGAAACCAATCAGAACCGTTTAGTAACCTCATTATTAATGAGCCGTAGCGGAGGCTAATCATTGGCTGAAGGTCCTTTAAGGATTTGACATGGCGTTTAGACGAAACCTTCCTCTTAATATTACACTGTCCATGTCCATCACTTGGAAAGAGAATTTTTACTTTCCTCTTATAGGGGCGCCATCACTGATAAGGGTATATAGCAATCTTGTAACCATTTACAGTTGTTACTGTTTATGCATGTTGTCTGCCTTTTTTAAATTGATACATAAAATTTATTAAACAAGATGCAAATGTGGGATCTTCCGAAATCAGAGATTAAAGTGGTTTCATTCTTCAAAGAAAAAGGAACATTCAACATAATATAACCATGACTTGGCCTATATATATTATATATATATATATATATATATATATATATATATATATATATATATATATATATATATTGTTATCTTATATGCATGTTATTATTATTAATGATAAGAGAGAAGAGATACATGGGATCGCTCTGAGTGGAGAAGAATTGTTGAGGAGGCCAGGATCTTTCATAGCGCTTCCAGACATTAATGGATTATGGTTATTAAAATGTTATTGTTATTTAAATTTAAATGTTATTAGATTTAAAACATTTCTAAATTGTCTTGAATAATATTAGTTGATCCTATATATATATATATATATATATATATATATATATATATATATATATATATATATATATATATGTGTGTGTGTGTGTGTGTGTGTGTGTGTGTGTGTGTGTGTGTGTATAGAGGAGTTAAGAAATGGTCCGGAGATCAGAAAAATTCTGTTAATTGAACTATTTATTTAAATAAGGAAACATATTTATTTATTATTTCAGAGAATTTTTCAGACCTCCACCCGGACCTATACTTCCTCTTAGTATTTCTATAGCACCGGAACTCTGCAGAAAATGGAACGATGCAAGAAATGGATAAAAATCTCTTTATCAGTCATCAAAACTGTATATACCTTAGCTTCAGAGCTTGTCTGCCAAAAGGCACTTGTATCACTCGTAATGCCCTTATGCTATTCCAAGCTCACTAATAGTTTTTCCCGTATTTCTATAAATGTTGTTGACCTATGTTTCTTTAGAAAAACTAGTGCGATATGCTAAATCTTCTTTCGTTTGCTATGATATAACTCCTAAACAGAGGTGCTAGGGTCGGAATTTATGGCTAAACACCCGTAAAACAGGGAAGTGCAGAGAGTTTCATTAATCACATCAATTTTCATTGAAGGAGCGGAGTGGCTTAGTGAAAGAGCGCTGAGTTCCCATGCCGCCGGACCTGGAAATCCCGCTCGACGGCAGACTTTTATTTAACCTGTAATCGGCTGGAGATGACTCTTATGAAATCTAGGATCCTCCTGAAGCTCACCCGGCCTCCATAAAATAGGTTCCCGTAATCTGATCTAGGATCTGATATAGTCTCATACATAGCCTCTACCATGTACGTAGCCCAAGACCCATGGGTTTTAGTGGTACAGGTAATTAATCAATTAATTTTTCTTTTCAAAACTAGAACGACATTAAGTGGTGGTTTGAACCACTTTGACCTTTCAGAATAATTCAAAAAGTAAGCATTATTATATATTTCCGCGTTTCCTTCTCTACATATTTCCTTATCGTTCGGCCGACGAACATTGCAGATAGATATCGTTTCCCATATTCGACACATAGGAAACGACCCGGGATGGCATAAACAGTTGGATATATGCTATACCGTTAGCTCTTTATTTCCGGCCATTTTTGTCGAGTCGGCACAATATTAAAATTGTCCGCACGGTAATTATAGTGGAACGGGACCGCAGCTAGGGGTCATCAACTCGCTGGTCGAAATGATGACAGTCATATCATATCATTGTAGGAAACTATATTTTTATCATTAGCTAAGTCCAAATGAACATACCATTTAAGAATTGGATCAATTAGCAACCAGATATTCACTTATTATTTTCCTAGATAATATAGTAGTTATCCTAGCGATAGCTGCGCTCTTAAAATTAACACTCCAGGTCGCTTGTATTCCAGACGCTAGAAACCACCATATTTTGTACTTTAATGAGTAAGGTAAATTTTATGTGTAAGAGCATAGAAGAATTTGTGTTTCAATAGAAATGAGGTTCTTTATTTAAAATAAGATAAAATAAAATCATTTTCTGAGAAACTCTTAAAAAAATAATCTATCCCTGAAAATATCTATGAAAATGATAAGAAAATTTGTTAGCTGAACTAAAAAATTATTTAAATAAAAAATATCAGTTATAAAAGTTCCCATTATAAAAAAAAAACATTATTACTAGAATTACATTAGGTCAATTATCGTCAAAGATTTATCTGATACAAATATTTGTTTTAAAGAACAATGAACATTTACTTGTCTATACAATGTTTTAATGGAATACTAAAAGGAAGTATGCAATACAACACCACAATAAAAGCTAAAATTTCGACAGGATCGGAAAATTTGCCTTGATTGAAGATATGTATTATTTACTACAGACAACAATTTTATTGATAATATATTTCTTTAGCAATAAGACAGATCGTGTTTAATATAACAAAATGAAATAATAAAAGACTGCGTCGAAATGAAGTTACTTCCATGTTTACCATTCCATAAAAATCAAGGTATATCTTCTAATTACTTATTACCATAAAGTTCACAAATATTTGTTTGGGAGCCAGATAGAAGTGAGATAGAAAATACCCCTGTAATTGTAGATGATATGAAGGAAACATAGTAGATTTAGAGAACTTTTTCAGGCCTGTTTTTGGCACAATTCTTGATAAAAGTTATAGCTGTTTCTTATTCATGTAACGCTAGCTTATGGTACTATGGCTGATCGGAAGATGCTACTAAGGGAATCCTAAATTTTGCCTATTCAAATATACTTATTGGGTTCTTTAACGTTTATCTGACATAGTTCAGGCTTCAGTCTCCCATTTTACGCCCCATCCCGTATGTTTTACCAATTATTTTTACTCACTTTTAAAAAATCCTAAGGCAACCCCGGGTACCCGCTCCCTTAGGCATAACTGGCTGTTATGCTAATTACTAAACTTCAGGTCACCCACAGTGCTATAGTTTGAAATTAATAGAATGGATACTGGCCCAAAAGTAAGCAAATACTTAAAAGCTAAGGATTTTTCAACTCAGCTACTTCATGTTTTTGTCAAAAGAGACTTTATCCTCCTATCTATATGATTCAAAAATGTTGAAACTTACAAGGGGATTTAATTTTTTTTTTAACTTTGTTGTCCTGAATACATTACTATATTGTTATTAGATACAAATACATACCCGAAGCTGTAGGCCGGGCACCTGGTCCTCTCGCACTCCTGTTCGCACTGGCGCACCGTCGCCACTGAGATGGTGTTGGCAACTTCTGTGTCATTTAGCCGCTTTCCGACAGCGACCCTCTCGTAGCACTCTGCAAAGGATCAACCAATCAGAACAGCAATAGGATCATTAGTCAACAATAAGGGCAATTCATTGGTCACACTTTCAGTAAGTCAAGGGCGGAGCGCTTGTCATTGGCCAACGAGCGCTTCAATGCCTTCTTTGAAAGGTGCTATGGTAGGAAGCTTGAGATTGGCCAAGACAAATTGATCTTTCATCGTTACCTTCTTGTGTGTTTATTTCTTGCATTGTTCTTACCTATGTATTGGCATGCTTGGATACTCTTTTATTTTGGACTTCTAATAAGGTATTAAAGAGGTTACCTTATAAAAAAGGATTTCCTATAACAGTAGTTGATATTAACAATGGAGTCCGTAAGGACATGTCGGAAAATGTTTTACAACTGCAGGCCCTTTGTTTTCAAAAGTCCCATTTAATTGGTGCCCCGCTTTAAGTATGTTAACTTTTATTAATTATCCCATGCACTTTCTTATCGCTATTAAAATTATTCTCATCCTTACCTATAATGCAATATTATCTAACTAATATGATAGTATCTTATATCTTTTACTAGCCGACCCGGCCACGCGATGCTGTGGCTGTTGTAATAGTTTTAAAAAAATATTATGTTAAAATTTGAATTTTAAAGAAACAATGAATGAATGGAAATAATGAATTAAACATATTTTATATCTAAGTACAGTATATAACAAATAAATAATGTACAAAATTCTTAACTGATAAAATATAAACATTAGATTCATGAATGATGTATATCATGGTTGATTTTTAATTACGCCTAATAATATTTTTTTTTAATTATAACTATTTATTTCAATTTAATTAAGCGCTAATCGATTATTAATATTTTTTTTAACCTGTCCTTTGTTAATACAAATAGATTAGATGGTTTACTTACACGTGAGCATGCAACATATAATTGTCCGTGGGGAAACATGGATGTTCTAGGTCCGAAACGCATCATTGTCTGGCCTTGATACTTGTTGATGGTCATAGCAAAAGCCAATCGTATATCAAATTGAAGTCTTTTGAACAGTGTTATGGGTTCTGGTGGTTCATTGGAATACATGGCTACAGGATGACTGCTCCTTTAAAGATTCCACTCAACATTGCTGCTTCAAAAACATTCCTGGTGATATTTTTGATGTCTAAACGTGTACGATTCCATAATTGGTGGATCAAATTACACATAATCAATAATAATGGCCGAAACATATTACTTAGGGGTATGAAAAATTATATGATTGGAACTTAACTCAGGATCTGTTAGACCTAAAGAGCTGCTTTTGGGCTCAAATTGTAGAAAATTTAACCTTATTTAAAAATAGCCATTTATTTTTTTTTCCTAAAACGCACCGATTAGGAGATACAGTCCAAAAAGTGAAATAACTCGGAATATTTCCAGGTTTTTCGGCCATCAAAAGTAAATTAAATAAATTTAAATTACAAAAAAATTAAATGCATTGAATGAATACATACACAAAATTAATGAAATGAATGAACGAATGGATGAATGCACACACAAAAATTCATTTAAGTCGATCCAGCCGTTTAGGAGGAGTTCAGTGACATACACACGTACAGTAGAATTATATACATATATATATATATATATATATATATATATATAAAGATATCTTTCACATAATATAATATGATCTTACATTAACTTGTTAAATTAATTTTGTCTTTAAATTATAGAATAACAATGAGAAGTCTGATCTGAGTTTCTACTTTTGAAAGTATTCCATTTGGATCTAAAAATAATCATTTATTCTTTTAATGTAAAGGTGATAGTTGGGGGGTGCAGTCAGAAAGAACACTGAATAAGTAATAAACTTATAGTTATGTGCCGACGTTTCTACCTACAGTGTAGGTCATCTTCAGGGCTATTTTGGAGAGAGAAGCCTGCTGACTCAAATAAACGTCGGCACATAATTATAAGTTTATTACTTATTCAGTGTTCTTTCTGACTGCACCCCCAACTATCACCTTTACATTAGATCATCCAGTCAACTATTTTCATCTCACTCATTTATTCTTTTAAATAATTTTAAGGATTATTGTTTCATAATAAAATTTAAAAGGTTTATAGTGTTAAAAATGCCACTCTTTGCTAAGTGCTAAATGCTAGAAACGTTTGCCAATATTGTGAAATTAATTCAAATGCAATAGCTTATATATTTCAATATACGTGCGAAAAAATGGACCACTTCCAAAATTAACAGCTCATTTGCTTTATAACAACAAATGGATTTATGAATTCCCATAATTAGGAAATTCACAAAATTATAAATTTACATTCCGAATCTTTCTATAATTGAAACTGATATAGTTTACTATAATGCACGATGCCTATTGAAGGCTATGGAATAGGGGTTTCTAGAGGTGAATGGGGATCGAATATCCTGTTCACTTTTTCATTTTGATCAACGGAAGAAATAAATCAAATGAATTGGACTGGTAATTGAGATGAGCTAATTATCAGGTCTGAAGATATTAATTAAAGTTATTTAATAGTCGGTTATGTAACCATTCGTTAAATCATTTACATGACCTTCTGGAGCCCATGGTCATTAGTCATTGGTTGCAGCGAACATGCAACTCTAACAGTACTACATCACCTGCATTATGTTCCTTCCGTTCTGAAAAATATAATTAGGTATAACATATAATATATCCGACAGATTTTCGGCCTTTTAACATTCCTTTATCAACCATCCATCTTAAAATTCGGCCTGCCACTTCCTTAACAATATTTTATCCCTATCGAATTTTGTCCTGATTATCCCTATCGAAGATTGTAAGATATTGTTTTTATAGATTTGAGTATTCAAAAAAAGACATTCACAGTCTTGGAATGTGGATCTACTTAGTAAGACTACACGAGATGTGAGACTACTGTTAAAAAAAAATTGTTAACACTTTACGACTGAGGATGTAGGAATCGCTATCATAGAATGGTACTCTGATATCTTGTGTAGTTCTGCCGTAAAGCCGAAAATTAAGATCGTGTATAGCTGGCTTTCCGTTTTATTTGAATATTAACAATATTTTAGATTCGTCGATGATATGTCTAAAGATTTTGTGAGTTATGATTGAAAGATAATTAATGAGAGAGAGAGAGAGAGGAAAATAGTTGACTGGAAGATGTAATGGAGGATGGAGATAGTTGGGGGGGGGGGTGCAGTAAAAAAAAAACACCAAATAATTCAAGACTTATTTTTTTATTTGTGCCGACGTTTCACAGTTCAACCAGCCGCCTCTCCTATTAGCACTGAAGATCACCTACAAAGTAGGTCTAAACGTCGGCACAAATAAAAAATCAGTCTTGACTTATTTGGTGTTTTTTGACTGCACCCTCCAACTATCTCCATCCTCCGATAATTAATGAGTATTATAGTTTATGATAAAATTGGTCATTACATCAATTAATGATAAAATGTATATATATATTACAATAAAATAGAGAAAGCTTATTCTATTATTATTAGTCACCTAAGGATATAACTGAAATATACAAAGATAAAATACCTCAAACCAAAAGGCCTTTTAGAATAACCAATATGAAGAGTGGATAATACACAATAAAAAAATTAAAGAGAAAAACCCGATTAATTGTAAGGTACACCTACACTTGAAAAAATATATTTATTTAATTATACTTGGACATAAGAAACAAAGAAAAATCTCTTGAAAATAAAGGAGAGAAATAATATTTTGACGTTTTTTTATGAAACAAATTCGTTAATGTTCTATAAGTTTGGTGGTTAAATTTAAGTTATAACAAATAGAACTTTTCAAATTTATACACTTTTAATATAGATTTAAAATAGATATCTTGTTCCTAAGAAAGGTTTGTTAACAACAATCCCTTTTTAATTTAATTTTTTATCCCTTTTTTAACAAAAAAAAAAAACAAAAAAAAAATCCTAAATAAATTAATTGGCTACAATAATAGTTTGTTTTAGTGATTGAATCCTGTACTTACAAAAATGTTACCGAAATTTCAAAATTTTAAATTCCTAAGTCAAAACTGATGATGCTAAAATGCTACATAAATAAAACTATGATTCAGAAATGCTACTAGAATGAATTATGTAAAACACGCTAGATTAGTTTCACAGAATGTGGAGTACATCTTCCTAGGTCTGGTTGACTACTCAAGATAAAGTTAACAATGAATGAATATTTAAAAAGAATATGAACTAGTTTAAAAATAAAAGTTTTATTAAATTAACAATATTTTAATTAAAAATATTGAACTAATACCTAATCTGATTAAATAAACATATTGCAATATTATCATGTTAAGGATAACTGATTAAAAAACTTGTGGAATAACAACTTATTTTTTTATCAAATTTAAAATACAAGTCATAACCCGCTGCGATACAAAAGACTATCGTAAAGTTAAATCAGTATTTAATATCAGGCTAATTAAAAATATATTTGATTAGTTATTTAATTTGCTAAGAGCAAAAGAATAATAAAATCGAATTCAGAATATTATTAGTGAATATCCTTCTTATTTATTCTTTTTTTCCCCAGGTATTTCTCTCTTGATGTAGGGAAATGGCTTAAGGCTAGTTTTTTAAACTTAGATATTTCTCAATCGATAAAGAGGCACAGAATAGTTCTATTATCTTACTTATAATTATTATTAGCCATTACTATAAAAGGTTATTTTATATTGATTGCTAATAATTTATTTTGGTAATTAATTATAATGAAAAATATAGTGCAGCGGAAAAATAGAAAATAATACTTTGAGATAGTTTTGAAAAAGACCTTTTTATTTATGGGTAAAATTAAAAATTTTGATTTTGGAACAACTAATTTGTAATGAACATTTGAATCCTGAATTTTCAGAATGCTATTTACTAATTCCAATAACTCAAAAATCTTTTGATTTTTTTTTAATTCTAATTTATAAGGGATTTGAGATATTTTAAACAAAGTTCTATTAAATAACCTTATTGATAGTGTCAATAAATGCCCTAGGGATGAATCTGAAACCAAGCATTTGTGTTCGAAACTTTAGACAATGATATTGAATCGGATTGAAAACATTTAATTATTTATTTTATTTATGAATGACATGTATTGACCAATAATCATTTGAAATTCAAGTAATTTTTTTAAAAATTTCTTAAACAAACATTTTAATTATTTAATTTTATTGAATAATAAACTATATTAAATAATTATAGACTATAGATAAATTTTATTACAGATTAGGAACTTGATATTAAATTATGAATTGAACAATAAGGGAATTAGTATGGGATAAATCCTACTAATATTATAAATGCGAAAGTTTGTATGTTTGTCTCTCTTTCACGCAAAAACTACTGAACGGATTTTTAGGTACTGTGGAGAATCCATTATAGTACATAATTAAAGGCTGAAACTATTTGTTTTGATATCCTACTAATATTATAAATGCGAATGTTTGTATTTATGCTTGTTACTCATTCACTCAAAAACTACTGAACGGATTTGGATGAAACATAATTCTCTCCCCCCCCCCCCGTTATAGTTCATAATTAACGGCAAATCGGGAACTTAGCATCTTCAAATTTATAGATAGTTTCTTTTTATATTTTAAAAAAGAAATTTGGATAATTCCTCCCCAAGGGACCCCTTTAATATAAACCCCTTTAATATAATAGGGCTTCATAAGTTGTATAGAATCCGTCAGTTTTGAAGTTAGACATCTGAAATTTAGGATGTACGAGAAACTTATATTTTAAAAAAATAATTAAGTTATTTATTTAAAATGATCTTTCACGAGACTTTATGTGGCAGACCAAATTCCACGCGAGCGAAGCCGCGGGCATAAACTAGTGATGCAATAAAATAAAGGAAACTGAAAAAATTAATTCCTGAAAGCATCATCACTATCGCTATCTCACGGCTTCTTGAGAGACTAACGTCTCAAGAAACTCCGCCTTTCTTCAAGAGATAGCGCTGCAGTATCTATTTCTCTTTTGAGTGTATCAGGTATAAAGATGAAGATAAATTATAAGATGATAAGATAAGTGAAAAGATAAATTATTTAAGTTAGGTTCTATGAGCCCAAAAAAATGGTTTACAATTGTAATTATCTCTCTTCATTAATACTAATCTTGTGAAATCAAATCGAAGAAGGCTGTGGCAAAATAGGACTTTGATAATAAAGTCTTAAAGCCAAATTTTCGAAAAAAAAAAAAAAAAAAGAAGGCTGTGACTCAAATTCTATTCAAAGCTAGAAGTGTTTTTGTTATACTATAAGCATCAGAAATTTGTAGAATAAACTTTTGAGAGTGCAAAAAGTTAGATTTTCATTTAAATTTGTTTGGCTTATAGCAACAGAAGGGTGCATCGAACAGACAATGTTATTTTATCTAAATTAGATAGTAATTAATGTCGAATTAACTCTTTAAACATTAATCCTTATTCTGCGATTTTGTCAGAACTTTCGTTCAAATACAGTTACCATTTTAACTATGTTAAGTACAGTTTTACACATCAATAAAAAAAAAAATTGGTAATTCTATATAATATTATAACTAACCTTTTATATAACTTCTCATAATTTATAAATTGAGATCCTAATAATACATTACTAAATCTATCCATTGTAATGGAAAGGTCAGTATTGGAGATAAACCCTCTCCAATAATTTGAAATCCCAAAAAGTTTTTAATTTAATAATCTAATTACTAAACAAAAATCAGGCTCATCAAATAAATAGTTGCGAGATAATATCTTTAGATCGACTAGCCCACGAATCAAAGTTGCAATAAAAATATCTTAATCGAAATTTTGTAGCAATTTTGTCATTTACAATACCTTGCTCATTTGACGTACTATACATATTTATTTTTTATATAAATGAGTTTAAAATACTTTGCTAAAACACGATGTGTCCTTCCAAGTTCATCAAAGTGCTTCGACGGTCATTCGAATGATGTCTGATTCTTGTTGGAACAGGGCATTTAGCAGTTTACTTGTATGTTTTCACATACTCTCTTATTAAATATAGGCCTCCACATTCTGACCACATAAGATTATTTTTTAACCAGAAGAAAATAATGTCCATCTCATAGTTCATATTTTCCAATCCATAGTTCTTGCGTGGGATAGCTCACTGACCTTGAAGACTCCAGCGACCAGGTAATGCTCTGCAATTTTCGTCATTAGGATAGTCTGGATTATCGGAGGATCTCCTCTCACGTCGCCGTCCTGGAACGATCGCAAAAAGACCCGGAAGACCACGGCAGGCCGTTTGTCCATCATCGGTTCAAGGTCCGTTTTGGAATCACTAATCGCTGGGAACCGTAACAGTAGCATCATTTGAGGGTAATTATTGTTATGGTGATTCATTTTTGAGAAGAAACAAGAGCAAGAAACTAATGATTCATGTAGGATAAAGGAAATTATAAAACTATTCGTAGCTACTTACGTTATACAAACGTATTTTATTAACATAAGATCCTTGAACATGGATATAAAGAAAAACACTTCTATCAACATTTGGTGAACTTAAAATAATAACTATTGAGTGTGAACATTTTCTTTTAAAAGCTAACTTAATATCTTTAATACAATATATATATATATATATATATATATATTAACTAATATATATATATATATATATATATATATATATATATATATATATATATATATAAAGTTAATTTGTTTAAGTAATAAGAAATATACAACCATCTGCTAACTACATGATGAACAAGAATGGACATCATTAATAATATAAAACAAAAGTAAAATCAGCTTATATTTTAACCAATAAAAATCGATTTATAAACTTCACAATGACTAGTAAGTGTGAGTTGTTTCTCAGATCAAGCTGGTATAAAAAAAAATGTTTCAATATGCTGAACGGTGCTTTTTATTTAAAAAACAAACATTTTTTAATGTGGAAGAGCAAAAACTCAAAAGAAGCATAAAACGCTTATTGAGAAACGTATGAAAAAATTCCAAACGAAAGTCTTAAGTTTCAGAACTAAAAACAGGGTATACAAAAAAACCTGCCACTATTTGGCCACTTGTGGCATTTTTATTACTATTAATAAAGCACATGTAAAGCTCAAAATGTAGCAGAGAAAATAATTTAAATTTTAAGTGAAAAATGCTTAAAAAATACTTAAAAGAATTTTGCAGTATTAAATGTTTATGACTAGTAAAATGAAGTACTCATGGTTATTAGAAACTCTCATGAATTCTCATTAATAAATCTTCATTTGTCATTATCTAAAAAACTTTAAATTCGTAACGTAACACATTCTTCCACTCCAGTCTTCAACAATTTTATACATCTCCAAGAAACCAATGCTCAAGCCAACCAATTTGATGAATCTTGACACTTTTAAACCTCTAAAAGGTTCCTCATTGTACTCCTTTTGCTCCTAATAATTATATAGTCGTCCCGTACTTAGACAAACCAAACTACCAACAAACAGGATATGAGCTTTATTCAAGTTACTGTAAACTATTAGGGAGACCTTGATATTTTTTTTCTCCACAGATGAGATCAGTTGGTTAACCTGCTATCATCCTTGTGTTACAGGATGTTGTTTATTGTTTCTTTCGTTCTCACTGAATATATTTTGCGTATTCCATCATTTCCTAGTTTTCTCGTCTTTAATTTTTTCATCTAAAGCTCATTCCGTTGGTATTAGTTGTCTGCCAGTTTATCAAGTTTTTTTGGGATTAATTCTTTATGGAAGTGCAATTTACTTGAGGTTCATACATCACGGACCAGGGTAGCTCAGTGTAAAGAGAACGGAGTTGAAATCCGGCTGTGGCAGATTATTTAAACAGTTAAAAGCCATGGATGCGCTCCGTGGGATCTACAGATAAAATCCCTCTACAGGCTGGTTTAAATCGAACCTGATAAAGTTGATGAAGTTATATTTTTGTAAACGCTTTTATTATCTTCGCCTATATGTACGTATGTATGTAACGGAAACATAAAACTCGATTTTTGGTTATCTTAAGAAATCGAATTAAAATGAAGCGAAGATAGGGAGTGGAGTGGCTCAATCGTAGAGCACTGAGCTGCCATGCCGAAAATCCTGGTTCAAATCCCGCTCCAGGCAAGACTTATTTGGTCTGTATGCAGCCGGAGTTGGGTCATATGGGATCTAGGACCCTCCTGGGCTCACCCAGCCTCTATAAAATGTTATAAAAATAGGGCACCTAAAATAAGGGGGAAAATCTAGCGGTTGAGCGTGATCTAGGATAAGTCACCTCCTTGCAGAACCGTGTCCATGAAACAGTACAGTCTCTACTATGTACTGAACCCCAGACCCGTTCACCGGTTGTAGTGGTAAAAGTTTTTTTAAAGGAATTAAAATGAAAATTTGCTTACTTCTCAAAGAATGATGGTATTAAAATAATTTCATATGATTGTCTCAATATCCTGACCATATGATATAGGTGACTGATATTGGTAGAAGGATCATTATGAAAATATCTTAAAAAGCCCCCAACGCTTTTTTACGAAAGATGATGAAAAGATGAATTTTTTTGTTCATCACTCTATTCTTATTTCAAAACATATCGAAGATTGTTTTCTACTTTTTAGTTTTGTTTTCTATTAAAATGTTTTTTTAAACAATCATTTTTATGTACAACATGCTTGATGTACTAAGACTTAATTTAAAGACGAATGCTCCTTAAGTGCAGCTGATGCAAGGATAGACTTTATGAAGTATTTTATACATAAGGTCATTATTAATGTGTTCCAGTTACCGAAGAGTAATATGGTGAAGCAGAAATTGGGGCTACAGTTATAATGACCCAAGAGATAAATCAAAGTATTGTCCGCGTTTCCGTCCGCGTTTGTTTCATCTGTGTGCCATGTCTATGATAGCTTGGTTCGAAATGCGAAATATCCCTGGTTAATGGCTCAACTAAAATTATTAGTTGACATTTTATAATAAAACTATTCTTGGTGATAATAACAAAAATATAGACACAGTCATCAAATTTCTAAAAAAATATAATCTTTTTAACAAAATTTAAAAAATGGTCAAGAATATAAAGAATAAAGAAACAAAGAAATAATATAGATTGAAGGACGGACACTGAAGACCCTTGATGTTGAGTGTCCATAAGCAATTCTACCTAACCTGTAATAAAACATATTTGTTCTCGATTTAAAAATATAGGCAGGTCATAATAATGTTCAGAAAATTAACTCAATAAAATTTTTCTTAAATTGCCTGAGGGTGAAGAAAATGAGGCGATGATGCTTAAGTAAACTGTGAGTTTATTAAATAAAATCTCTGAAAATATAATAATTATATTTAAATAAATACATTTTTGTAAATAATAACAACGATTATAATAACGATGTCCAGGGATAATAACGAAGTCCCTGTTACCTGGTCTAGATAAGAAAAGATTAAAAAGACATTGACCAAGAGACCTACTCAAGAATTGATATTTTTTTTCCAAAATAACTGGATTTTGGCTGGAAGCTGGAAAGCGAAGAGAAAGACACTTCGATCGAATTTACTGGATGCGGCATTGCGCAAATGAAAGTTAAATAATAGTAATAATAATATTTTCAAAACAATGGTATGTTTCATGACGTATTTTATGATAATTCAAGTTCAATAAATCCATGACATTTATAGACACTCAGAAAGTGGATAAAACTAGCATTCAAATTTGATATGTCTTCCACAAGGATCAGATAGGAAATTAAATGGTTTCTTATTATAATTTATAATGTGACTTGTAAGAGAAATGGTTCGGATCATCCGCACTGATAGTAATAGGAGAAGCGAATCGAGACGAGGAAAGTGCTGGAAGAACAATAGAGGGTGTGGAGTCTCCAGGTGTGTCTTTGGAGCTGGAGTATCGTCTACTGCCAACTTTGAAAGAAAACAATAACAATTCACACTAACGTTTTCGGAACCCACTTTGTTCTTATTATTATGCTTATGCATTACTTAAAAAATCCATATGGTTAGAAATCTTCTTCGTCTTTGACTTCCTCTTGTGCCATTGCTAGCTTCGAGAAATGCTTAGAAATCCATTAAAAAAAATTACAATTTTGGTATTTGATATTTATTTAAACTAAATAAGTCGTATTTATCCAAATTTAGTGATGATTACGAGTATAATTAAATGTTCGATGTACAAGACCTTTTATGATAAAATATACTGTTTATGATTTATAAAAATCAATGTTCTACTGCTTTGCGCTTGAGTTTCACCAGGAATGCACCTAGTTTAGACAATTTCCTCTTCATATATTTTTTATTTATTTATAAATTTTCGTTTTCCTTGAAAAAAGTGTAAAGATGTTTTTTCAAGCGATTTTGTTCTACTGTTTATTATATTTTAAAAATTTCAGGATAGGGCTGAATACGTTGTTAACAGGATGTAAATACATATTTAAAATCGGATCTAGAGAACATAAAAACCGGGTTAGTTGATACATAAAACGAATAAAGAAATTAAAACAAAGAACCTGTATTATTACAAAATATGACACATCTCATAATAACCAAGAAGAAGAGATGGAAAAGATTGCCCAATAGATGCAATAAAATACAGTCCGGTGTAAAATGTTTGTACCTATCAGAGTGGACTACCAGTGGAGAATCACAAAGAATTAAGGGAACTGCATTATGAATCTGAAATAGTGGGAGTCGTCCAGCTCAATAGACAGTTATGATTATGCGTGTGGGGATAGGAAAGACCCGACAAGAATTCCAAGAAAGATGCATTATGGAAAACCGAATGAAAGAATAAAATTGAGGAGGCTCGTCAGAGGTGAGGGGTGACCTGAGGGTGAGGGGGTGAAGGGGTGCGAACAGAGGCGAATGGAAGTTGTTAGCGGAGGCCACGGTTCTTCAAGGGCTGTAGGGATCGGCAATGAGTAAGTAAGGAGCAATAAAAAGAATTCAATGACTAAAATAAAACAAAAAAACTGAAAGATCGGTCAAGATTAGATAATTGGCATTTCCACAACATACATTAATATATAACAAAAATTATATCAGAGACATAAAGTAGTTTTTAGGAATAAACAGGACATTTCAAAATAGAATTTTATAGCAATGAACTTGCCAAGGGTTTTTCAGTGGAATAATTGTTCCATAGTAGATTAAAATTTGAGATTATTGGAATCACCTTTGGTGTAGTGGTTAACATAACAAACTTAGGCAGATGACCCTAGGATATTTTAGAAACCAGTAAAAATACCGTCCTTTTTGATTATACCGTCCTTCGGAAGGGACGTAAAATAGGGGTCCCGAGCTTAAATAATGTCAGGCAGTCGTTAAAAATCCCCGTCCTTATTAAGGATATAGTAGGGCACAGTTGGAGTCCTAAATTTAGAGCTCCCAATATCGCATCGTCCGATTGGCCATACCAGCATAAAGTTACCTTTAATAAATAAAAACCTTAAGTTGATTACAATATTAATTTAATACCTAACTAAATTATTCTCGAGATAACAAGCAGTTTTCCTTTTCCGATTTAGATATCAAGATTGTAAATAATCGACTAGAAAATCTGTGGCCATTTGGCAGAGTTGAACGTGCAGCCTTGGGGTTTGACAGCTGTGAAAACTGTTGGGAAATCCGTCCACGTCCCCTGCATGGAACCGAAACCGTTTTTCTTAAATATATTTCTAGCTCTGTCGTGTTTCTTCTTCCAAGTTTTCCCAACCTCTTTCAAGGCATACGGAACGCCATTGTAGAACTAACCTTGCTCTGTTTATGCCTAAAAGCTATCGCCACTCTGAATCGAAATAGAAACATTCGCAACCACTGATGAAATAAACAAGCCTAGGGTAGGCTTTATTCACACTCAGTTTTTATTATTAAAATAATCTCTAATCACATAATAAGAGAATAAAAATCTTGTAAAAACATTTACATTTGTACGATTAATTAGATCTAAGAGAGTGTAAATAAAGTGTTGGGAATGAATTTATGATGTTTTTATAATCCAAAGTTAACGCAATTACTAATTTCTATTTTATCCGTATTACTTATTTTACATCTATTTAATTTAGTATTATTTTTTTTCACGAAACGGCCTTTAAAGACCTCGCGAATATCACTCCTTTTCTTTTCCCTTTTTAGTCTTTCTTTTCTTCCAGTATTTTCTCATCTTTTCTTTCGATTACGCTGTACCATCTCCCATTATCATTTATTAACCACATTAACTTTGATTTATTTCATTTTTTTCCATAAAGTTCTCTAACAGGGCAGTTTTGTCTGTTATTTTTAATTTTTCTGTTACGTCTCTCATTTGTTAACTACGCTCTTGTATTCACGGATTTTGTCAAACCCTTTCTTGTTAAATCTCCCTTGGTCCACTCTTACCATGTTCTCGTAGAATCTTAGTCTTCTGCTTCTAATTCTGTTTTCTAGTTCTTTCATCGCCCTGTGTGTTTCCTGGTTGGGTCTTAACCTGTAGCCTTCCTGTGTTTTCTTGGATTCTTCTTTCAATGTTCAATAATTTTTCTATTAAAAGAATCATTTCGACTTCATCCCTTGCAATATTAATGGTTTTATCACCGTGTCTTATTTTTGGCTTAGAGAACAGGTTTTTATTATTGTAAATATTTCTTGTTGCGAAGCTTAGTTTTTCCAACTTTGTCATTTTTTTTTTAATCTTGAATGATAATAGTTGACCTTAAGGAAAATGGTCCGGGTAGAGGTCAATGAATTTCAATGAATTAGAACTAGAGAAATGTTTATTAAGTAGCCAACGTTTCGACCTACTTTTCAGTAATAGATCAATATATCAATAGTAGATAAATATATCAATAAAGAACTAGGATGATCATGTGGAGCATTAATAATCATAACAATAAAAAATACAGTAAGAAATATAAAGATTCAGAGTTAATGAAAATAAAAAATACAGTATTTTGTTTGTTCGTTTAGCGTCACTTTATGCTGCTATGGCTAATCGGACGATGCTACAGTGGGAGCTCTAAATTTTGCCTATCCAGGTTTAATTATGATAGGGATTTTTAACGAGTACCTGACATCGTACAGGCTCGGAACTCCCGTTTAACGTCCCTTCCGAAGGACGGCGTAACTAAGTATTTTTTACTCCCTAAAATAAACCTAGGGCCACCTGCCGGGCTAAGAACCCGCGATCTTGGGTTTAGTAGTTTGTCACGCTAACCAATAGACCACAGGTGACCGTCACAAATACAGTATGTAATAAATAAATTAAGTAATAAAAATACGGCATAGTGTAATAAAAGTAGTTAATAATAAAATAAAAGTAGGTCGAAACGTTGGCTACTTAATAAAGTTTTCTCCAATTCTAAGAAAAATTAATTGACCTCTACCGGGACCAATTTTTTCCACATTTGTCATTTTCACTTTTATGCTATCTTTTTCTAAACCGCTGTTCTATATTATAACATATATAAGCCATACCATAAACCATTACCATAACTTGTTAATTAAAGTTATTCCGGGAAAGATCTGTAATTAAACAATTTTAATCTTTTGATTATTTAATTACTTCTTTATCACTGTTGTCTTATTCCAATAAAATATTTATTGAAAAATTGTTTAAATAAACACTAGATTTATTTTGATATTAGTTCTTTTACATACTAATAAGTAGATATGTTTTTATTGAAACATCCTTTCTAATTTGATCCTAAACCAATCGGGGCGTTTCATATGAAATGTTTTATTATTTCTAAAATACGAAGTGGTATTAGTGGACTTTTGTTGTCTTCTATTTTTATCTGTTATTTTGAGCTGTTATTAATCCTACAATTATTTATAATATTTAATTTCACAACAATTGAACATTGATTAGTATTCCATCAAATAAGAACATGGAAACATTTTCGTGAACACCACGATTTTCGAGTAATTTTTTATTTTGTTAGTTTAAAATTGGACATTTGGTAGCCCATGCAGTAAAAAAACATTACCACATCGCTCGGGAAAGGTTCTTGTAATGTATAGACCATTTGATTTGAAAAAAAAATTCAGATGGTGACTCTGATTAATAAAAAAACTAACTAATTTCTCCTTTCCCCTTTCCTTTTATATTACCCGGAGGTAATATGACCTCATCTATTCACAAGAATTCCACACAAATACGGGAGTGAGACAAGGAGAAGCCCTCACCTATCTAATCTTCAACGTTGGAGCAGAAATGGCCATACGAATTCCGGAATTCAGGTAGATGGATCCCTGTTCAACAGACTATTCCAAATCCTAGGGTATGCCGATGACTTAGACATTATGGCAAGTTCTAAAAGGGCGGTGAGGGATGCTTTCTTAGCCCTGGAAGAAACTTGGGCTTAATGTCAACATACAGAAGACCAAGTATATGCGAATAGGAGGAATTCAGGAAAAAAAGGATTACTTCGAAATTGGGCAGTACCGACTTACTTACCGATTCGATTGCAGCTTCGTCTACTTAGGGACAGAAATTAATTCACAAAATGGCATGTCTCAGGAGATAGGAAGAAGAGCTAATTCTGCTAATAGGTACTATTATAGCCTAAGGAAGCAACTAACTAGCAGATTCCTTTCTGGGCTGCTCATCAGACAAAGCTGCTCATCTACAAGACCCTGATTCGACCGGTACTCACATATGGCTCAGAGGCCTGAACTCTAACAAAGACAGACTAAAAAGGCTCTTAATCTTCGATAGGACAATCCTGAGGACGATTTTCGGTCCAATAAAAGTGGGAGGAATATGGAGAAGGAAGGCAATACAACAGGGAGATATATGACTTCTATAAAACTCCAGATGTTGTCCGACTTACCTACAGACTGCAATGACCTACGTGGCACGGATGGAGGACAATCGGATTCCCAAGAAGATTCTCATAGAGGGAATCCATGGCACACGGAGAGTAGGGAGACCAAATGTGAGGTGGATGGAAGCTGTAGCGGAGGATGCTCGTACCCTTCTTAATGCTAGAAACTGGAGGGATGCTGCGAAGGATAGAGCTAATTGGTGGAGAATGCTGGAGGCGGTGACGAGTTGTTGAGTCGGTTATTATTAATATAAATTCATCCAATTCGTAAAAAAAATAAAATACTACCAGGAAAATATAAAACGTAGGTAATGACTGATTTTTAAAAACGTATTACATCGTAATCAAAAATGTATAATTTTTAACCATCTTGTGTATAGGCTCAATTTTTTTTATATTTGCAAATGATTGATATCTACATGAACAATAGTTGCTTTGCTTGCACATCCAAATCATTTGCTGTTTTGCTGGTCCTCCATGCGCCATGAGGTCACGCTTTCAGGAGCATAACGCTCAGGATGCAATTATTATATTATTTTATATTACCACATATGGATGCAACCTCCAACAAGATGCACTCTTCTGATGAAAGCTCTCGATTATTAATATTAATATTACACGAGAAAATGACTGTTGCGGTTTTATAACTACGTTTATAACTCAGTTATAAAATCCGACTATGAAAGGCTAATGAAAGGTTAATCTGTTAACTGCAGGGGATGGATTCTTAACGAACTGGGAAACTCCATAAAATAAAGTGGGCATCCCAAATAAAAGGAAAACCAGGCGGTTGAGTATTATATAATCATCCCCTGCACAACGGTTGTCCAAGAAACAGTACAGTCTCTACCATTTTCTGAACCCAAGATTCTTTATGTGTTTTAGTGGTACAGGTGTTTTTTATATCGTAAACATCAAAGCAAATTCAAGCTTTCAAGTGTCAATTTCAAGCAAAAGTTTGTAGAAACATAGTTGACCTCGAAACAAGCTAATTTCCGCATGGATAATTATATGTTATGTGCAAGTGACTCTATATAGTGTAGTGGTTGGTCAAGAAAAATCTCACACTAGCACAGCGTGCCAGGATTGAAGCCACAGCACTGGAAGAGAGTACTCTACCATGAGTTGGGGTATCAGCTGCGTGCGGATACATGAGAGAGAAACTGTGTAATTAAACCTTAAACATAGTTATTGATAAAACAAAGTTATTTACATATAATAAATTCATTGATTAGAATATAATTAAGTTAATTGATTTTTCAATCATTACACTAAGAGGAACTGGGTAGCTCAGAGTGTGAAGTGCACAGTTGCTAGGCTGGTAATTCCAGGTTCAAATCCAGCAGAGGTAGATAAATTATTTAATATCCTATAATATTTAATAAGATAAATTATCCTTTAACAGCCACGGGTGGATCCTGTGAGATCAGCAGCACTCCTGGGGCTCAACCAGCTTCTGTGAAGTGGACCAATAAATTGCGGGCAACCTGGTATTGAGCGTAACCTAAAAATCAGCTTCTTGCACAACCGTTGTGCTAGAAAAAGTACAGTCTCTACCGTGTATTGAACCTAAGACACTTCATGTGTTGCAGTGGTATAGGTTCTTTTTTTGTAAGTAAACTAAACAACAATTGACCGATAAAAAGACCTTACAAACTTAAGAAGAATACGAAAATAAAATATTATCTGAATGAGGTATCGTTTGATATAGGTATTTCCTCACCTGCAACAATGGCAGGACCTGCTACTTCAAAGAATATTATTATATTATCAATATCATATATTATATTATAATATATGATACTGATTAAGAACGTACATTCGATCAAATACTTAAATCAAATATTTTATACCATTTATGTATTGAATAGAAGTTGTTGGTACTTAATGTAGTGATACAAAGTTCTCAGAATATAGTAATGGTGAAGTACTTGCTTAACGATTACCGAGACTTTTACTCCAATAAAGGCAGTGCTCCAGTATTTGGAATCGTACTTGAAAAGGTACTTGGAAAACTCAGAACGCCTACTGCGTTACTTAAATTATATAAAACAGTGACTCCTCAATGTAAACCTTCATGAATGGCGATGAAAATAAGTATAGTGCTGCGAGGAAATAAAAAATTATTTAACCGAATTAAACATAAGATATTGCTTCCACGTAAATCAATTATAACAATCAATTATAACAAACAACAACTTGAGGAGCCTGCCAAGTAAAATAGTAACAACTTACTAACAAATAGTGCCAATTGATATCTCACTTGAATAAATTTATGCTTTTAACTTCCATTGGACACCCACAACTTAATTGACATAAAACAAGAAAATAACAATAATTGTACGACCGATTAGTTGCCTCATTATTTAAAACTATTACAATTTACATAACGTCCTTGGGAAATAGTAATAATTATACAGGGAATGCACCTAATAATTATCAACAATATGTAAAATCAACTTGAGACTAGAATTGAATTTGATATCCTAAACGTAATGTTGTGTTATCGATCTGGCTTGTTAGGGACAGAAACTAACGTGTCTAGGGCACGATTCTCTTTTTCTTATTGATTTGGGAAAAATTATATTAATTTATAATATTTTAAAGAGAAAAAACTAATATTTTTTTACATGAAACAAATGTCAAATATATGCAATCAAAATTATGAGTACTTCATATAATTCAAGTATTTGAAAATAGATATCGAATCTGAAATGCCAGTGATATTTAAAGTACCGTCAAAATGCTTATGTGACTTATCGTATGGATGGTGATCAGCTAAAAAGAAGTACCTATTAAAAGAAGTTATATTATTTACTTATTATTTCGGTTTTTTCTCGCTTCGGTTGAGTATCTGGGGTGTAAAAGTCCAACTACGTTCATAAGTTTTTTAACACTACAGGCTGTGTATATGAGAACTGACTGTTGAGCCTCTGAGGATTGCCCGTTGGTGGATATCATGATTGGGGTGATGAATAGTTTTTGCACATTTGACAATTTTTAAATTATACAGTTCCTTTAATTCTAAAACCGGTTAGTTAGTGGTTTTCCTTACTTACTGGATTTCCTGAGTTTTTCTCTCACAGTGGAGCTCATATTATGTTCGTTGGGAATCCCGATATCAAAATGTTCTGCACTTTTTGCTCTTAAATCAATAATGAGGATATCTGGTGTACTATGACATACTGTAGATTTAATCCTAATTATTATTATCAGTTTTGAGAAATTTTTGGGATTTCCCTTGAAGAGGTAGGTTTTATATATGGTCCTCATCATTGTGATTTTGAATGTTATCGTGGAGTCCGACAGATGCACTCTTTTCTGTTGCCGGAATATCTACAAATAATCTCATCTCTTATATCTAGGACAGATAATATTAACATCTTAAAGATATTTATAAGTTTTCTTTTCAAGATATCTGGGCTCCCTTTAAAATTATGCATAACAATTACATGTGTTTATACCATTCTTGAAAAGTTTTTTCTCTTAGGAATAGCTGCACTATTCTAACAGTTAGTACAGTTATCACACCATTTTCTCTTCTTCTTCTTTATCTTCCTCAAATGCCATTTCTAGCGTCGAGAAGACTCTACCCAGCGACGTCCATACTCTCTCCACACTGGAATTCTTATGCATCTTAGGCATTGGCTACTTCTGAACCAAGTTCTTAGACAATGGTCTTAGTTTCACAATCTAAAAGATCCAGGCCACCTAATAAAACGCAGAGTTCACGTCATGGCTGAGCAAGACTGGGGAATATTTCATTAATCGTTACCTATAATTGCATAGAATCTTTGGTTTATTTGTTTTAATTAACGTCACTTTATGCTGCTACGGCTAATCGGACGATTCTACAGTAGGAGATCTATATTTTGCCTATCCAGGTTTAATTAAAATAGAGATCTTTAACGAAAACCTCGAGTAACCAGATTACGTCCCCTCCAAAGTATGGCATCAATAAGAATTTTCGACTCTCTTTCAAAAATCTGCCGAGGTACAAACTCGCGATCTTGGTTGTTGTAGGTTGTTATGCTAACCACCTGTAACCCCGGAATATTTGGTAGTATTATTTAAAGAATAGTTAATTCGATTTTTACATTTTCTAGTTTCTTAAATTCACTAAATCAGTTTAAGACTAATTTTTTCAACTTTCGAATATTATAATTAAATATATTTTCATTACTTATCCGTTTATTAACTAACTATAAAATCCTCGAGGATGCAGTGCTTCCGGACTCCACTCGATATTAAAATAAACTTTTGCTTACAATAGCGATATGCTCTAATTAAAACTGGATAAACTTAATTGTTTTTATTGCCATCAGTTTTGATGACATATAAAATATAGCTATTATTATTATGATGATGATGGCATAGAAAATATAGAGCAGACTCCCGGATATCCCCGATTGTGGTGCGTTTCCTAAAGTAGATGCTTAAACTGAACTCAAACCGCCCCAATTCAAAACAAAATCTTGGCTACCCTAAGATCTAATATACGCACATAAATATATTCCATTCTTTGTTTTTACCACATTATAATATATATATATATATATATATATATATATATATATATATATATATATATATATATATATATATATAATTGGTAACTTGTTTAAATATTCTATAACATGTGTGATTTCAGTTTTTAAACACTTCTTTTAATTCAGACTACAATTTGGCGTCAACAAAATTGTAAAATAAAGTTTTTTTTTATAAGGCTTTTTGAATTCATGTACAATGCATTTAGATAAACGAAACATTTTTGAACAACATAGCCTTCCTTTAAGTGCCAGCAAAGTTATATTTTGTCACAATATACATTTTCCTTTAAGATATAATTTATTTAAAATAGTTTTTCACAAAAGAGACAAGTGATTTTTTATTTTTTTGTTTCAGACCATCATCCTCCGTAAGTTGCTGAGTTTTGACAACGCGCAATAGCTTGACGAAATTTTATGATAAGAAGCCACAACTGCAGTATTAGAAGATTTACTCTTTCCAAGCATATAATGTACATAAAAGTACCTTTGTTCTATTCATTAATTGTTCTATGAACATAACTAATGTTTTTATAGCCCATACGGAATTAATGAGTCTAATAAAATTTTTAATTAAAAAAATGTAACAGATTAGTAAAGTTACGATTGATATTACTGATTCCCTTAAAGAAAGAAACTAAGAGATTGGTATTGGAATATTATTTGAAAATTAGCTCGACACCAACGTAAGGTCCATGAGTTTCACCACTCATCAGAATAACGAATTTTGTTATGTTTTTCCACTCATTGAGAACAACTTCAATTGTTCGAAGGTTTGTGCATTATAGGAGCAAAAAGTTACAGTGTGAAACGATCACGATTTATGGTCATGTTTGGAAGGCAATACAATGTGCTGCACTGACTATTGTATGAATGATTTTAAAATGAAAATTTTGAATGTGCAGAAGTGCTGTATATTGAGGAGAATAGCAACTAAGTTTCTAACACAATATCGTCGATATAATTTCCAAGTATTGAAAGTGCAACCACAAATTTTCGGGAGAGTAAATAACTGTTTCTAAGTTCATTCAAAGTCATTGCGTTTCGTCCAACGTATTTTTACGTACATCATTACACCTTGCTTTTGTTCCTCATAGATGACTCTATATAATTTTGACATCATTTATCAATTTTAAATCAGTTTCTCTGTATAGATAAAATACGAAAAATATGCTGTTTTTTTCACATTCGATACTTTGCATTTGTATCGATGTTATTAAATATAATGTTTGGATTCTGTGACTTATGATAACATCCTATGGATTGAGATTATTGTGTTGGGAAGCCGGTCGACATTCTACTTTATGTCCTACATATACATATACACAGACGCCAGAAGTTAGTTACCTATGTCAGTGGAATATCCCGACTGCTGAGCTAAACAACCAGAGACCAAGAAGGCCAGAAGTAGTGGTGTTGTGGCCATCGCGGCCTGCTGAAGACTAACTCTCTGGTCCCGGGTCCCCTCCACCTCTCCAGCACGTCGGAGGGTTAGCGTCCATGGCTACCTCCGCTGGCTATAGTCATGCTATTTATCATATAGCATAATTATAGCAATGATAAAATCTTCGTACAATAGCCAATGCACCCATGAAGGGTCTTGGGCTCAGTACCTCGTAGAGACTAAACTGTTCGTAGGTCAACGGTTGTGCATGGAGATGATTTGTAAAAGATCACTCACAACCGACAAGTTTTGCTCCAATTAAGGGCAAACACTTAATAGAGGCTGGGTGAGCCCCAGGGGTTTTCAGACCCCACAGGGTCCATCCCCGGCTGTTAATTTCTTCTTTTTTCCTTTGTTCCTTTACTTTTCAGCTTTGTGCTCGAGCCTTGGATCATCTCCGCTATTCGCTTCTGTACTCGTCCACTTTGGTCTCATTTGGTCCTATGTCTTACCTTTTCTCCTTTCCATTGCCTCTAGCTATTCCCTATGAGTAAGCCTGAGGATTCCAACAGATCTTCCGGTTTTACTACCTTATATATTTATATCAATATATATATATCATTTGTCTTCCAAGAATCCGATCCAATTTGGATATTCTGCTTATCTACTTTTTTCCTATAATTGTGCTGCTGATTTTGTAGAAGACATTATTATCTCTTTTTTTTTATTGTATTGATGACTTCCAAATCTATGCGTGAGTCCCTTATTACAAGAGTACCCAGATATTGGTAGGAAACGACGCACTCTATTACTAATCCATTGCAGGTAATACCTAATGCCTCTTCATTTCTTCCCACTTGCATTATTTTATTGTGTTTGTTTTTACATTTATATCGATCCTCGGATTTGTTTCTCACCCATTCCAACACATCTTTATGAAGGTTACGAGTACCTTTTTATTATTTTATTTTATTGATACTTACAACTGTAATTATATTATATCAAGTAAATCTGCTGTATGAACAAAGGACATGGAAAAAAAAAACACTTGTGGAGAAACTATCCATTGATGGCACTCCAATAAAGTTCTATAGTAGAAGGTCTCGAGGCCATCTTCTTTTCAGACGCCTCGGAGTGTTATCAGGAATATTATGGGAAGCAAGTTGAGAGGCTAGCGGATTCAAGTGTGTATGGAAGGATAGGTATCTAGTTTGGTCCAAATCGGCAACATATTAAGATTGGATAATAAGATCATGATGGATGAGTTTGTTTGTGACATAATAAGGAGCATTGAGGATTTTACGAAGGATTTTGGATTGTAAGGATTGGATACGAGTTGAATTGGATGGTTTAGTTGAACCCCGAAGCTCAACTCCGTATGTCCAAATAGGTCTGATAACTGTCATGTAAATGAGTCTTTTGTAATTATTTGGGTGCTTTGAACGTTTGTCCATTAAATGATGAAGTAGGCGAAAACTTCGAGCAGTTTCTTGTCTTTTCAGTCTTGTATGAGGAACTAGTATCTTTTGAGTTGGAAATTAGCACTTCTCATTAACTAATTAATGAAATTATCTGCCACAGCCGGATTTAAACCAAAGACTTTTAGCACAGCAGCTCAGCGCTATGCCACTCTCTGTTACGTTTTACAAGGTCAATGTATTAGAAAATAATGTTATTGCTATGTTGTTTGAAATAGTTTTGTAATTTCTTCTTTGTCTTGATTTTTTCACACCTGAACTATAGAGCATCTATTAGTAATTTTTCTTTTAGCTGCGTATATGTCTTTATTAACTGTATTCCTTGGATCTTTTTCTACTTCTTCTGAAAATCTTTTTCTACAACGCCACAAGGTTATCTGAAAATGTTTTCTATTCACTTTCACTTTTCTTCTATATTTTAAGAGATAGCTGGTCTGTGTCTGCCTTCTTGTGAGTTATCCAGATGCCCATCCTTTCTCCCAAATAGCGAATGATGAAGTTTGAAGAGTTAGGTTGATAACATTATTATTTTTTTTATCGTTCTTCTTGAAGAATTCACAGTTGCTATGGAAAGCATACAGATAAGGCTCTACATTTAAAAACGAATATGAACCAACAACCACTTTTTTAATATCTTTTTTTTTCTTCAATTCTAATCATACCCTTATTTTATGTTTGTCTTACTTTATTGTATGGTCACTAATATAAATATAATAATATAAAAGTTTGAAAGAGATATATTACAATAAAAAATATTGTTATTGCTGTACAGAAATTAATGTTTCCTATGATTGATTGTACACACATTTGTGGTAAATAATTCATAACAGATTAAGGATATTTTAATGATGACTAAATTATTTAAGAACAATACTGTGAAACTAATCATCGTAACAACTTAGGAAAACTTGAGAAAAACTTTTTGCCGCAGAAGAAGACGCGTGATTTAATACAGTTGGCAGAAGATGTTGCTAAAGAACTGATATTGAGGCACTCTTAAGAGTTCGTAACTCATGTGAATCGTGACTCGAGATGTTGAGGAGTCAAAAATTAATGAGCACGAGATATCATTAGCTCAGCAGGGCAAAACGCGCTTGTCGGAAAGTCAACTTTGATAATAATTAATATATGAAAACTAACTAACATAAAAAAACTATATTGTATGCACTTTTTTGGCAGCGAAATGTTGAAAGATAGATTGTGTGTGTTATTTTAAAAAACTAGAAGTTATTTTAATAATATACGAAATAGAAAGAGCCCAATCCTTGTGAGTGGTAAAGGAAAGAAAGCCTAGCGAAAAGAAAGAAAGGCAAGTCTTAAGTTAATTTAATTGACTGAAGAAGCTTGAAGCCAGTCATTGAAACTTTCAAGTCACACCTTAAAAAACATCGGTACATTCAGATCTACACTACGATTTAGTCATAGTTTTTTTTTACTTGATTTACTTTTTTCCCATATATTATATAGGAATTATAACAATAATTTTTTTTTCTTTCTTTCTTAACCCCTTGGCTTTTATTAATTTTTGAAAAAAACATATTAATATTAATAATGAATTTTACAGCACCAGGTGCATTTAAGGAGAGGATTGTACATTGAATTTTCTTAAGATTAATTAGATGGTAGGAGTGGGGGATCTAGTGATGGATAAAAATAAAAACAATACCAAATATTTCTTTATATACGAATTTATTATCTTGCAAGTTAGATAATTGCACAGGATTAGGCAGCGTCTTCGGAACAAATTATATACCTAAACTTTCCTGGTGAATCACTATATCTATTGGCGAAAACCGCAAGAAAATCCGTGCAGTAGTTATTGAGCTTACCGTACAAGAAACTTTATGGATTGTTGTAATACATTAACAGATTCAGCCTTAATCATTAGATCCTCTAAAACTTGATCTCAAACCATAGAATTTATTACATGATTTTCTATTATTATGAAATATTAAAATGTCTTTAAGACTCTTATGATGTCTACTAAAATTTTTTCTGAAGTAAGTTTGATCATTTAGATGTTGTTTTTAAGATATATATTTTAATTCGCGTATACTAATATTCTCATCAACATACGAGTATAATGTATGAGTTCCGCAGGTTGTCTTATCGAGTTGAGATACAAGTTTTAACTGTTAATTCGTTTCATTTATAATATTCTCAAAAAACATAAATTATTCAAAAAGCTTTAGAATGAAAAAATAATGTAATTATAGGAAATGTGTAGATTTCAATAACCATTTCTTCAAGAAATAAACGTTTCGTTCACAAACATATCGAAGTATAATTTTAATGTAAGTTTGTTGAAACGTTTATTTCTTGATGAAATTATTACTGATATATAAACCTTTTCCCTAATTACATTATTTTTTACAAGAAATGAATGAACAGTTAAAACTTGTAACTAAACTCAAAACGACAACCTGCGGAGCTGATACCATCATAGTTTCTAATCCAAGAAAACTCATCAGTGTTCGTCCGTAGGAGTACCGTTGAACTTTTTGAACGACTACGTTCACAATGTAACCTAAATTCTGAACATTCCCATTGACAAGACACGTGCTGCCTCCGTAATAAATAAGTTAGGATTATTATGGGAAAGGACTGAATGAAGTTCCCGCCATTTCCATAATAGTGGAGTATATTCTACTCGAATCCGTTACTAAACGAACGGTTGTAACTGAAGGCATTCATTATTGTAACTGTCACTTGTGATTACATCATAAACTTATTTATGAAAATTCATATCATGGAGGAAAAGAATGAAAAGTTGATCTTAAATTAAAATAAATAACCAAAGTTATTGTACTTTCTAGTAAATTATTCATGCACAGATTGCTGGTACAGAAGCCATAGATTCTTTCAGGATGATTAAAGGAATGAGATAGTACCACTCAGTCAAGACAAAGTTAATGTGTTTTTGAAGAATTGTACAAATTAATTAGAAAAATAAAACTTCGCTTCATTTATGCAAATGGAAACAATAAAAATTTGTGAAATGATAGTTTTTTTTAAAACTATAAAATGATTATAATGCAATAAATGTAATTTATAAAAATACAACATGATTATTGATGTAATTGCAACCCATAGATATTCTTAGTAAGTAAAGTCTATAAAATTAATAGTGAGCCGAGTGGCTGTGAGGTGGAGTGCTGATTTGCCATGCCGAATGTCCTGGGTTCAAACCCTCTTGGGGCTCACATAGCTTCTTTATAGAGTGGATACCAAAAATAAGAGACAAATCTGGCGGTTGAGTATGATCTAGGACAAATCACCCCCCCCCCCCCCGCATAGACATTGTCCAGGAAACAGTTCAATCTCTGCCATGTACTGAACCTCATACTCTTCACGGGTTATAATGGAACAGATTTTTTTAAATAAAATTAATAACCATAATAATGATTGATAAGTACCCGTCTATCTACGACTTATTTTTCATCTCATAAAGGCTTACTAATTATTAACATAATTCAATAAATACAAACATACCTTCGAAACAAATGAAAAATTTGGAAAATAATCACTTTTAAAGAGAGTGCAAAACTATTACTCATAATGTGAACAGTAACGTGAGTACGTATCGTCAAACCTAATTATGTTCTTAAACGGGTTTTTTATACCTTTTCCTATTAGTCTATATGAATTGGGGAGACTTGTGGTCCAGTGGCTAGCATAACAAACTACCAGGGCCAAGGGTTTGTAGCCAGGCAGCTTGCCCTAGGATTTTTTAAAGAGAGTAAAACACCCTTGGTTATGCTGTCCTTCGGAAGGAAGTTAAACGGAGACTCGAGCCTGTACGATGTCAGGTACTCTTTAAAAATTCCTATCCTAATTAAGCCTGGATAGGCGAAATTTAGAGCTCCTAGTGTAGTGTAGCATCATCTGATTAGCCATAGCAGTATATACTGACGTTAAATGAACAAACAATCTATATGATTTTATGTTATCAATTGTCAATTCTAAAGCAACCGTTATGGATCGAAAACGAATTTTTTATCACATTCTATACAATGCATTTCTATCGACGATATGTTTAAAACAATTTTGTTTGGATATTTTATGTTGGTTCTTTGTTCTCGTGCGGTAGCAATGATCCTGTACTGCCAACTATTACTCTAAAATAAATCATCAAAGATGAGGTGGATAAGAATGGCAGAGGAATACCAACAATAGACTGAATGAATTAGCAGACCCGGAGGAGTAGCTACTTCCTCGAAGATGGAAGGGCGATTCCAAGATATGGGATCAGGGTCGCCGCTCTTGGCTGTTCATCCACCGTGAAAGGAGTTGAAGATATCAGAAGAAGTTTAAATATTTTTATTGTCTTACGATCATACCACACAGAACAGATTATTATTAACGAAATATATTTTTCTATTTTTTTTTAAGGAGCGGAAAAGCTTAGTGTGTAGAGTGCTGAATTACTGAGCTCCAGCTGCGGCAGATAAATTATTTAATCTGTTAATAGTGATAGACCTACCCTTATAAATATATTTCACTATCACGATGAACTTTCTAATACCTCTTTAGGAAAATTAAGTGTTTCGAGTCATGCTGATCTTTTGAAGCAGCGGTTCTAAAAAAACCAACTCCTTAATTCTCTAAAATACTGGAAAAAACAACCAGTCAACGTTTCGCCAATTCAGGACACACGCCAAAAGAAAAAAAAAAAACAGTGCAAAACATCTCACACTAACAAACGTTTACAATTATTTATATATATATATATATATATATATATATATATATATATATATATATATATGAATATACTTTATTCTGGGACAGTCCCTTTAGAATAATAAATATAAACAGAAAAAGAAACATAAAATTTATCTGGCAAGAAGGCTAAATGTCACAAATCATAAAGCGTGTAAAAAGTGACAGAAAACAATCTAAAAAGAAATATTTAAACAAAAATAATAATAATTAAATAAACAGCACAAATCTTGACAAGATATTAAGCAATTAAAGAGAATAGATAAATCCATAACTTTTGTTAAATGCATGAGCTAGCATGCAATAATTTCTTTACATGGTGTACATCTTAAAAAATAAAATTAAAAGAACTAAATAAGACAGTGAATTATTCAATACATTACACTCCAAGCAAATGACTAACCTGCTTAGAGAGCATGTTTTTGGGAAGCTAGAAGATGTTGGAAAAGCAAGGATTTAAATGACGATAGTGAGGGACTATGACGGATATTAGGAGGGATTGAGTTCCACACTGTGGTGGAGCGGGCAAGAAAGGAACGCTCAAATGCTTTAGTTCTGTGGGAACGTATATAGAGGTTGGAAAGGCGGGACCTTGTTTTATGGAGTTGAACTGAGGATTTGAATTGGAGGATACTGTAGATGTATGAAGGGTGTTGAGAGTAAATGGATAACTGGATAAATAAGAATGAACAGAGGAAATTTTGTCTTCAGAAAATAGGAAAGATCCACTTTAACTCATCATAAAGGTGGGACATGCGTGATCGCCTAGGAGTACCAAGCAATAATCTTAGAGAACAATTTATTATTCTCTTTAGTCTGTCTTCGAGCATTTTAGAAAGGTCTCCTTCTATACACATATCTATCTATCTATATACATATCCATCTATATACTAAGATTAAGAATATATATAGAGTGAGGTTAGAGAGTAGAGAGGATATGGTGTGGTTAGTTTACAGTCACTAAGTTAAATTTTGAGTAGTTAATAAGTTATAATGTTAGTCGATAGTAAATAAGTCAACTAGTTAATTCATATAAGTCTCTTGAATATCTATGTCACAATAAATATCTTTCTTACAAGTCGTCCATCATTTGTTAACTTTTATTTATTATTATAAGAGCTGTTGTTTGTTCATCAAGTCACTTTATACTGCTCTGACTAATCAGCTGATTCTACAATGGGAGCTCTATATTTTGCCTGTCCAGGTTTCTTCTTAGGATTTAACAAATACATGACATAGTAAAGGCTCGGGAGCTACGTTCAACGTTCCTTCCGAAGGACGGAATAACCACCGTTTTATACTCCCTTTTAAAAAATCTTAGGGCTACCTGCCGGGCTACGAATCCGCAATCATAGGCATAGTCGATTTTAATGCGAACCACTACACCACAGGTCGCCTCCTTTTTTTATAAGATGTCCACTAATCTCGGTTCAGATACTTTTTTATAACTGCAATTGGTTATTAATTTTTCTTAATTCTGCTTAATTCATTCAATGCCACCAGATATTACGGATTTGTGTAGAATGATTCGTATATATTTCATGCGCAAATCTTGATTTTTGAAATTAAACAGTCAGATTTCTCTAGCCTGGCTATGTGGACACGTCTCCAAGATTTCTATTTTAGTGCGGAAACAAATAATCACAATGTTGACAAACCATTTTCATTTCTATTTTCGAGTGAAATCGTCCACTCAGCGCTAGTATTGTTCCCGTGTGTATAATTCAATGACCGGGGAAGGCGTTCGGCGTGTGACAAGGGTGTCGTAAGGAAAACAGGGAGAGTTTCCCAATTGTTTGATTACTCTTTGTTGTGGAGCGCGCAATCCCGAGTTCCAACAATGGAATGCGCCTTCCGGGGTTGCACGCCAAATCTAATTTGCTCCAGATATCCGAATAATGCATCTTTAAACTTCTTGGTGGGAGTTGTAAAAAAAAAAGTTAATGTAGAATAATTCACTTCTTGCATTATTCATCGTGTTTTTGTTAGCACTTCCCAGTATAATACAATTTTTTGTTTGTAGTATAAAAAAAAAAAAAAATATCGCACAAAAATTACTAACAATCTTGGATGATGGTACCTTCTTAATTCCTAAGGTCGTTGCTACTTCTTATTTTTTCCTTAATTACTTCCTCCGCCTTCCATAATTCTGGCTAATAAGCCCTGATGAAGATTTGCAATGTGGGTCGAAATGATGGTTTATAAAAATTGTTTAGATTTTATCTTTGAACACCAACCGAAAAATTGTCTACTAAAAAATAATAGTAAAGTAAAAAAAAGTTAATTAAAAAAAAATCAAGATCAGTTCGCTAAGGAGCAAAACAGGAGTCTACAATGCAAAGATAAGAGCATTTATTTAATTTTTCCATATGGATTGAGTTGGTTCTTATGCCCCATGTTTACTTAAAACTTGAAATTTTCCAACTTTCAAAAAACTCTGTAAATGTCTTGTATACAATGCTGTCTACCATTCTGAACGAAATATAATTTATAATTGAAAATGTCTCATCTACTTAACATATTTTATATTCACTTAATGTTACTTTATGCTATTACGGCTTATGGGACGATGCTATACTGGGAGTTCTAAATGTTGTCAATCCAGATATAATTAGGATATGGATCGTTCTTGACCCTATAGAAAGTTGGGACCACTATTTTACGTACCTATCGAAGACGGCGATACCAAGGATTTTTTACTCTTCTGTTTTTTTTAAATCCTTGGGCCACCAGCCATGTGGCGAACCCTCGGTCTCTACACTACAGGTGAACCATCTCAACTGCATTAAAACCGTTGTAATGGAAAGTTGATTGACACAGTGAAATTAAATCTAAGGCCCAATTAACTTTTTGTAAATTAAGTCCATTAGATTACAACTTTCGGTTGTAGATATACAGCTTTTACATTGTTGTAAAGATGCCTGTCAATTATATGCTTTCGAGTTGCAGAAACAACTCTGTTCCTGCTAAGGTTAACGTGGAAACTCTTAAGAAATCGAATCCGTTTTTAGACATGTTCATAAAAAAATCGTACATACTATTTTTATATTTTTAATAATATATTATTTTTATAATTGTGGCTTAAATTATGCTCGCGATTATAATTTAGGGTATCAGTTCTTCAGGTTGTCTCCTTGGAGTTAAGTCACAACAAGTTTTCACTTTTCATTCTTTTCCTTTTGATTATTCTCAAAAATAAAAATAATCGTGAGTCTTAACATGGAAAAGAGTGTAATTACGAGGAATGTGTATATTTCGGTAATCATTTCATCAAGAAATGAATATTTCAACAAACATTTCATTTATGCTTCGAAAGGTTAATTCATTTGTTTCTTTCTAGATGAAATGCTTACCGAAATATACACATTCCCCATCACTACACTCTTTATTCCTTACTAAAACTCACGATTACTTGTATTTTCGGAGAATATTGAAAAGGAAACTAATTGAAATCAAAAACTTGCTGTGACAACTCGAAGCGACGAACCTGCGGAACTGACACCCTTCTTTTGTCTCGATATTGATAATTTTTTAAAAGTAATATATTGGTAGCCATCGAATTCCTCTCGTATTCAATCCTTACAATCCAAAATTCTTCGTAAAATCCTCAATGCTCCTTATTTTGTTAAGAATAAAGTCATCCATAATGACCTTAATGTCCCCTTTGTTGCTGATTTCCCCCCAACCCGCTATCTATCCTTTCATAACAAACTTCATTTCCACTCAAACCCTCTAGTTTCTTTTCAATTCCCGATAATCGTCTGAGGCGTCTGAAAAGAAGATGGCCAAGTGACCTTCTTAGTTGAACTTGTGATTTTGGTACTACCAGTGGATAGTTTCTTTACTTGTCATTATGTATCACTTAGCCTATTTACTTGTATTATTGTAATACATTTGTAAATATCAATAAATAAATTTTTTTTAAATAACAATATAGTGAGCTATAAAACATTATAAGTGAGAAAATGAATAAATAATGACTATTTTTGGCTTTTTTGATCTCTTATAATCATATATAAGTCAATAAGAGTGAGCTAAAATTAAAAAAGAAACATAGACTTGTTAATATTTGTTTGAGAAGTGTCTTGGAACAATGTTAGTTGAAAAGTTTATTTCTTGATGAAATGATTACCGAAATATACAAATTTTCGATAATTACACTCTTTTTTCTATACTAAAGCTCGCGATTATTTTTATTTTCGAGAATATTAACACTTTGTCCACTAATGTCCGCCCTCAATTTCTGAGTGATGATTTATGAACGCAAACAAATTTGGATATTCCCTCATTGATTTTAGCTTATTATTGTTAAAAACAAAAAAATGGACCAATAAAATTTCTTTTTATTTAATAAATTGTGCTATAGTAAACTCGTTTCGTGTATTTGAAAATCTGAATAACGATCGTAGTAATACTGCTACATGTAGTGTCAATCATTTTGATTCGATTGAAAGTTTATTCAAAGAAATAAAACATCAATTGCTTAAAATATCATATATAAACGAAGGGATTATCGCGTTTGTTATGCGAATAAAAATAGAAAACATCCAAATTTTAAGTATAAGAATTGACCAATATCGTTAAAAATAGGTAAGTGTGTTGTTCTTGTCGTAAATATGTTGTTTAAAGTGTTTATTTGTATATTTTGAATTATTTCACAAATTTACATAATTTTTTAAAAATTAATATTCAAAAATACTACCGGTCTTAGGCTACATTTGACTGAATAGACTTGCGGACAGTCTAATATTAAAAATGAAAAGTTAAAATTTTAAACTTGTGGTGAATTAACTCGAAGCTACATCCTGCGGAACTGATACCTAATTTAGAATTGAGTTGTTATATTTACAGCCCCGGTGAATAAGTGGTTTAGTCGGATTTTGAACAGAGATAGTTAGCTGCTTTCAGATAATCGAAATCATATTCTCGTAGTTTTTGGCTTGAAATGGAGTTGTAATATAAACAATAACTCCTTTTCAAACCAATGCCTTACTTAGCCCCTTATTAACTACGAAAATAACTCGATTTCGCTTACTTAAGTACAAGAAACTATTTTTGGAGAAAATTAGACTTAACCACTTATTCAACGGGGCTCTAGACATATTCTAAAGAGTTCTATTCCGAACATCTGGTGTCTGAAGATTGACTATAATTGTTATCGATCAATTGCCAAGAGCATGAAATCTTCCATGAAATCAACTTGTTTACGAGCCCGTACCATCGATGTGATTATAATGGATTCCAAAGTCCACTAGAAAAAGGATATTTTTCGGACTAAAGTGGTCAAAAAAATCAACTGGTTAAAACTAGAGATTATTAAAATCGATTGTTGCAGAGGTATGAAAGTGAGGTATGAAGGCCCATTAGGAAATGGGACAGCAAGGAACAAGGTGAGAACCAATCCAAGTTCGACAGATTTCACGGTTCTGGCTTTCATGCCTCTTTTGTCGAACCATTAGTTATCTGCGATTAGGTGATGCCACTGGCCAGTCCTAAGGAATGATAACTCCTAAGGAATGATATAAAGTTATGACGGGATACAAGTTATGACGGGTTTGGAAAGCAGCTATCCATAATTGTTTACAAACTTTGTCGCATCTTCGGAACTACAGATCTTCTCTTGACTTACGAAACAAACGACTTATCTCCAACACCATGCAAGGGGCCATTTAGGCATATGTAACAGAACTTAGGGGGTTGAGCAAAACACGTTCGTATATACACATACAAACAGTACAGTCCAAAATTCTAAGAAAATTTACGTTAAAAGAGTACATAAATTTAATTATTATCGTATTCCTCTTTCCTTCTTCATATTCCTGGCACAGATCCCAGCTCCGAAACTTAGCACATTTAAAATTTAAAAAAGCATTATTACATCTAAAGTTTTTTAGATTAAACAATATACAATTCAATTACTGTTTTAGACTATTTTATTATGTAATGGAATGTTGTCTACAGAAAACTACATACACAATCACTAAGGTGTGCAATTTTTAAATTTCATTATTATACCATACTTTAACAAACATACTATTCAATTATCAGTTTTAATAATTTTTTAATGTTATCTAGAAATAATTAAAAATTCTTCATCTGAAATAATTAAATAAGGTAGGTACTGCTTAGTATGTGCATTATTATAATTGCAGGACCAAATCAATTAGTTTTAAATTATAAATAAGAAACTATGCATATTCATGTTCATAATGATTAAATTATTACACAATTTTCAACTTATTTTATTCCAATTTTTTTTCCAATCCCCTTGGAATGATGATTCACTTGAAACAGACTTAAAAGATAAAAAGCAATTATTTACAGTTTAAAAAGAAATATACTCCACTTTAAGTGCAATTTTAAGAGGGGGTAGAGGATATGAAATGGAAGGATGTTATTGGCTAACAATGATTCTGGTTTCTAGTCCCGAGATTGATTAATAAATCATCTCTCTAAACCAAACCGATATTACTATCACGAAGAAAACAGTGTGTAAAACTGATAAAGAAAATCAAAGCAATCAAGAAGAAAGACTTCTTACTAACCTGCAAGAAAGTTACAAGTTAATTTTCGCAGCTGTTATATATTTTTTATATAGAGAGTGTGAAATCCCTTATAAAGGTTACGTAATATCGCGTGATTTGTATATATTTTCTTCATTTACTTTAAAAGTTATATAAATATCCACAATGGCCCGTATGGGTCCATTATAACCGAATTAGGCAAAGTAACAATACGACATAGTCTTCATTACAATATAATTCCATAGAGGGCCTTCATGGTGTATTCTTGACCTTGCCTTCTCGTTGACAAAGGAGTTGAAAAGCCTTCCAGAAATAATAATTTGATCTTATTTGATCACATTTTTTTTAAAGACTCTCAGCCCTTGACCAATATGTCAAGAAGGTCCACTCAACAATTACTATTATTCTTAGTGATTCAGAGCAACCTTACCTTCCTAATTTTTTTTTAGTAGTTTACACTTTAGAAATAATTTTCTGTCTGCCATTCTCTATTTAAATTAAGAAAACAATCTGTACCACTACAGCCAATGGAGTGGCTTGGGTTCTGTACATAGTACAGGCAGTACTGTTTCTATGACAACTGTGGAGCAGGAAAATGATTTGTCCGAGATCAGGCTCAACCACCAGAATGTTCCCCCTCCCCAGTATTAAGGTTACCCACTTTATAGAGGCTGGGTGAGCCTCAAGAAGATAGGGGTTCATCCACAGGGTTCATCCGTGGCAGTTAACAGGTTAAAAGTACATCTGCTACTACCGGATTTGAACTCGGAACCTTCGGCACAGCAACTCATCGTTCTACCACTGAGCTACCCCCGGTTCTCAATTAAAGCAACAACTCTGACGAAGGTGCAAATTATTAATGTTATATAGCTGATATTATTATAAATAAAATTGCTGTTTTTAAAAATTATAAATACACTAGCTTTTGCCCGCGGCTTCGCTCGCGTGGAATTTGGTCTGCCACATAAAATTTCGTGAAAGATCATTTTAAATAAATAATTTAATTTTTTTTTTAACTATAAGTCAAAGTTTCAGATGCGTAACTTCAAAACTGGCGGATTCTATACAACCTTTGAATCCCTATTATATTAAAGGGGAAACCCTTCGGGTGGAATTATCCAAATTAGTTTCTTAAATTATACAAAAAAGCTGTCTGCAAATTTTAAGATGCTAAGTTCCTGATTTTCCTTTAGTTATGTAATATAATGGATTCTCAACAAAACACAAAAAACTATCTGTGGGGGCACGTGCCCCAATGCTCCCCATAAATCCGCCCTTTCTGTAGCCCATGTGTTATTCTGATGTATAACCTATATTACTGTAAAGTTTCATCCAAATCCGTTCAGTAGTTTTTGCGTGAAAGAGAGACAAACATACAAATTTTCACATTTATAATATTAGTAAGATTAGTAGGATATCAAAACAAATAGTTTCACTCATGTTCTTTCTGTTATTTTAACAACTATGATCATGTGATTTGCCTTTAATTATGTACTATAATGGATTCTCCACAGTACCTAAAAACTGTAGGGGGGCATGTGCACCCCTGCGCTCCCCCCATAAATCCGCACTTGCTATAGCCTATGTGTTATTCTGATGTATAAACTATATTACTGTAAAGTTTCATCGAAATCGGTTCAGTAGTTTTTGCGTGAAAGAGAGACAAGCATACAAACTTTCACATTTATAATATTAGTTCCTAGTAAGATTAACATTATTTCTTCGATGTTATTTTTCATTTCTTAAAAAAAGAGCATTTTTGTGTCCTACTGCAATAGTTACAACAAAGGAAAATTTGTTAGTGTATTTACAAATTTCATCGAAAATCGGGTGCCACATAACTATTTGTGGTTTCTTCTAGAAAAAATACTTTTATCTATTTCAAAATTTCTTTTCAGATTTTTTGCCTGGAAAGAATTTTGTACTGCAGTTGTCCCAATTAATTGATTTTAACTTGTGGGATTACTATATATATTGTTTTTATTATACCTTCTTTACTCATTCAAATCATATACCTAATACTTCAATGTTATAAACATTAAAAAAACAAAAAAATGAAAGTCCAAGGTTTAATATGTGGGTATTTCTAAGAAAAAGATAAAAGTTATGATGTCGAAAAAGTTAGCCCACGAATTCTTCCTATAAATATAAGTTCCACTTATTTTGTGTTATCTTTGACTGCATCCCTGAACAATTCAATCCATCAATAATCTATAAAGATGAATCATTCTTTTCAGCAGTATTATAGTTTTAACAATCACGGCTACTGTGGGTAATTGTACAAGATATATTTTGCAATCTAAGTTATTAACCTTTAAGACCTTACTGATGTAATATTTTTAATAAAATTATTTATTATAAACTAGAATAAAATATTCAAAAACTGGAAGAAACCAAATTAAATTTTAAGTGATTTCACAGGAAAGCATTTTGTTAAGATGAAATTAGGAAATATATAAATACTAACTCACACTACATTTCATTTATTGATTAATTTATCACTTTTACAATTATTTACATCTTAAAATAAAAGTCATATTAAATAAGCGTACAGGAATATGCAAAACTAATATAAACAGTTCATTCATAAACCTAAAACTTATCACAAAATTAAATCATCAAAATTTTAAAAATATCACTAAAATTACAAAATTAAAACAGTAAAAAAATCTGCACGATTTTAAAATACGATAGGTTAAAAATAGATAATAAATAATTTTGATTAGACAGATTTATTCCGTCATGTAAATATAACGTTAGAATGATTTAAATTTGATTTCACAAAAATACGTTTAAAATATATTTATATTTTAAAAATATACAACTTTCAATGAGAATCGAAAGGCACCAAAATTCTGAAATTCATTAATAAATATTGTAAGATTAACATCACATTATTAATTCAACTTTTAAGTAGTTTACTATTATAGACAACTATAAATTATTGAGCCCAAATCATTTTTGTTTTAATATAAATTTTAACTAAAGAAACAAGTAAATCCAAACTGATTAATTCCAAAGACTAATATTTTAAAGTACCATATATATTTTTTTTTTAATTTCTAGAATTGTGTTCATTTGATCCTTCTCTCAAAAATATATTTCATAAAAATCATCCATTAATAAAAAAATTATTACATTCACTATGTGATGAGTATTCCATAATTATATCATGTTATGATATAAAACTAAAGAGAAGTGTGATATGCAGAAATGTCCGATAAATGTCAGTAAAATAAAAATGTTAATCGGTTTTATTAAAAACCAATATTTAATAAATGATTAAATTAAAATATCTGTACCTCAGAGGTAAACTATCGTAACTGACATTTTTCAAACTTTACAGGAGAGCAGTTTTAATGTTAAATTTTCATTTTTATTGTTGTTCACAGTTTTCAATGATAATTAGAGGTCATCATTGATCTTGATCTTGATGACCTCTAATTATCATTGAAAACCGTGAACAACAATAAAAAGGAAAATTTAACATTAAAACTGCTCTCCTTATAAAGTTTGAAAAATGTCAGTTACGATAGTTTACCTCTGAGGTTCAGATATACAGAAATTAATTACTTTATTTTAGCATAAATAAATTATTTATTACAGCATAAACTTAATAAAATCCATGTATTTTTTTTAAGCCCAAATCTAAAAACTGTTCTATTGTATAAGATAAAACCAATTTGGAAAAGATGATTTAAATTGTTATGTATTAAACATTGAACATATTAAAATAATCATTAGCTCTAATTCTTCAATACAAAGACTAGAGATTGGTAAACCAATGATTTAAAATTAAAATTGTTGAGATTTATTTGAAGTTTCGGAAATGCTCAATTTTAAAAACTAAATAAACAAACCTTTTTAAAAATTAGAATAGACACAGGATTTTGTTTTCAAATTTCCAAATAAACATTTTAATATTTCTAAAACTACTGATTAATTTAACAGAATCATTATTGCTACCTTAATTTTTTGTTACGTTCATAGTTAATAACTTTATGGCAGTTAATTATTTAATTACTTATGGCACAATTATGTGCATTATTACTAAAATATAATTAGAAAATAATGATAAAATGTAACACTATACAATGATTCGAAACTTAACCATCTAACAATTTAATTTCTATTTATTATTAATGTTTTCTACAATTCTAAACACAAATAGGAATAACTCAATTGAAAATAAATTCTAGAAATATTTACAACAAAAAATTACAAAAATAACAAAGAGAATATTTTAGGGTCTTCGAAGGTCTAATAATTAGTTGAATATACCAGAACATTATAAGAATAATAAAAAAAAATACTTCACTAAAATATTTCTGGAAATCTAAAAAAAAATTAGTATAAAAGAATTGGACTTAATATTCATGATGAGATCACTGTTGGGTTGTAATTCACAAAATAAGAGAAAAACAGTTGATCATTTGGCCAAAAGCCATTTTACAACGAACATTCACATTCAAGTTAAAAAAATAAAACTAGTTCAAGTTCATGTCAAATATGTCTAAATGCTAAGAGTAGTCATTGAAAAAAATAATAACATAAAAATATAAATGACAAATGAATCAATGAAAATTTTACAAATAAAAAAACATACAAAAATTTAACAATGGTAACATTATCACAACTATTCACAAGTTTTTGAGTCCAAAAAACTACCATCAAAATACTAAATTTCAAAAATACAATCTAAGTACATCACTGATTAGATGTCACTTTGAAACTCAACCCCTATGTTAATTGTTTTTCAACAATATCATAACACTTCAGAAGTTGCTTTTTTTTTTTAAATTGGATGAACCAAGAATCAGTAGAAAACACTGAAAGTTCTATGAGATTATGCAACGTTTAAAGGCAGAGCAGCATTCGCGTTGAGGTCTGGTCGAGATGTTGATACTGGAAGTGTTGTTGAACAACGAAAGTTTGTTTCTTCTAGTTCCCTTCGCACCTTTGACAAAATTGCACTCCTCTCAACTTCATCTCCTGCTCCCTGCATTAACTAGTTACAAAATAGTAATTAGTTAAAATATATCATTAAATAAATCTATAATAAAATATAAAACCTAGATGATTACTTTATTTATTTAAATTATGTAAA
Organism: Arma custos; assembly: GCA_037127475.1. NCBI lineage: Eukaryota > Metazoa > Arthropoda > Insecta > Hemiptera > Pentatomidae > Arma > Arma custos. The sequence goes on along the minus strand of CM073763.1, from coordinate 44,987,042 downwards.
GAAATGTACAGGCCTCAAATTTCACCCAATTTACTAATAAAAAGATATTTACAAGAAATTAAAAAAAGGGTGATAATTATATATAATTCCATGAATAAAATGAACTGCTGGGGTAAGGCATTAAAATTTTTAGAAAGGATTAGTAAATATATAGTACAGTAGAACCTTGATTATCCGTCAGGGTACGGGGACCAAGATGGTGATGGATTTGGGAAATAGACGGATACGGGAGTGAGTCTCATATACATATATATATATATATATATATATATATATATATATATATATATATATATATATATATATATATATATATATATATATATATATATATATATATATATATATATATATATATATATATATATATATATATATATATATATATATATATAAATACACACACACATACATCATTAATTCAAAACGTGGGTTTTGCTGACGACGTTGCAGTGGTAATTGAGGCCAAATACAAAGATGAAGTGGCCCTGAAGGCTAACCAGAGTATCTCACTAATCCGTGATTGGCTGGCTTCGATGGGGCTCCAGCTTGCAGACAAGAAAACAGAAGTTCTTCTTATTTGTAGCCGCAAAAGGAGGGAAGAAATAACCCTGAGAGTGGGCAGACAAGAGATCCAGTCCCAGCCCTCGCTGAGATATCTCGGAGTAATAATCGATGAAAGGCTGCGGTTCAAGGAGCATATCCAGCGAGTATGCGATAAAGCAGCAAGAGTGACCACAGCACTGGCTCGACTGATGTCCAACGTAGGCGGGCCTAGAAACAGTCGAAGACTATTATTATCGAGCGTCACCTCATCCATCCTTCTCTACGCAGCCCTGATATGGAATGGTGCCTTGGACACACTGGCTTACAGGAGACCAATGGTGTCCATTTATCGTCGAAGTGCCCTGAGGGTAATCAGCGCGTTTCGTACTGTCTCTTACAAAGCTGCATGTGTAGTGGCCAGGATGCCACCAATAGAACTGATCGCAGAAGAGAGACAGCGTTGGTATAAAAGAGTTGCTCGCATCCCCAGAACTGAGGAAAGGAAGATGACAATCGAGAAGTGGCAACAACGCTGGGATATGGCCATGAACGGGAGGTGGACCCATAGGCTGGTTCCTCGCATCGAACCCTGGGTGGATAGGAGCCACGGGGAAGTAGACTACTACCTAACCCAGATGTTTACAGGACATGGCTGCTTCAGAGCATACCAATTATGGTTTAAGCTGGACAATACAGCAGAATGTCCAAGCTGCCCAACAATAGAGGAGACGGTGGAACATGTATTCTTCAGCTGTCCCCGTTTTCAAGAAGAACGGAATGATTTCCAAGGACTCTGTGGCTCAGGAGCGAAAGCTGACAATATCGTTAGCCTGATGCTGCTTTCACAGGAGTACTGGATAGCTGGCCAACGCTTGGCCGCAGAGGTCATCAAGAAGCTGAGGAAGGAAGAGAAGGAGAAGCATGCCTAGAACATAGATAGCCTAGCACAATGAGGCGGCACACAGCCACTCCCCCTCCATGAAGTAATGCCTAACGGTGGTCCCGTGGAGGGTGGGAAACAGATGTAGGGAGGTGGTTTTAGTGTGTAAAAATTCCACACTACGGATAGGTACGGGCCTATCCGTGTCTTTTGAAGATTTCCACCTACCCCCGTATAAAAAAAACACACACACACAAATTGAACAATATATTTCAAACATTCGACATTATATATGCACTCGTAACTTATTTAAGTACTACTAAGGTATACGTATGTAGTAAAAATATATTTTTTAAATTATAATTACGTACATCGATGGCTAAAAGCACAATCATTGTATGTCCAATTTTTCCCTCTTGAGAAATTAATACCAATTTAAAGGTGGAGTTTAGCTCTTCTTCTTAATAATCGTTAAATGACTACATAGAAGGGACATACTCCAGGGATCCCCCGCACGTTTTAATTCATTAACTGTAGTCCAAGGAATATGATTGAAGCACTTTCACCTTTTCGTAATCGTTTTACAATTTCAAACTTAGTGGCGAGATCTAAACTCTTCCTTTGTCTTTTTTCCGACATTATTATACGTAATTTTAAGAATAAAAGTACCTGTAAGACAAGAATGAAGACTAAAGGTGGTTCAACTGCTGAAGCTACATTACGTAGAGATGAGGAGATAATTAATTTCTGAGAAATGTGTGCGAGGAACCCTAGGCTTTGAGTAAACAACATATTCTAGAAAACAAAGTTGACAAGACATAACGATTGATTCTTAGCCAGCACCTATGACTTTAGCAACCGAACAATATATAACCGTCTTTTTTTTTTTTTTTTCTCAAACTGAGGTGACAGTTAACAGAGAGTGATGGTAAATAGAGTGACGGATAATAGAGGTTTTACTGTATTTAGTACATCAATCGTCCTTTAAACACTTGGGAAATTTAAAAAAAAATTACTCTTAAAATTGGAGAAATTTTTATTAAGTAGCCAACGTTTCGACCTACTTTGTAGGTCTTCTTCAGGGATATATGCAAAATACCGATAATTGATGTATGAGAGGAAAATGACTGGATGATAAAATGGAGAACGGAGATAGTTGGGGGAGGGTGCAGTAAAAAAAACACCAAATAAGTACTAGACTTATATTTAGTAAAGAAGTGCCGACGTTTCGACCTACAGTGTAGGCAATCTTCAGGGCGACTGGGAGAGGTGCTGGGTGCACCGAATGAACAACAATCAATTGTTTATGAATTCTATATTTATATTCATTAATATATTTATATTTGTTTATTTGCACCTGAATAATTTATTGCTTATAATAGTCTGTCCCTAAGATAAGAGGTGCCTGAATGGAAATTAAACTTTTTTAGTCTGTAGTTTAAATTAGTAATTTAATTATTTTTAAAATTACCTCCAGAGCTGAATCTATTGCTTCATACAGCCTTCGAACTTCAGACATAGCTTTGTGCCAGTTGTTAGTAAGTAATTCCTGAGCCAGTTCAAATTTCTTTTCTGATTCGTTCAATTGCTTTTCTCTTTCTTTTAATTCTTTTTGAAGGGCTTCAACCTAAAATGTATTCAGTATTAAATAACGAAATAAAGAATTCATAAATTGAATAAATCAAGATAAAGAATTAACATATCACGATTTTTTTAAAATTAAATTTACCTGAAGAGAAGATTTTTCTGTTTGTTGCAGTTTTAATTTAAGATCTCTTATTTCATTCTTTAATGAGTCCATTGTTTCATTAATATTTTTAACCTCTTTATCACCGTTTTCTCTGAAATGGAATATAGTAAATACATTAATAAGAAAATAAAATAATATAAGATTCTTTTTTGAATTGATATTAAAATAGACTGTAATCCCGTCTACAATTAGTATCTAAGTATTCATTTTAAAGCTCCAATACAAGCATTGGTACTTAGTATGAACCAAAATAGAACTTCTGATGAAAGATGGAATGCTAAGTAGCAATTCTCTTGTGACTTTCATTACAAGCCTTAAAGAAGACCTGCATTGTAAATTGAAATGGTTTCTAATAAGCATTTTATCACTATTTAAGGAATTAATTCTTTGAACTCCAGCCGCACCATCATCTTTCTCATATATATTTTCTCATATATATATATATATATTTGAAATATTTTCAATTTGTCCAAAAAATATTAAAGGATTACTTTTTTTGTTTTTCAAAAGGAATTTTTTCAGAAGTATTGTTGTTGAGCCCTCCCTCTGTTATGCCTCAGAGACCTGGAGACTTAACCTGGGACTCTACTCCAGATTACAAGCTGCAGAGATGGACTTTTGGAGGAGATGCCTGATGATCACCCGCCTGGATAGAGTCAGAAATGAAGATGTTGGAGACAGGCTGGGCATGACCGAAGGAGTTCTGAAGAGGATTGGAAGCAACAGGCTGCGATGGTACGGACACTGCCAGCGGATGCCAGAACGTAGGTGGCCGAAGAGACTTTGCTGAGGGAACAGCCAGGCGGACAAAGAAGAGGAAGACCCTGAATCCGGTGGAAGGACTGCGTGGAGGAGGAGATGGTCGGCAGGGGACTTGAGGAGGACTGGTGTAATAGAGAAAAGTGGAGGGACGCTGACTTAACCCGGCAACCCATTGAGGGCATAAACCTGCAAAAGTAAAAAAAAAAAAAGAATTTTTTTTCCTTACCTTACGAATTTGATATTTTGTCTTTTAGCTTCAATTATATGAAGGACCCTAAGTAGCCTGGTCACCATATTGTCAACTTCGATAACTTGGTCAATGATGCCACCCCCTTGAGTCACATGAGACTTTTGGCCGCATATGAAATTAGATTCTTCTTCCTCCCTCTGTCTTCTTATAATAGCATCGGATAAATTTTGGATAGAGTCACTATTAGTCAGAGGTCCATCTTCTCCATATTAGAAAAAAAAATCAGTTAAAAATGTTTACTTAATAACGAACAATATATTAAAATAGAAACAAAATAAATTCTAGAATTAAAATTAGATCACAAAATAGCCAAAAAAGTAAATTAATTAAATGGAACTTTATGAAATTCAAACTCTTAAATACATTAACATTTTCTTATATGTTCTAAATATCTAAGGTATGAAATATGAATATATTATTTTTTTAAATCATGATTAAAATTTTTTTTCTAAAATTTTTATATCACAAATCAAACATGAAACATTCATTACATGGTAGAAAAAGATAATATTTTAGGAATTTTTAAAAGGGGTAAAAATTCCTTGATTATGTCATCTTTCGGAAGGGACATAAAATGTGGGGACCCATTTTAACGAGTACATGGTATAGGCATGGGACCATGCCTATACCATGTACTCGTTAAATATCCCTATCCTAATTATGTCTGGATAAGCAAAATTTAGGATATTTTTCTAAATTTTAATAAAATTAAAGTAAAGTTTAGGACAGGTTCCCACTATAGCAACAACTGATTAGCCAAGACAGCATAAAGTGACGTTAAATGTACAAATAGTAAAACAAACAACAAATAATATAAAAATTCACAAAGCTTCAATAAGCTTATCGGATTAGTTATAATTGTGAATAACTAATTTTGAGAAAAAAAAAGTAAGACAATTGTAATTTAATAATGTAGAGAATGCTAAGTCATGAAGAAATTCATGAAAACCAAAAGATTCTCCAGACCCATATTTTATAAACCTCGATCAAAGAGCACATTACTTTTAAGAAATAGAGATGAGTTTAAGATATTTATTCTTATTAAAAAAGTAAAATTTATAATTGAACAGACTGGAAAAAACCCATATGATAAGAATAACTAAAAATTTTATACCTGACAAATCAAAGTCATCAGAGGCAGCTATAGAGGCACGATGTGATTTGAGTGGCGAAATATCAGGTAAAGAAGCCAATGATGATCTCTTATCGCAAAACACAGGTTCCGACTCAGACGCTAAAAGTTCACTCTCAGAGAATGTATCTGTGCCACCTATAATACGTCAAATATATCAGGAATTAAAATAATTTTATATATTTAAATACTTTTCTATGCTTACAAATTATATGAAATTAAAAAAAAAAAACATACCTGGAGTTGATCTATGAGTTGCTGACTTGATAGCAGAAATTATAGCAGATAAGAGGCCACCACTTTTCTTTTCCTCTACTTCTGGGCTCAAATCACCACTGCTGTCACTTTCATTGAATGCTTCATTGTGATACACTACATCCTGTACAAAAGTAATGATATTAGGAGGAGAAATGGAGTTTCCAGAATTAAATCGGTAGAATAAGCACTTATATTTCTGTAAAATTATCATGAGTATTATGAAATTTACGTCATCTAAAGTAAAGGTATGAATAATAGAACAAAAATATTTTAGTTCCTATTAAAAAACAGAAGAGCCTAACAAGCTTCACACTGAAATATTTGTTAACAGGATCATTCATGTTTCAATTAAAGTAGCTAAATCTGTTTTTTTATTCATACTGATTAAATGCTACATTTAAAATACTGTTTTCTATATTTATCAATATCAAAACCAAAACCACCACCACAGAAACTCAAAAGTCGTGAAATCAGCATTAAATGAAGCCAAATGTGTGTGTGTGTGTGTGTGTGTGTGTAATGACCATTAAAAAATAAAAAATAAATAAATAAACAAAACTATCAGTTCATATTTTATTTGTGTATTTACAGCTTCAATCATGCAAACTAACTAATCACAAATACAACATGTAAGGCTTGCTCACAAACACTTTGACAAGCCAAGCGATTTTTATCTTTTGAATCACATCAGTGTAACATCACATATAATGGTGTTTTGCTCAGTCTATGTGTATAATGAAAGAAATTCATTATTATCATGCCAAACATTTTAAATTTGTGATGTTCATATGCAATCATATTTATAGAATAATGCTGAAAGTAAAAATGCGTTAAGAGGTGTATGTAACTTACCTAAGGCAGACCTTAATGCCATTGCATGAACATAAATGTGAATGTAAATAAAATTTAATGCAAAAAGCTTGGCTTATCAATGATTATAATAGAAAAGGAATATAAAAAAAAAGTGGTAGAGAATTTATATTACATTTGTATAAAAGATTATACAAATTTAAATAAAATATCAACAATTACCACTTTTTATGAAACTAAAAAGTACATATACCTAATGAAAAACTGAATTCATAAAATGTAAATTCACTAATAATTAATTCTTTATGAAGTTTGACCATATTTTTATAGGAGTCATAAAAAAAAGAAAACAACTTTTTCTGTGTATTTTAGGGCTAACAAGATCCTTTAGGAAACAGAAGAAACAAAACCAAACAATTACACTGTGATTTTTTTTTTGTTGGATCTACAGACCTTGGTAGATCTTTGGCCGCCTTTGCCAGTTTTCTTCATCTCTATCTTGGGTCACTGTTTTCCAGTTTACAACATGAAGCTTCATGGCATCTTTGTTGATCCTGCCTATCCATCGGGTCTTAGGCCTCCCATGTTTTCCATTGCCAACTATAGTGGCATTCACAATTGTGTAGAGGCATCCCGATGGATTACTTTGAACTACATGCCCTGCTCATCTTAACCTTCTTGCCTTCACATTATGTGATATTGATTGACCAATTCCTTAAGGTCCTTTTCCTCCATAAGTTTAGAGAATGATCCCATAATGCTCCGGTTATCGTGCTGAGGATTTTTCTTTCAAATATCTCAATGCTAATTTCAATTGGTGCCGGTGAGCACCCAGGTCTCACAGCTGTACATCAGATCCAACTTTATTACAGCATTGTACACTCTTAATTGTATATTTCTAGAAATTTTTTGTGATTTTTGTATTCTTGAAAGAGAGAAGAATTTGCGCTTGTTATATGGTCTATCACAGTTAATTCACTGAGGTAATTGTGGAGCCAAGGCATTTGAAGCTATCTGCTTTCGGGAATGAATTGTCATCCATGCGGTTACTGTTGCTAGGGGGGACTTTATGACTTACTATCTTCATTTACTTATAAGCTGATTTGTTCTGACGCTCTAATCAACTGGAGATTGATAAATGAAGAATTTTTATAATTAAAAATAATAATAAAAATAAATCATTTAAACTCAATAGGAAAAAAAAAATCAACTGTACACTTTTATTTGTATATGTCTTTAAATGTATGATATGCACACTGAGGTATGGACACTAAGGCATATCATGGTTGCAATAGGGAGAGTTGAAACGTCTTATAAGAAGCGAGATAAACAGCCATGCAAGTATTTGATCATGGGGAGTTAGGTATGGACAAAATTAATCTCTATTTAAATATGTGTTTTCTTAACTTTCATAATCTAGAAGAGCAAGCTGATTAAAAAATATCTAATTGGTTACTATCGTGTTAGTATAAAGTCATAAAAGTGAAATTTCACTTTAATGGTTCTTATCTTTGTAATCCGTCTGAATGATGAAAGAATACAAATGATTATATATTATAATAATCAAAATAAAATCTAATAATAAGGAAAATAACAAATAATGTAACTTAAATTTTGTACACAGCAACAAAAAGTATCTAAGTGACAAATTCATTGAAAGCCAAAAAAATAAAAATATATAAAACAGTGCAGGAGTGGTTTTATGTTCTGTGTTCTATTTAGTGAGAAATATAACCAGCTATCCAGTTCAAAACATTAAAGCCAATTTGAAATTCATGAATCATTTCGACCTAATTACTGATTATTTTAAGAATTGTACTTATCAAAGATAATCAGCGAATATTTTTATAAATTTGATGTCCAACCGCTTATACAAAAACATAATTCAACACAAATTACAGTGTTTACAGGATCTGTGGAGGTGGGGGTGCATTAAACCTTTAAATACCATCTATTTTCAAATCAAAAGCATTTGCAGTGAATTTGTATTCTGTTAAACTCAATTCGATACAGCTAAGCAGGGGACAGTACTGACGTTGCAACATTTTCATCCATACCTGAACTCTACATCGCAGGAAGGTTCTCGTCGGAACCAATGAAATGTTATTGCTTATTTGCGTCTGTACATAGTTCTGTAACAGCCAGGAAAATCAATCCTCTGGGTCAGTAAGAACTTATAAATCCTGACAGGTAAATTTTAAAAATAAATTAGCAGTAACAAAGAAACTGGGCCGAAAAGTCAATTTTGATTATTTTCAAAAGATTCAATTTTATCATTGGATTGTGCTTTTTGTTTACTTTGAAATAATTGAATTTAAAATTTGAATTTTTGATAAACTGCTAATAAAGGAACTTAAGATCAATTAATATTAATTAAAGAGAATAATTCACTCCTCAAAGTTTGGATGCTGTTATCTATTGTTGTTTATTAAAAGGTATTATAGTTTATTGCATGCATGTAATACAATTTATTCATTTGTTTTCTTTGCTAATATTATTAACATAATATTCCTTGCCTGCAGTTGACCATTTTTACCAATTTGAACATATAATATATTTTATTATTTTCGTTGTCGACACAATACAAGAATATTGTTAATTAGTGTTCTTCTTTCAGGATTCTTTGAAATAATGTAGTCTCAAAATGGTAAACAAATCACTGTACCAAAATAGTACAGCAATGATCACAGATGAGATTTTTCATAAAATGTTTAATGAATCAGAATTTCTCATGAAATTACCAAAGTAAACAAAAACAATTAAATACAAGGGATAGGCATTGAAGATGTTTTTTAAAATAAGTTAACTTGGCCTCCTGAACAATCCTTCTTCAATCATCTCCGTTGAGTTCTTTCCATCGCCAATAAGTTATATTCATTTTAATCAAATTATCTTCAAAGGCTTTAATCAAGGGTTTTCTGGGATGTCCTCCCTTGCACTTACCAGGGAAAATCTCTATTTACTATTAGCATTATTTTCTTTACAAGTTGCTTATCTGCACTTGGCCGATCCAGCTAATCCTTCTAGCTTTGATGACCTTAACAATGTGTTTCTGGTCTATTAGATCATTCAGTTCTGTGTTATTTCTAGTATCCCAGTTTCCTAACATATAAACCGGTCATCACTTTTATTTAAAAAAAATACAGCTATTCAGTAGTAATGTTTTTATTTCAGTTAAACCAATTCTAAACAAATTAGAGAATGATATATCTGCAATATATATATATATATCTGCAAACCATATTTTTATTATCCTACAACCTTATCTAGTAACAAAGAATCCTCTTTTTAATTACAAAGAATAAACCATTTCAATCATGTTTTCATTAATTTTCAACTAATATAGTGTAAGTTATGAGATTTGAATATATAAATAATAAGACCATTCACAATTAAATATATATTAATCATAAAATCAGGGAGTTATTAGGTTTAATAATTAGGGTGACTTTACACTTGTTATAATACAGATATTAATGCATACACAAAAAATTATCAAACAAGCAAAACACTGGGTGTACCTCTAGATCAGCCGAAGATATGTTGTAAGTAGAGACAAGGTTTGAAACCAGAATGTCCAGCCTTGAGCCAAGCCCAGATAATGCAACTGCTGCACCAGAAACTGCAGCACCTTGTTCTAGCATAGTCTCTTTGCTTCTCATTTCTAGAGTCCGTAACCTTGTTTCCAATGATAATTTCTCCTGTCTGAGTAGAAAAGAATAAAGTGAGTATATTGAAAACCAATATTGAGAAACAATAATAAATGGTAAAGGATAAATAAATAATGAATAAGCTTAAACCTTTTTGGAAAGTATCAATAACTAGACTAGAAACTGGGATTTAGGGGAATCCACTTTGTCAATGTCATAGCAATGATAGCATCAAGAAGGGCCTATAAAGTTATTACATACAATAATGAACAAAATCGCGCAGGGACTAGTCTAAGTGCCAGACTAGTGGGGAATAGCTCCCTCCCGAGTTCCTGAGTTCAGTACATGGCACTCTTACATATTAGAACAATACAATTATCACTTCATTCATATTTATTCACAAGGCTGGAAGGGTTTAGCCTAACCAACAGTGTCCCCACTGTGTAGGGCCTTTAGCACTGGGCTAATCACCAATCTTGAGTTTGGCGGATTCAAAGAAATTCGCCTAGCCTCAGGTGAAGTAGAGGCTCCTCAATTCTAGAAATGGTATTTGAGGAAGATAAGGAAGTTAATAAGCTATGAGCTGACTGGTAAACATACCAGGAGTAGAACAAGACACATGGAGAGGTTTGCATTGCAGGTGATCTTAGAGATTTATTTATTCATATGCAAATACTTTTGTTTGTTCAATAACGTTTTTAAGATTATTCATATTTTTATAAAAAAATAAACCTTTAATAACAATACGACAAGACCAAGTAGTTATGTGGAAAGTGGAAGAGGTATGCAGAGACATAAAGTATGGGAACCCCTAAACTAAGGAATACTTAACATAATAACGTTATACTATTTTAAGTTTTACCTCCTTTGTTCACACATCCTTACAAGATGAGTGCACTCTTCTTGTTGCTTTGCTAGTTCTGATTCAGCGTTTGTAAGGGAAGCTTTCGTTTGTGCCAACTGTAAGGTAAAAGTACTTTTACAATACTTGAACAAATAAACTTTTAAAAACTCAAAAAGAAACACTATTATTTATTATAATGCAATTGGTAAAAACCACAATGCAAAGCCTTATGTTTCAAAAAATACACCTACTTACCAGTCGACGTTTCGCCTATTCAGGCATTATCAAGACACCAATGAAATGCCTGAATAGGCGAAACGTCGACTGGTAAGTAGGTGTATTTTTTGAAACATAAGGCTTTGCATTGTGGTTTTTCCCAATTGCATTATAATTGAACAAATAAATTTTTTTTTTTAAATCAACATAAAACTATCATCGTTACAAATAATACTATCAAAAGTATGATCCACTAACTTCAACTTCCAGTTCCTTTAATGTTTCTGCTAGAGTTGATTTTTCAGCTTGCAGAAACTCTTGAATTTCTAATGATTCCGCTTCACTCTCCTTTTGGTCTTCTAATAACCGTTCTTCTCTTATAGCACATCTTTCCAATTCCTTAAAATCAATAACCACATTTATAAAAAAAAAAACGATTAAATAAATTCTTTTTATGAGATAAAAACACAAAAGAAACCTTCAAAATAAAATAAAATAGTAAATTGTCAACCTTCAAAATAGAAGAAACTGGCCATACAGGTATTATACATATTTTTTCCCAACGTTTCAACACAATTTAATCCAAAGTTTAAAGTGGCCTTCACCTTTTTGTTGAGATGGAAATAAAAATACCCAACTTTATCATAATTGTTTGAAATTTATAGATTATTACTTCTAAAAGATAAAACAAAAAAATGTGCATAAAAACCATTGAAAACCTTTTTAGGTTAATGCCACCTGCTTACTTAATGCTGTGGGAATTATAAAAAAATACTAGACAAAGAAATATTTTTTAACAACATGGATACATGGTAGTAACAAAATCAAAAATTGTTCGTTTGAAGGCAGATAGGATTTGAAATGATGGAAAATTATCTTTAAAAAAACAACACAAAAAATGGTAATAAAAAGTTAAGAGTACTTTATAAATACAATACCTTCTTCAGGTTACAACATAGAGTGTGAAGCTGGTTGATTTCAAGATTCTGTTTTTTAACAATATCAGTGATTTTCTTTTTGTCTTTTTCAATGCTTTTTATTAGCTCATCTTCACCTATGACAAAAAAAAAAAAATTAATATTTAAAAATAGTTTTCTCATGCATAGGAAACTAAATAATTATGAGATCTTAGTTTTGTTATTTATTTTAATAGGTATATTAAATTGTGGTGCATTTCAAATACTAGCATCTTGAGTAAATTTAAATTAACTGATTTACATCCAACTCAAACTTACTTCCTAGACCAAGTATAGACCTTATACTTTCTTCCATCTTTTGCCTCTCTTCTTTCACTTTGGAAAGTTCTTCCGATAAGCTAGACTTCTCTTCTGTCAGTCTCTTAGCTCTCTCTTCTAGTTCTTTGTGTTCTTTTTCCAATTTCTCAAATTCATCTAATCTTCCTTCGGCCTGCAAAAGAAAGAACACAATAAAGTATCAATAACCAAATCTGATAAAAATTAATCTAGAGTACAAATTATTTAAAACTATATTTTTATATAATAAATACTATTCTGTCCTTATATATAATAGTAAAGGAAAAAATCATTGAAATAATTCCAGAAGTTCGGAATGATTCCAAAGATGAAATTATGTGATAAAAATCAACAAATGGACTTTGACAGGGAAATAAATGGATATGTTTTTGACAAAAATGTAGGGAAAATATTTATAAAAGAAGAGGAATGTGGCAGGAGTGGGCAAGAATTAATATTTTATTATTACTTTTGGTATTTCAATTTCTATTCATATGAATAAGAAGGTAGGTGTTTTCCTTATCTCAATTATAAATGTTCAGGATATATGTAAACAACAGCGGATAACAGTCCTTGCAGATCGAATAATAAACAAATTCCTACTGATCACAGTCAACAAAAAAAATGGGGATAAATATAATATATAAATAAAAAGTAGGGTAGCCCAAAAAAAGTATTTTTTCAGTATTATAAAGAATAGACTAAGTATAAAGAAAATCTTGTGTGGTAGGAATATTTGCATTGAAAACACCACCATTTAAGTGAAAACAAGTAAATAAAACCCATATTAAAGCAGCAATAGAATTTTTTTATATTAACTTTAAAATCATTAGTTGGGTTCAGAACTGTAAAATTAGCTATTATATAAAAAAAATATATACGGATATTTTTAATTTTTTTTTCTTGTTGAAGTTATCGTATTAATTCTTGAGATATGTTGTATATACTATAGTTTTTATTATTGATCAGTGGAGAAACATTAATACTGAAAAAATCTAATGTTGATTGTCAATGTTCTTATTAAAAAAAACTCACCTGGACTCCAATAGTTACTAGCTCTACTCTGTTTGCAGGGTCTCGTACATGTGTAGAAGTGGTTGCCTCAATGTCTGCTCCTGTGAGCCCAGTCTGGCACCCGACTTCATGGTAAATCTTGGTTCTGGCTCGTGTCTTCTTAATCCCGGTCGGTGTCTTGTTCTTGTCCTCTTCAGCCTTCTTCCTACGTAGGCTGGCTGTCCTGTTCAAGCTCGGCTCTCTACTTTTGGCCAAGTTTTCAGCCGATTTCCTTCGCCTTCGTGGCAGGGTAGCATACTTGTCAGAATTGTTCCGCTCAGGAGCACTTCCTGAAACAGGAGAACACAATAAAATAAATTACAGAAAACTATGTCTTCTTGAATAATAATAATACAATGATTATTATACATTATATTACTAGGGAATAGTAATGTTATATAAAACTCAAAGGATAAAAAATATAGATCAATAAAAATACCTAATTAAAATCACTGGCGAAATTTTGACAAAAGCAACTGCATTTATTATAAATAAAGAGTTTATAATGTGAACTTTTGTAATTTTAAAACTGTTCCTGGTAAGTAATTAAAGTTTTGAGTAATACTTATGCTACACCATTAAACTCATGAAGATTCTTGTTTTCAGCAGTAGGCAAGGATGGTAGTAGTTCTAAGCCAAGGGTCATGCAGGGAGTTAATTTAACAAAAATCATCATTTTTTGTCCGTCTGCCCGTTGTGCCCCCCAGAAAAAAAATCCTGGATCCGCCCTTGTACTGCAGTAAATAAAAATAGTTTACTCAGAAAAAGTGAGCATGTGAGAACTAAAAAACAGCCAATAAGAAATAATCCACAAAGTTTCTCTTTCAAATGTTTTGACTTCTCTAACAAGTTTGCCATTTCCTGCCATAATGCTGCTACGTTTCAGAGAATTCTGCTCCTTTTGTTTACAATAACAAATAAAAAACGGCAATTTTTATTCGAAACTTCCTTTCTTTATAAGTCCCTCAGGAAACAAGTAAACGACTTTCTGAAGCAGAGAACACTGCTGTTACACAATAGGAAACCCGAAGAGATCCAAGTATGGGAGAGGGTTCCCCGGTTGTGAACTTTTTCTGAGCTTCAACTTTTTCTCAACGTACTCCTCAACATCGGACTGGGGTCAGTGTTCTATGGCTGTTAGTCTTCTCCTCACTGAAGGAAAGACTTAGACTGACTTAGTGCGCGTCTAAGTCCTCAGTCAGATGTTCAACCCATTTGTTCATGGATGTTTTCTTAATTTAAATAAAAACGGTAGAAAATAAGAAAAAAAACAACACTAATCCTTTTTTTTAAAAGTACGATACTCATTTCAGAAATAAATGAATACCTTTCTAGATTGTAACTGTGAAGTGGAATTGAGAATCGAAGGCCGATATTTTGAAGGTATCCACGTTTTTTACTGGAACAACCCACGTTTTTTGCGACATCCTATGATGTTTCCTTTAAAATAAAATAAAATTATAGATATCAATAATTCAAATATTAGTTACTTATTTCAATTATGTTTGATCGGATTAATTTGGATATTGCATTTCGCGGGACTAAGCCTGTATAGCCCACTAACAATCCTGGTACGTCCGATAACCCATAAAGCGATGTTATAATTGTATATATAGATCATAATGCATTGTATAACATAATTATGTATAAATAAAATCTTGGAGGGGTTTAATTGCGGACGAGCAAAATAAAATTATTATTTATAATTTATTTTTATTAATCATTATTTTGATAATGATTATTTTTAATATATATAGAATAATAATATATAGGATCGGTGAAGAGAACAGATTTGCATGACTTGGATACGATCCTTGGTAACTCAGTCGGCTAGAGCACTGCGACGGAGACGCAGACAACCAGGGTTCGAATCCCGGCCAGGGCAAATCTTTTCTCTTCAAAAACAAAAATATATCATTCAGTATAAAATTATTATTGTTCGCTTATTCATTTGACGTCACTATAAGGTGTTATGGCTAATCGGAGTATGCTACAGCGGGAGCCCTAAATTTTGCCTATCCAGGTATAATCAGGATAGGAATCTGTAAGAGTACCTGTAAGAGGAATGAGTATCTGTAAAGGACACCGTACAGGCTCAAGAACTTCGTACAGGTTCTCTCCGGAAGACAACATGATCGAGGATTTTTTTTAGATATATTTTTTTTAGATGGTTAATTTGTCTTGGTACCTATAGTGCTGCGAATTCATGATCTTGGGCATAGTAGGTTGTCATGCTAACCACTAGATCAAAGGTGTTCCAAAAAAATATATATATATTTCAATGCATATCACCATTTATGTTCCGACTCTGGCAAATCTTGTATAATCAGTCTTTTAAATAACTCATTAACACTTAACATAATTCACTTCGATAATAATGACGTTTGCGAGGTCGTTTTGGACACCACTAAATTGAATTTCATAAAATTGTTCACAAACACGGTTAAAACATCATAATCTCACGAATATTTTATTTTAAAAATTGAGGGAAAGCTTCTAAAACAAATGATAGTCATTTAAAAAAAATAAATTAGGAAATTCAAGTATCTAATCCACATAATAGTTGGATAACAGAAATATATTAAGGTCATAAAGGACAATTTAATTTCTTAGTGTCGCATCCCGGAAGATAGATAATAATAAGAAGAACGCTTAGCGAACCCGAAGGCTCGATGCCGATACCACCAATCTCCGCTTACTAACCTCAGTCCACGGACCTCCACTTAAACCCAAATCCGCCAGATCACTCTATACCCAATCCTCCCCCTTCTCAGACGCTTTCCATACGGTACAGAGTTTATTACCATCTTAGGAATTCGTTCGTTACTAAGCCCAGCAACTTTACAGGCACATCGTAATATATGTGACGCTATCACTTGAATAAAATTTACCCGGTACATGCTTCGGTAGATAAATAGTACTAGAATTTTTTAAATGGAGTAAAAACCCCATGGTTATCGCGTGCATCGCATGAGATGTAAAATGGAGATCCCTAGCCTTTACGATGCAAAGTACTCGTTATAGATTCCCATACCAATTACTCCTGGATAGACAAAATTTAGGATTTCCATTGTAGCATCTTCCGATAACTCAAAGCAGCTTAAAGTGACGATAAATGAAAAAAAAACAGCAATTTCTTAGTGTAGAAATATTTTGATACTGAAGTAAAACTGTAAACTTTCTATTACATTTTAGCAGTGTAGCCACCTACTTACAAAAGACTTGAGGCCGGCGTGGCTACCGGAAATGACTTAGATAATACGCCGCACCTACTTGCTTTGACCACCTGGGCAGAACTTGATGGTTTATACGATTTCAGTATCTCCCCATCTGCTTGGATAGCACTGGAGATTTATAGGAGCAGTAAAACTATAAATACATTTTGTCTGATTTCGAAATATTTAGCTTTCCCAACTTCTGTTTGCCTTGGATCATAGCGTTTCAATTATCTGAATGCAGCTCGATGTGATATTTATTTTGTATATCCATCTAGTTTAAGGTCTCCACACTAACATGACATTCAACACAATATCAGCAACACTGGGCGAACTAATTTTGTCTACAATACATTACATCCACACCTGCATAATACAATATTGGCAATCAGTTAATTACCTCTGTTTATCGGCTGCACATAAAGTACAACTATTAATCATTAATCTTAGAACTGTAGAACTAACCCGTCATGCCAGCCATTTATACTTTTACCATTTTGTTTCATAGAGGAGTAAAGAATATCCCTAGACTCCCCGTCATGTTAAGTAGTATGGAAGGGTCTTATGGTAATATGATTTTTGTACTCTAGTAAATTATATTTTGCAGGGTTCCGATCGGAAATTCCGAATAGGAAACATCCGGAATGACCAGAATAAATAATAATAATAATAAATCTTCAAATAAATAATATAAATAAAAAAATATCCTTCATAAGTGGATCTCGTTGAGGTAGAAAACTAATTAAGAGAAATATTTAATTAAGAAGAGAAAGTAATAAGAATTTAGTTTGTTTGTGGTTTAAATTATGAAAGTGATAGCGAAACTAGAGATGAAGAGATTTCCCACAAACAAAAGGAGGTCTCTTGGGTACCTCCTGGTGCGAGCACATCTTCCATAAAATATTACTTTAATAAAACTAGTCCACGGAAGGCCATGAATTAGTTACACTAGACTTATCAAAATAGACACGCACCATTCGGCCATTCTCTGGCTAAAAGTATTGTAAATCCGCGCAGAAGGGCTCAAATGTGGACTATATTACTAATGTGTACAGAACAGAAAGTGGAAATTGCCAGGTGTTATTTTAACAAATACAATTAAAATGGAGTATCCGAAAATGAGATGAAGTATATCAGGATTAAATACAAATAAATCTAAAATATCACTACGTCTATTTTGTTTTTAACACGCTTTAATTTGCATCCTCTGCATGTACATAAGTACGTAATGGAACCTTTGAACTCGATTTTGGACTACTTAAAAACATCGCATAAAAATTAAAACTTTGCACACTTCTCAAAGAACGATACCAATACAATGATTTTTCCTGATAGGGGTCACAAAGTCTTACACACACAGACTTATAACCAAATTTTGTTACTTTTAATATCCCTGCATTTTAGTGCATGAACCCGAAAAACTTGATAAAGATGATTATTGATTGGTAAGCTTAAAGCTTGGTAATTGCCGTTGCAAGATTCTAAACATGTGGAATAATGAAACGGAGTCGATTGAATAGAGCAGGTGGAGGTACAATTGAGTCAACCTTAGCTCTTTAACGTGAGGCCAAGGGCGGTGTACGTTGCCATCTTCCGTTTAATCAGAATTGGAAGGTTATATTTACTGTCGTAGTTACCATCAATTGAGATCCTCACCAATCAAGGTTAGCCTTAGGTTTTTTACGTATATATATATATATATATATATATATATATATATATATATATATATATATATATATATATATATATATATATATATATATATATATAAGACTCAATTGTTAAGATATAGAAGCGTATGTTCTGTTGTTTTCAATATTAAGTCCAGTGGTTCAGTCTTTCTTATGGAAAGAAATATAGGACCTATTGGCGCCTTAAGGTTCATCGGTGGGAAGGACACTTGAAATTGGTCCTAATGTTGTGTTAATGAAGTCAGTTAATAAGCCAGTCTGCCACAGCATTATGGAAACCATACTTCGCAACAACGAGCGGTTGGACGACCAACACAGAGTTGGCTATACTTCCGCAAGTAATGTATGCCTCAAAAAATACCACTTCAGATCTATGTGGTCGATAGTGCCAAACGTAAAAACAAATCAATAATAAAAAAAATACGAAGTGCAGAAAAGCTGGGGGGTATAAGTGATTTTATAAAGAGGTAAGGGCTAATTACGGCTGTTAATGCAAATTGATTTTATAAATTATTTTATTGTTCAGTATTCTAAGGATAATCAGCTGAAAATTTCTTTTAACGAATTACTTCTTTTTCTTCAAGCCCCATCACAAAATACACCAAATATTAATGCAGGCAGAATGACTGCAATCTGGAGCTTAAGATTACTAATGGAGTGAGTCTTAAGCTCTTCAGTTAGTCTTATTATTTCTTCTTCATGCACAGCTAATAAGTTTAATGAACTGAGGATTAACGCGTGTATCGCAGCACACCTCTTGTTGACATTAGTTACAGGACCATTTTGCGGTGACCAAACATTTGCATTCAATCCTGTCACGAATAATGAAGACTAATATTCTTTTACTTAGCAATTACTTAAGGATATCTGTATAAAGGTATACAATTGAGAACTCAGATTCTAAGAAACTCTTTGAGTACATTTGTAGTACCGATATTTTTTTTAGGGAGTCAGGTAATATGCATTGACCTTGGCAAACAAATGTCAGTAAGAATAGATCACAGTAATTGACAATAATTGATAATAAATAATGATTCAATTCGTTAACTTCATGAGGAGCGTCAGTGCAAACCTCCAACGCGAAATATCTTAATGCTTTAGGAGAAAGGAAGTGAACACAGAATTTAACTTGCGCAGGTTGCAAGGATGAGATGAAAGTATTAAACGAACTAATGCCTACTACCCCAGACTAAGAGTTTATTACTTCCAATAAAGAATCCTAAGTCACATGCCGGAGAATGCAAACTCGCGATTTTGAACATAGTAGGTTGTTATACTAACTACTAGGCCACATGTGGCCCGTAAATCTACATATTAATATTACACTACCCTATTCTATTTATACATGGATATGCAAAATTTGCCTCCCACTGTAGCATCATCCGATTAGCTATAGCAACGATAAATGAATAAACAAACAAAACATCCTCTGATCCTTCACTGCGAACGTCCCTGGAATGAATGCTTTAGCAACATCTGTGAACGACTGGACAACCCAAACAGCCTCAATTAATGTTTTACGCGTGCCAACAGCCTATGACTCAGTAGCAAGGCGATCGATATGGGAAAGGTCAATTACTGATATAGACACTGAGCAGTGTTATCACTCACCGGTGACGGAGACACTCATGATGTTCCTGCGGGTGTTGGAGGGCCAGCGCCCGTCGTCGGGGGTCCTGAGGGCCGGAGCGCGGACACTGACCGACCTGGCTAGGGGGGTCCTGGGAGGCCTGCCCCGCCTCCCTGAGGCCGCGGAAGACTCGCTGCTCGTCCCGTCCCCCAGCTCTCGCTCCGACGTCAGGCTAGAGTCCGGCGTCGGCTCCATTCCGCTGTCGCTCCCTCCCACCTCCATCCCCCCTCACCTCCTGGTCATCCCTGCAACAAAAGAAACAGAAGATAAATATTTGTAAAAAAAAAACAACATAAAATTCATACATTTATAGAACATATCGTCTTTAAAAATAATGCAAATACAAATATATAAAACCATAGGCACACTTTTACTCTTGGGATGGAAAACTGTCCCTAAACGCGGAGGAACCTATTGATGGCCAACGATATGGGCCTACAAGACAATCTTAGTTGTAGTAGGACACGTAGAAAGAATGCCAGACCATAGGGTACAAAATAATATGCTCTTTGGGAAACCGGAAGTAGAGAACACTCTTTGATAAAATGGCTGGATGAGGTGGAGGACTTAAAAGTGGCTGTTTGAATCAATATTGGAGATTGGTTAGCGGTGGTAGAGGAGGTCCGCGGTCTTGCAAGACCGTAATGCTATAGCAATACTAACATTACAACTCAGGAAGGGTTTCATTAGATGGCACAACTAAATGCCGTTTCTAAGATAAGGGTTTTGCAGAGTTCGATCGGATCAAGCTCAACCGCCAAGTCCATCTACGGTAACTTACAGAATGAACATTTTATCTGCATTAGCCGGATTTTAACCTGGCACCTTCAGCAATCCCGTGCTCTACATGCATTTATATTAACACTCAATACTTTCTTTAGTGCACATAATGGCTAAATCAGAATGTTCAAATGGAAACTCAATGTGTCTACTGAGATCTGAATATGCGAACGCTAAATTTTTTTTAGGCCCGAATTTCAACTTCTCTGAGCCACTAGGAAACTGCTAATAAAACAAAATTAACGTCGTCACGTTCCTACCAAATTAGACACATCCTCAACCCGTATGCTTACAAGACCGCGAGGGGTGACACGTGTTGGTAAATTATAATTAAATAAATAGATATAGAAGGAAATATGTTTTCCAAATGATAAAGTAGACAGGAAAAAAGTTTATCGATTAAACTTAAAATACGAATCAAAGCATTTTAGTTCAAAAACTTCAAACAAATCTTTTTCCACGCTGAATAGTATAAATTTATTAAAATACTACCATAAAGAAATCTTATTTAACATTTTTTTTTAAATGACGCTATATCCAAGATAGTTTTTTTTTTTTAACGGTGATTTATGAGATATTGATCGGTTAGTTTGTTGCTATTGGTTTAATTTTATCTTTTAAGAGTTTCTTTTCGAATGTTTTATTAATTTAGCAACTTTTTAAATAAAACCATATAAACCAATTACATAACCAACATTTAAAACCTGCTGACTAAATGATTACCTTCTTTGATTGAAATGTTGTAGCCCTATAACCGTCCGGCATGCAATGATGTATGACAGGGAAAATTTGATTGCTTTTAATTGAAAGGGACAATTCAATTTCCATTTTAGAGGCGATAGATCAAACGCCGCTTACGAGAAACCCAAAATTATATCAATTTTGCCAAACTTTTAAATGTTTAAAACCCATATTTTCTGTAATAGCAAGCAATTCGTACAATGTTTTATTATTAGGAATGCCATAAATAAAATGAATGAGAGTATGCACTCAGTTTCCATATTTTTATCGTTACTTACGAAAATTCTACTGCAATTATTTAATAATTTAAAAATCAATTATTAAATATTTTAAGTTTAGGAGTTACATTAGATCTTAAAAAAACAAAACAACATTGGACTTAATACAGTGTGGGACCTAACATAGAGTTGCAGATGTGGAAGATCCCTCTCAAAGAAAGACCTATCTACGCTTTCCATTGAAGAACGGTCTAGAAGGAATCAGAGTCTGAAAGTTGAACAACAGGAAAAGAATACTTTGAGGAAGAATACCTGTAATGTCGGTGTATTTGAAGTAAATAGATGGATTTGTCAAATAATAATAATAATAAATATTTTATGACGCATATAATTTTAAACAAAAATTGATAATGCTACTCAAACATATATAGTGATATGTTTGATCTGTACTTAAAGTTTATATCATCTACCGCTGATGTTTCACGAAATTAAATTCGATTTATTAGTAATACAAAGTATATATAAAATATTTTAGCTGCATTAGCATACTCTACTTAAAATGTAATTTTTTGAAACGTATCATTAATTTTATTAGTTTATTCAAAGCCTATTAAAAAAAAAAAAAGATGAATTATAAATTGTAGTTTTCCATTTACTAATATTTTACTACACTTTTCAGGACATGCCTAATATTTCTATAGCTTTATTTAGCTTCGGTATTTGGTTTTTTAAATTTATTTTATTTTTACAAAACTTTCTTCATTAGTTTAAAATAAAAAATGAACATAACTGCTTATTCTAGAAGTTTTACTTAAAACGATTAGGCAGAATAAGATAACATAAAATACTTGGAAATGAAAGAAGGCAGTAATTTGTTTTTGTTTACTTTAACTGTCCGGGTCTCTCTAATAATTTTAAGTTGTGTTAGTCTATAGTATATTAAAAGTTCTAATCTTAAGTTTATTTGTTTGAAAATCATAAATTTGATAGAAATTATAACCAGAACTTAAGATTAAAGTGATAACTATAAGACATTTAGAAAACGAAATTTCAAATTAAATGGTCAAAAATATGAATTCTTTTCATTGTAATTACATACAGATTCATATTTGAATTGAAATAAAATTTGACTAAAAAAACTTCACAAATCGTCACAGATGTTTAGTCGAAGCTGAAATAAACAGAATGACTTCATGCAAGATGGCACATTAAGAGCCTAATGACGCTGGAGGCTAAGACATGACACTTGGAAAGTAACACAAACACTAGAACCGCTTGCACAACCTTTATATAACTTGTGATTGTGAGGACCTCTCGTTTCCATATCGGCAATAGAAAGTTCAAGAGAGCCATCACGAAGGGGGTCTAAGGGTCTTCTCAAGGATAGGAACTAGAGCCTTCGGGTAAATAAAACTTAAGTTCTGTAGTGATTTTTTTTAATCTCAAAAAGGACACTAAATTAGGCATATTGTCTTAGACCTACAGCCCCGGTTAATAAGTGGTTAAGTCTAATTTTATCCAGAGAGAATTAACACCATTAAGGGAAGCGGAATTTCGTACTTTTTGGCTTGAAATGGAGTTTTAGTATTAACAATAACTCCTTTTCAAACTAATACCTCACATAGCTCCTTATTCACTACGAAAATAGCTCGATTCCGCTTCTCTAAGCACAAGAAACCCATTTTGGAAAAAATCAACTTAACTAGTTATTCACAGGGGCTCCAAAAACATTGTAATAAAGTTTATCATGGGGATTAGAAGTTAGAGTTTGTTTTTAATACATTCCATAATCGCCTGAACGAGATATTTTGTCGTTCAGGGAAGTCTAATATATATATATCAAACCTTCTATCCTCCTCTCTTTGTATCAAATGAGCGGGAATTTTTTTAATTTTTTCTATACCTTAAAAGAGACGGAAGTAAAATTTGAAACGTTTATTAGCAGTTTTTACAGCCTCTCCGTATTTACTCAGGGGACTGACTTTTGTATGGTAATTCAGTTGATGTTGGAGCAGTGTCTATCGGGAATTTGAAAATATTAAAAACAAAATTTATTTATTTTAAAACTGTATTATTCTCGAATTAATACAGCAAGTAAATAGAATGGGTGATACATAATGACATAAGATAAAGGCAAGTAGAGAAACTATCCTGTGGTAGACGAATCGGAGGAATATCGGGAATCGAAGAGGCAGCTAAGTCTGAAACTAGTGGGTCTGAGTAGGAATAATAGTAGTACTCCGCTAGTCCAAATTGGTCTCATTCATAAAAGTTATGTAATGAGTATTTTGTAATTAATTGGGAACTCAGAGAGTTTATCTAGTGACTGTTGAAGTAGCTTCAAACGGTGAGCTGTTTTTTGTTGTTTCAGTATAAAATAATTTATACTTAAACTTAGACCCGATAATATACTGATTTTTATGGTGATATATCATCTACAAAACTAAAAATTAAATAAACTCCCCGTCAAAAGTACTGCAACACCCATAGTTCTCGAGATTTTCTTTTTTTTTTTCATTTTTGTTTATTGGAAGAGATATTATAATTTATTTTAATATTACTTGTTTATGCCCAGTTTAAAATGCTTATTATAGACTTCAAAACCTTTCTTGATTATGAAAAGGTAGAGGTTTTTGTAAAATTCAAATTTTCAAAGTGTTGTGATACTTTTGACGGGGGGTGTAGATACTTACAATCTACACCTAGTCCTGGCTGTCACTAACTAGACCAGTATCACAGGAGTCAAAATCACCCCATATGGATGATGTAGAGTGCACCCGTTTAATATGTATTTAGCTGAATGATATTAACATGTGCGTGTCAGGGTTGTGATGGGAGTGCAGGGCATGTACCCGCTTGGCTACGGGCCACCCTGGCTGTTTGTTTCTAACTATAGTGCTCCTGTCAATCTTTATTCAGTTGGCAACCTTTAATTATAGACCTCCTTTAATATTAATTATAGTTTGGCAAGCCTGATCCGCAGCTCACTTGCCAGAAGGCTAATAGCTTAGGGTGTTATATTTTTCCTAAGATATTTTAACGTATATACCATTTCATGTACTAAAAACTATTGTCAAAGATAGGATTTTTCTAAGAGCAAGAGAGTGTACTAATTAGACAACAATTATTCCAATTAACTATTATTTTATCGTAATAACAACTATCATATCCATTTACAAATAAAATAAAAAAACGGTATCATTACGACTCAAGAAGAAGACTGAGAAGAACAACGTCTGGTTTCTAGGAAAGGGGGTGTACAGAAAGGCGATTTATCTGAGATAACGCTCAACCGCCAGGTTTTTCCCCTATTTCGGGCATCCCTTAATAGAGACTGGGTGAGCCCGAGGAGGGTCTCCAGATCTCAACGGTTTCATCCCGTTAAGAGATTAATTAAATGATCTGCCACAGCCAGATTTGAACATGGGACCTTACGCCACTATACACAATATACATTTATTCAGCTATTTTTTATATAAAAAATAGTATTTAAAGGTTTTTAAAAAACTTAAAGATAGTATGAAACTATACTATACTTATGATGTTTCATTCTAATAATTTTTGTTTTAATAAAAATATATTAAAATAATAAAACTAATTTCTAATATTTAATGAATGAAATGTTATTTTAGAGAACTTGAGCAGGAGAATTTATTTAATACTTCATTAAAAAATATTTATGTACGAAATTACATTATAATTATATACAAAATTACTTCACATTATGAAGGTTTTTAGGAGTATCGAAAATTCTTGATTACAAGCTTAGTTAAACACTGCTACTTAATAAATAATTTAATAAAGGCCCTAGTTATTCTTCCATTATACATAAGTTGCATCCAGTTTAGAAAAATATATAATTTATTAAGTTTAGTAAAGAGGTATATAAGAACAGAATGTATTCGCTAACAGAATGAAATAATTGAGCTAGCCACAACTACACTACTTTCGTACAATTCCCAGTGCACTTTATTCCAACTCTAACGGGACCCAATTCAAGACACTGATAGCAGCTCTGACAGCCAACGGATAAAATATTTCTCACCCTTCTGAACTGTCTTCAGCGTAGCAGAACACCATTTTATCAATTCCACTTGGTTCGCGTCCACCAGTTATAACAAAAAAAAATACTATAATTTTACAATTTTATATCGACGTTTTTACAATATAAAAAAAAAAATGGTTTTCTTTATTCGGATAGATCTGATGTGATATTACAAAGTATTCATAACCGAAAGGGTCAGAAATAGCTTA
This sequence comes from Arma custos, assembly GCA_037127475.1. NCBI lineage: Eukaryota > Metazoa > Arthropoda > Insecta > Hemiptera > Pentatomidae > Arma > Arma custos. Next base: position 44,961,106 of record CM073763.1, on the reverse strand, counting down.
TTAGAATAAAGTTGAACTAAAGGCAAAGAATTAAACTGTTTATTACCAGTTTGATAATTTTGTAGTAGATAGTAAATTACTAAAATAAATTTAATACACGGATAGAATTGAACAGTTAACTATTAATATTAAAAGTAAAAGTTTAACTGTATTATTTATATGGAGATGCATAAATGTTTTTTTTAACTTTTAATTTTATTCATAGAAGTAATTTCGAAACAGTTATTTCCAAAACTTTATTTTCTAACCCATCATAAAAGTTTCTATGGTTAACCAATGACAAAAGTTATTTTTGAATAGTAAAAGTTAAAGAGTATAAAAAAAAAGTTTTAAACCATGTTTTATTGTTAAGCATCGAACATATGAGAGTCGTAGGGCCAGAATAAATAACTCCATTTTTTAATAACATACAATGTTTTAAATGGTAGTATATTCAATTTGTCCATTTTTTTTAACCTTCAAAATACGCATAACTATCAGTTGGAATAAAATTCAAGGATATTTTGGAAATAGAAAGGTTAAATTGGTCAATACAAATAAATTCTTACGATAAAATTTCTTAAAGCAAATTTAAAGTCAGAGATCAGCATAATATATTTTAGCCTAACGTTGAGAATACAATCAATAATCGTAACTCAACAATTAATAAACGTAAATCAATATTAGTTTACTAATCTACCACTATTAAGTTATTCTATCTTCGTTTACTAACGTTATTACTAATGAGGACAGCATTAATGAGTTCGGTAGGGTAGAACTGATTAATTAACATATTTAATAGATTTTAATATATATTAATAAAATAATATTCGCTATAGTTATTCTTATCTTCAAAACATGGTTTCGTAATTTTTTTTTTCATTTGTCTGAATGTTAAATTCACTAGGTTGCAAAAATACATAATTTGTTATTCAATTTATTTATATACTTCACAAACTGCTTAATTTTAGTAACATACCAACTTTCCATTCGGTCAGAAACGAGCCAATAACCGCAGTAACGATTCTAGAGAGTCAATTTATGGTTATTTAAATAATTTTGTTTATTAAAACTTTAATTTAGCGAATTTAGAATAATCGAATGATATTCATAATACCCAAAGTTATTAACTCTAATACATTTTGCAAGTTAAACCGAACCGGAGAAAAATATTTACCGTACATAGCTTATCCTTCTATTGTGGAATACTAAGTGGAAGACATTACCATAGTCCTACGAGTACCTTTCAGGAGTAGGAAGTACTCTGGGAGATGTCCTGCGACTGAGAACCGTACTGCAAGAACAGACAGTTGTGCAAGACAGCCGCCAACACTAGCCATATAAAGTAGGACTGGTCAAGTGTCCTACATACAGTGACTCACCGGAGCCTGGTGTCCCCCCGTGGGAGAGTAACCGATTGATTGCCGAAACGTCAACAGGCAGATAATTGATAAATCGCTGATAGGTCATTAAGCAAATGAATGATAAATAGCACGAGAGGAATTCGTTAGTTATAATGTCCTGTATTAACTAGCGTCAAAAAAGTAAAATATGCGACATAACAAAATCAGTCAAGCTTCCAAATTTGATCATAGAGAAAGTGAAATATATTACAAAATTGTCAACTCTAAAGGTCTTTAAAAATATATATGGATTTGGACCTAAATTAAATTCAATAATATTGGTAAGGAGTTTTCATAATTAAAGATTGTCAAAATTATTATATATTTTACATACACTTCAACTTTATTTTTGTCTTTGTTATTATTCCGCAAGTTGTCGCTTTGAGTTAAGTAACAATAAGTTTAAACTTTTCATTCGTTTCTCTTTTAATATTTTCCAAAAATACAAGTTATCATGAGCTTCATTACGGAAAAGAAGATGCAATAATGAGAAATGTGTATATTTCGATAATCTGAAATCTACTCATTACTTTAATTACATTCTCTTTTCAATACTTAAGCTCACGATAACTTGTATTTTTGGAAAATATTAAAAGTGAAATGAATAAATAGTTAAAATAGTTGCAACTCAACTCGAAGCGACAACCTGCGGAACAAATACCGAAATTAAAAACCAAAACAGTAACTTAACTCTATAGAGTTTTCGTCATTGCATTACCATCTACAACTGTATATGTTAGATAATTAAAAAAAAAAAGCTTTCCAGCGTATCTAATGGGTCTACTATATACTATTAGTGTTTACAAAATAGGTAAACAATTTCTACATCGGTTATTTAACTAATTCTTTCTCAGTACATAGTTGCACATTTTATTTTATACTGATAGACATTATTTTTTCGGGATAATAGAAATTCATTTTTTTCTCCAATAATTTATGTTTTTTGTTAATATGTATAAGCAGTACACGGACTCATAAAAGACTAATACGGAGACATAAAAGACTTTTACACTCTTTTTACTGTTTTTTTTTAGATTAAATATAAAATAATTCTAAAAACAGTTTTTACCGTCCCTAAAGGTCATAATTCATAGTATATTATCTACCTAGGGAAGGTTAAATTAAGATTTAATTAATCGATGGAGGCATAGAAAGAACAATAAGCTCGACTTATGAAAATCGATTACCTGAAATTGCACTATCGTATTTTACTGATAAAGCTTTCGAGGACAGAAGTAGATTAAATCATAAGTTTTAAGTTCATCTACTAAGAAGTTTTCAGTTGCAATACTTTCGGACTTAGTCCAAACTTCGAAGTAACTTTTACAAAGTGATCTGGAATGATAACTACGAGTTCATCGGTATGAATATATGAGTAGATAAAAATTCATGTAATTAATATTTTCATCAATAACTACGGTAAAATAAATTGAATTTCTTTTTAATATGTTAATATACTCCAATTAATATGGTAAGTAATATTCTAACGTAAGGAATATATCTCTCATGTGTGCTTTTATTTTTTTGTGATTGGGTTGAGACACCAAAAAATATTTCTTTCAACAACAAATTAATGCATATATAAATTTTCAATTCCATTTTCTGATCGTATTTCTGATTTTGTATAGTTAATACGAGTTTTATCGCAAATAATATTTTACCCCATGATTTGCAGGAATATGAATTTTTTGAACCGATTCATGTTTTCTGAGTAGGTCTCCAGGCCATTGTCTTTTTAATCTTCTCATAAAAAGTCCAGGTAACAGAGAGGAGGAAAGAGAATGAACAAGAGGAAAATAATATGACGTTATATATAAAAAAAAATTAAAAACTGAAACTTATAACATAAATATAAAAGACAATAAGGAAAGAATAATGAAGGATGGAATTATTTGGGGGGTGCAGTCATAAATAACGCCAAATAAATGAAACACTTATTTATTATTAGTGCCGACGTTTCGACCTACGTTGTAGACCATCTTCAGGGCAAATAGGAGAGGCGGCTATGTGAACCGTAGAAACATAGGCGGATCCAGGAGTGGCAAGGGGACACGTGCCCCCCAGACGGTTTTTTGTGTACTGTGGAGAATTCATTACAGTACATACTTATAGGGAAATCATGAGATGATAGTTGTGAAAATATATAAATAAAATAACAGAAATAACATGAGTGAAACTATTGTTTAGACCTTGTTGACATTGTTGATTTTTTTGCCCGTCTCTCCGTTGTGTCCCAGAAAAAAATCCTGGATCCGCCCTCGAGTAGAACTATATTAACTCACTTCAAATTGAGTTAACCATGTATAGCTCTACTCTCATAGCCGCCTCTCCTTTTATTTGCCCTGAAGATGGTCTACAGCGTAGGTCGAAACGTCGGCACTAATAATTAATAAGTGCTCACTTATTTGGTGTTATTTATGACTGTAAACCCCCCTCCCCCTCCCCACAGCTAATTACATGCTTCATTTGATCTTCCACTCAACTAATTTCCTCTCAAATAAGGAAAGAATATATTATTAGTCGCGGATTATGAGTCACTATTTGCCGTATTTATGACAACATAGATAAGGAAACAAGCCCTAAATAAGAAATCGCTGAAGGTCGTTAGAAGTCTCGAACATCGAAAAGAATCGGGATTGTTTATTGTATCTATCTCTTAGCACAAGATGTCAAAACTTTTTGAGTTTCAAGAAGTTTTGGAATATAGTGGGCACAGAAAATTCTTTTAAGTACTTACTACTTTTTTTTATAACGATTAAATTTCAAAATGGTACAAATGCATCTAATTATTATGATACATAATATGATACAGTATAAATTTAATGATTGGGAAACAACAAAAAAATCTGTATCATTACAACCCATGAAGGGTCTCGTGTAAGTATTGTACTGTTTCTTGGAATACGGTTGAGCTTCAGGAGGATCCTAGATCCCGTACGATCCGTCTCTCACCGCTAGAGAATAAGAGGGATTTGAACCCTAGAACTTCGGCACGGCAACTCAGCTTTATATAAATGAGCCACTTCGCTCCTTCAAAGATTATGAGTTTGTTTATTAATACACAAAGATCAACACAAAAACAAGAATAAAAGCTTTTTTTTTGTTATCGATCTTTTGCTGCCTCAACTATGGCTTATTATCAAAGATTACCTACAGACCCGGTGAATAAGTGGGGTTATGTAGAATTTTGTTCAGTTCTCACTTGTTACTCAACTGTCAACTCTTGTTAACTGCATTGGAGGAATCGTAACCGTTCTCGTAGTTTTTGGCTTGAAATAGATTTTTAATATAAACAATAATCCTTTTCATTGCCTAACCACTTATTCACTATGAAAATAATAAGATTCCCCTTCCTTAAGTACCTTTTATTTTTCCTTGGAGAAAATTCGACTTAACCACTTAGGCTGTAGATATGGAGTGTATGTTTAGTAATAATTATTATGCAATTAGTGTAATAGGCCTTTACTGTACAATAAGTCATACAAATTGATGGATATTAATGATAAATTTGTAACATTAATGATATATAATATTGTGACGACGTTTTCTTATAAAAAGATATATCTGAAAAAAGGCTTATGAATAATAAAATACCATGGAATAATAAAAGCTAATGTAGTGTATTCTGTGTTGGGAATATGTTTCATTCTAAAAAGCATTTCTTTAAATAACCTCGCAACGCCAAAAATATTACGAAAAATACCGACCTCAATAATCTTACTAATATTATAAATGTGAGAGTTTGTATGTTTGTATCTCTTTCACGCAAAAACTACTAAACGGATTCGGATGAGACTTTACAGTAATATAGGTTATACATCAGAATAACACACAGGCTATAGCAAGCGCGGATTTAGGGGGGCGCACGGGGGCACCTGCCCTCCCGACAGTTTTTTAGGTACTGTGGAGAATCCACTATAGTACATAATTAAAGACAAATCACATGATCATAATTGTTAAAATAACAGAAAGAACATGAGTGAAACTATTGTTTTGATATCCTATTAATCTTACTAATATTATAAATGTGAAAGTTTGTATGTTTGTCTCTCTTTCACGCAAAACTACTAAACCGATTTGGATGAGACTTTACAGTAATATAGGTTATACATAAGAAAACTAAGCGCTTATTTAGGGGAGGGCAGATTTAGGGGGGGCAGATTTAGGGGGGGGGCGGATTTAGGGGAGGGGGGGCCCACGGGGGCACGTGCCCCCCCCCCCCCGACAGTTTTAAGGTACTGTGGAGAATCCATTATAGTACCTACATAATTAAAGGCAAATCAGGAACATAACATCTTGAAATTTGCAGATAGGTTCTTTGTATAATTTAAGAAAGAAATTTGGATAATTCCACCCCCAAGGGTTTCTCCCTTAATATAATAGGGGTTCAAAGATTGTATGGAATCCGTCAGTTTTGAAGTTAACATCTGATGTTATTATTTATTTATTTTGGATGTACGAGTAACTTTTTATTGTGTTATTCATTTAATATGATCTTTCACGAACTTTGTGTGGCAGACCAAATTCCACGCGTGCGAAGCCGAGGGCAAAAGCTAATGAATAATATACCTCTAACCTATCATATAATTGCAAGCTATCTTTGAAAACCGGGAAGAATACTGAGAGATAAAGAAGTATCCTCCCTCTACCTCGTCACAAGTCTTATTAAATTAATAAAATTTTAATTATAAAAATCTAAATAAATTAGTGATAAAGAATTATTGTTTCCCAAGTTTAGTCAAGCGATATAGTCTAACACGACACTTTTTAGCCTTGTTTTCGATGATTTTAGTCCCGTTCTGAACATGAAGTTTCGGGAGCTTAAGGAATTGCTAGAACATACCAAAAATGTAAATGTAAAAAAAGTCAATTTTTAAAATTTGGAAAATCCGCTTTTGATCCTGAACGCCTCAGTTTATCTGATGCGATTAATTACTTAATATTTTATTTAATAGGGAAGTTTTAGACATGATATTCTTCCATATTCTCAAATATTCCAGGGCTGTAATTCAAGGATCATTTAAATCTTTTCATAACCTATATTAAAAGACCTTGCATGAATAACTCAAAGATGAAAATGGTGTGATTTATTAACATGATATTACTTCGACCGTACGTACGCATTTAACAATATTTTTGAAATTGATTTTCGGTCACCTCAAAACATCGAACTACATTGAACATTTGCACGCTTTTTTAGGACCGATGAAAAAATATTAATCTAATAAGTTTGTCTCATTATTCTGAACAGGATCTTCAGGATTAGCGATTTTCAATATCTGAAGACTCGGTAATGAACTTGTTCCGAGTACTTAGGCATACACGGCTTAATCGTTTATTAAGGTACTTATTATACAAAAAAAAAAATAAAATAAAATAAAAATACGTTATTATAGCCTGTCGAACAAAAAATAAATAATATTTTAAATTCAAACTAACGAAATAAATAGTAGATATAGTAATACTATATTAGATATAGAGATAATTTTCAATAAGCTAAAAATAAGTGCGGCACAAAAAAAAAATCGTTTAAAAACGTGGAGTGCTTGGTGTTAAATGAAAATATTTTCATGATCGACGTTGTTAAAAATAGAGTCATAATGAAAATACCATGATCAGCATTGCATGCTTTTTTAGGATAAAATGAATTTTTTTGTTCATCACTCTATTCTTATTTTAAAATTATTTTCTACTTTTTAGTTTTGGTATCAGTGTATAGTTATTATATATTTTATATACACTTCCAATTGAAATACATTTTCAGGTAATTATTCCGCTGGTTGTCGCTTCATTCACATCATTTCAGTTGTATTCATCATTCATCATTCACATCAGGTTTTAGTTTTTAAATTTTCCAAAAACACAAGTTATCAAGAGCGTTAGCATGGAAAATAGAATGTAATTATGGGTAATGAATAGATTTCGGTAATAATTTCATCTAGAAATAAGCGTTTCAACAAACGAATGTCGTCTATAATTCGAAATGTTAGTTAAAACTTTTATTTTTTGATGAAATGATTACCGAAATCTACTCATTACCCATAATTACATTCCCTTTTCCATACTGAAGCTCACGATAACTGGTATTTCTTGGAAAATATTCAAAATTAAAGGAATGAAAAGTTTAAATTAAAACTTGTAACTAAGCTCAAGGCGACAAGCTGCGGAACTGATATTATAATTTTTAATCTGTACGCTATTATAGCGTGTTTTTTAGTTTTTTAACTATTATTTATTCCATTCAACTGAATAATATAATACATATACATTATACTCTAACGTGCATAATACTAAAATATTAATGGCTAGTACAGTAGATAATAAGACTCACGATAGGATACAGAGCATTTCCATACAAGAAATAAATTAGCAAATCGGTGAGAGACGACACACAAGCAATCGCTAGAGCCACCGCGAACTGGCCGGCCCCCAGTGTTGCTATGGCAACCCCCCACCCTATCGACCCCCCACCCCGGTGTCACTTCCGTCCAGGACGATCATAACAGTCTGCACGAAGATATGTTCATCGAGGAGTACATACATCATTTAGGCTGGGCTTCCGATACAGGGTATGCTACGGAAGAGAGTACAAAGGGCTTGATGGGCATGTACAAGAAAGGGCTATTAACCTACTGGTCCTCCAGGTTGGGGGTAGAGCAGGCAGATGCTTCCCTTTCCCAAAAATTGTTTTGAGGCTATAAAACGTGGAAAAAACCGTTGAATAGCTTGCAAAGTAAAAGACCATCAGGATGAGTGGTTGAAAATGTTGCTCAGAAAATTGTTAACACTAGAGCCTGGCAGACCCTGAAGCAGAATAGAGAGGAATAGAAGTGAAATACAAAGCGTGCAGTATTGAAGCGATCAAGAACAGTACCGGATCATGATAGAGCCACAGATGATGATATAAAATTTACAGGAATTTTAACGTTATTTATAATATATAAATCGTTATTTGCAATATGTCATATATTTAAAACATAATACCAAATTTTCATCTTAAGAACTGGAATAAAGGTACTGAGGAATAATTAAAATAAACTCTCAAGTAGTGTTTTCAGAATATGGCTAAAAACATGAATTTTAGGGTCAGTGCATACATACAACGTTAAAAAAAATTGCAAAATATAGAATGTGAAAATGACATTTTTCGTTTTCAATCTATAGCGTTTGTTTAAGGATCGATAATTGATAAAAATTCATACTACGACAACTATAAGGCTCAAAAACAACAAATAATGATATTGGTACAACACCTTTGCCCATACGCACTATTTTGAAGGAACCTTGAAACGCTTTTTATACTCCACTGAAACGTGGTGTTTTTTAAATTCGATACTTTGAATTCGGATCGACTAAATGCCTGAAAATAAATTCCCTCTCCTAGAGTACTCACGCACATCCAAGCTCACTTTAACGTTCAGCATTGTACCCCAAACTTAGGAAAATCGCATTTATAACTGTTGTCGACGAAAACTTATAATTATAAGTTTATTTTATAAGAATAATTATTTTTTGGAACTCATTGGACGCATAATTCAATGTCCTTTTATTTAGTTAAACGTAACGTTTTTGGACAGAACCCCTCGTTATTATTAATTTTATTAATTACAATCCTGGAGAGCGGTTGCAGTGTATCTCCCGGCATCATCATATTGCCTAAGATAGCTGAGAATCCATGTTGAAAATAAATTGTCTATTCAGGAAATTAACTCACCACTACCTTCAAATAATCATCAATACCTATAGAGCGCGAGAAAAAAAAAATTACTATTTTATTGAGTAACGAGATTTTAAATTCTAACATATTTAATCCATAACAAAAAAGTTCTATCATGGCCCTCTCTGCTTCCTTAAACCAGTTGGGTTTATTTTTGCCTTTGTATATTTTATATTACTTATAATTATTTTGTAAAGATTAACAATCAGAAAACTTGTTGAGGGATAATGCAGTAATTTAAGTTGCTGCTTTTATTGATCTTAACGATACTTTCTGCAGTTTCTCTGCAACAATGAAGGGATCAGCAACAGATGGATGGTAGGAGCAACAGAAGGATGACCCCTCGCTGACCTTGAAGTGTCCATTGTACATTATGTTAATACCGGCCGTCCAGTGTGGTAGGTCAGTAGTCATGTGCTTCGTTAATGTCACGGGTAACATAAACTATAGCTGGCATTGTATCAAGTTTCCATTTCCATGCCATTCCCGTCTAATTTAGTACTTATAGAAACACAAATAACTTAGAGAAAAACAAATGTTAAATGCATGCAAAAGAACCAATTCCTTTCGATTTTCCTAGACGAGAAGAATTTATATTTTCCCTCCTTTTAAGATTTTCACCAAAATTGAGTTAAGCAAGTTTGGTACTTCATGCACGAACAAGTTTATAACTTATGAGGTGAAAATAAATGTCAAAAAAATAATTAGTATAAGAGCATCCGAGACATTCAATGGATCGTTTTATAACGAAATATTTCAAAATCTAAGTAATAATTACAATATTCTTCTTCTTCGTATTCTTTTGACAATATCTTTTTGAAACCCCTAGCATTCCTCAGCCATTCTGATGTTCAACCAGTCTGGAATATCTTTGCGCCAGGAGACTATTCTTCGCAGTACATCTCGCTTACCATTTATTTTTCTCTCAAAGGCTAAAAATGACACTTCGTTGTTTTACTCAGTATTGTGTGTCCAAAATACTTTATATTTGTTTAATATAAGTTATTATCTTCCGTGTGGCATTACACACGTTCAAAACTGCAAATATTATGATAAACTTAAAAAATGATGAAACAAAATAATTAATTTCTGTTTCTGCAACTAATAAATACGAGTAATGGATATTATTTCTAAAAGGATCTTTGAAGTATGGGAAAAAAAAGTCCTACATAAAATTTCGTGAAAGTCATCTATCTCAAGAGATTGCGATGGTTGGGGCATTAGGAGAGGATGGACCCAACGAAAACTCCAAGAAGGACGATGTGTGGGATACCGAATGATGGAATAAAATTTAGAGAAAGTCCCGACTCAGGTGGTTCGACGACATGGAGGGTAACCTGAAGGCGATGTGTATAAATCACTGGAGGTGCCTTGCGGAGGACAGAGGCAAATGGCGGAAGAAATTAGCAGAGGTCATTGTTCTCTAAGACCGGTAGAGCCCTGTGATAAATAAATAAATAACATGGATATTATAAATTACGAAATAAACACTATATATACAAACACTATTCTTAAATAATATCTTAAATAAACACGAGATACAAACACTATTCTTAGTTGTAAACATTCCCTTCATAAATAAAATAATCAACACCCAAATGAAGAATAAAATATACTAATTATTATTGTAATGCCTTTAATTTAACAATGTATCAATCAAAACAGCGAATCCATCTGGACCCAGGTGTGTAGTTGGAAGTAATCACACAGGAAGCATCCCAGAGGCCCTGCTCATCAGAGTTCCTCACTGAACTTAAAACCCTTGTAGCTTTTCACCATTCTAAAAAATTCACCCCTGTTCATGATGTCCTCCTGAATATCAATTTCTTTGAGGTCGTTATCACATACCTGTTACCATCCAAATCACTTTTGCCTTAGTTTTTATAAAATTCCATATTTTCTTTGTCAATGGATCATCGGGTATTCTGAAGATGTTCTCATATAACAACCTTTTATGTTTAATTGATGTTGTTATTTCGTTTCTGTCTTTCTGTATAGTTTCTCGTTTGATCTCCAATATGTGTGTTCCTGAACCCATATGTAACCTAGACTTTTTCTCATTATCCTGCGTTCTCTCTATAATAATAATATAACAATAAATCCAAACTATGATTTTTAACATTGAATGATAATTTTTGACCTTGATAATAGATGTGGAAGAAATTGGTCCGGGTAGAGGTCACAATGAAATTCTACGAGAAATTCATTGTGACCTCTACCCGGACCAATTTCTTCCACATATGATTTTTAACATTTGTAAATATTTGTAATTTGTAATATTCAGTACAAACTGCGAAATAAGATCACGATAATTATAAGCTATGAGTTCGCATGTAGTATCAAACTACATAATAGCTGAAGCAGCAAGAATGATAAAGTTTAACTTTAGTAATAAAAAACAACTTTAATAAAAATAGGTATTAATAATTGAGCAAGTTCCCAGCGATACAAAGTATTTTCATTAAAAAATGTTTTAGAATTCCCCTACCCTTTCCAGTTCGAAGTAAAGCCATTATTTATATTAATGGTACACTCAACAAATATCTCTATCGTCCGTGATGAATTAGAACATCACCATTAGCAACAGCAAACAGCATACCACATAATAACATCGAGTGATGCTTAAGCACGTACACACTATCCCCTGTTAAGCTGGGATTATATAACAATCAAATATTAATAATTAATAATACTCGTATTTACAGCAAATGCTTTATTTTATTAACAAACAATTTAAAGCTTTGTATAGGATTTTGTTTAGTATTTTCAGTAAAAAGGGCAATGGGCAGTAACATAATCATTGAAGAGATTGGCTGTTCAAGAAACAATAATGTTTTAAGGATAAATCTCTAAACAAAAAGAACATATTTTAATAAAATATGTGTGAAGATCATCACGAAATTTATTATATTCAATAATTCTTAAAATAATATTTTCGGATTCCCCGCTAGAAACAGGAGAAACAAGAAAAAAAGTAAGTGGTAGAGACTATACTGTTCCTACGATGACGGTTTTGCAGGGAGATGATTTGTCCGAAGTCGCGCTCAACCACCAGGTTTTCCTCCAATTAAGTGTACCAACATTACATAGACTGACTTCTTAGGGTTGGGAGAGCCTCAAAAGGATCTCCAGATCGTACAGGGTCCATCCCCACCTATTAATAGCCGGATTTGAACCCGCGGTTTTTGGCACGCCAATTACTATTAATATAATTACAAATAAAAATTCAAACAAAAGTAATAAATCCTGATATGCAACAGACTCAAGAGGTTATCGACGTTTCCTTCCTCAATAGGCTCTGCATTGCCGCAAAACCTCAACCTGAGGCAAGAATATGGATCTGCTTTGGTCTACTTTTACTTCTAATATGTCTAAAAACATATTTTATAAAAAATAAAACAAGATCTGCGAAGATATCACAGTTAAATCCAAATAAATCGGTGGATAGAGAATAGGGAGTCTAAAAGTCACCTTTTTTCTTAAGGTTTTGCATTAAATCCTACTCAAAAGTTATGGAGAAAAAAATGGGGGGGGATTTCGTAGGTGATTTTGGAAAAAAAAAATTAACATCTGTTTACATAAACCTTGTTAGTAATTTTGAAACATACATCATATTCATGAATGAGTTTAATAGAAATTATTTGAGTGATGAGTGAAAGAAGTTATATAGGATCTGGTATAGAAAAATAAAATCCCCGAATCCAAAAATTTATTACAATACAATTAGTAATATTATAGTTTTTTTTTAATGACACATTTTTTTTACTGTCTAATACGACTAAAATTGACTGATAGATAATACACATAAAATGTAAACACTCGCAATAGTCGTTTATGAGGTATTGCGTTCGTTTATGGACGTCCCTCTAGGCTACGAGTCAGGAAGATGGACCAATTTCCGGTCCATGGACCAACTCGTAGATTTTTTATTTAATAAATGGGGTGTGATTGGATCTTTAATATACACATGATTGGAGATGAAGTGACATGCGTACACCAGAATATGGTAGATGAAAATCAAAGTGAAATACTCGAAGAATGTTTATGTGAATGTTTTGCATTTGAAAATATAACATTCCTTCTCCTTATTGCAGACACTGAACCCAAACCAGTAAGGCGAACGGAAATAACATTACAACAATAAATAATTTAAATAATTATATGCTAATTTGTTTGTTTATTCATTTAACGCCGCTTCATGCTGCTAAGGCTAATCGGCCGTGTTACAGTAGAAATCCTAAATTTTCCTACCCGGGTATAATCGGGATTTAACGGTACTTGAAACCGTACAGGCTCGAGACCATCATTTTACATCTCTTCCGAAGAATAGCATAACCAAGGATTTTTTACTTTAAAAACTCATAGGACCACCTACCAGTCTGTGAATAGCGAACTTGGATACAGTAGATTGTTATGCCAACCAGTTCACCACTGGTGACCCATTATAAGCTAGTTTATTTTATATTCCTATAAAAATAAAAATTCCTTCGGTTCCATTTCATATCCTGAAGGAATACGAGTTCCTGAGTTCCGATAGATTGAGTGCGTCAGTGCGAGCCAAAACCCTGACTTTCATTTCTAGGAATCTTTCTAAGGTCAATCGATTACTATTAGCAGGTGCTTTGTTTTGTTTTGAAATATCTCTTTATCTCTCTGGATCAAACCGAATATTTTCCTTTAAAAGTAGATTTATCGTATCTGTCAGCTGAGTACTAAACGAAGCTGTCAAATCAAAACCTTTTTCATTCTCGCGAATGGAATATGGTACCCAGTTGCGGCAAGGCTCAGTATGCCGTTAGTATCTTTAGTACGTGACAATGTTCTACCTACGCTGACGACTGGAAGCATCAAGACAGAACAAGCAGTGAAGGGTTGTATGTTGTAATTGATAAGAACATAAAATTGGGTAGATGAACTAAGGTTATTCTGCATATTTGTGGCCTTCTAACTCTAAAATAGTAAAATATATTCCGTGTTGTCAGCAATGTAGTATCTTGACCTCCCCTCTTCTTTTACATGAATATATACCAGATCTAAGATATAGATAGTATAGATTAGGAAGCCAGGGAGACAGAGAGTAGAGAGAAGATGATACGGCTAGATTGGATCCATAGATTTTCTAAAGATATTGTCTAGAAAGAGAGAAGACACTAAACTATAATGATAGTCCTTAGTAAATAAGTGAGCAAGTGAGTACATATAAGGAAGTCACTGTTTATCTACGTTCTATATCACAATAATCCTATATCTTTCTTACGAGTCGTTTAAGGTTGCTGACCGATGATATTGTGCTATAATTTCAACAAGAAACGAGCCGCCTGCCTCCGCTTTTTGACGTGGAGGAAAAAGATCATCCGTTTTCGACCCATCATCTTCAGCTGTAACCTTTGGATAAGGGCCTAACTATCTGAAGACATGTAAAATAAATAATACCGCCCTCACATAAATCACAACTCTCTCATCCAACATCTGCTCTCGTCAACACTTGAAATTAATCTGCGCCTGAATTGGTAATAAACATGAGAATCTTTGTACCTTACGAACCACCGCTAGTCTATAAAAGTATACTCCGATGACTACAGAGTTGACATAATTCTATCCTACGGGTTCAAGGAGCAATGAATAGAAATCTATACAGAATGCGCAAGTTCTCTTCTGTGCCATTGCTCATAGGATCATAGTACAATTCATTGATGCACTCAAGGTACACTCCGATCCTTCAATTTATTTATTTATCTTATAATCATGCCTTCAAGTCGTGAATGATGATACCTTTCGCAGACATTTAGTTGACAAAATGTCGAAAACAGACAAGAACTTTGTCATCTGATCTGAACATACTTAATCACGTTCATAGTGTTACCAATACCAACTCGTCAAAAGAAAGAAATAGTGATCTACCGAGAAATAAAACCGATGCGTATTGAATCAATACCACTTATGATGCCTTATGATTTCCAGGGGATTATGTTATTATTTTCACTATTTTATGGAAGGCAAATTAAAAACTTTCAAATCAAAAATATTTAGAAATAAGAGGAGCGTTGTGTCATTTTTAAAAATTGTTTTACCACCAAGGGATTCCTCTAAAATAGATATCTTGACGTTTGATAAAATTTTCCATACGTATATTATATATAGACATTAAAAAAAATCATGATAATCACAGAGTTGTGGACAGTTCACAAAATATCAGTAAAATAAAGCGATTTTATCCCATTGAGTAATGGGACCGTGTATGGGAACAGCCTCAGATTCAACAGTAACTATTAGGGACTATTTGCCTATGGTATTCCATCCTAGATACGCACCAATGCTCCTCTTAGAATGCCTTCAGATATTTAGACAACAACAAAAATTATAATTCAAGTAAAAGGAAAACGTAGTCGTTAAATAACATTATTAACATGTGGTCATTCTTTTTGAGTTAAATATACAAATATACTAATTTATTATTAGCAACTTATACCTTAATGATGTCTTAAAAGAAGCAGGTGAAAGTACTTTATCGACCCTCAAAAGCCATAAAACAACTGGAGACAACGTTTCAACGAAGCTAACTAGGTTTATAGTATCGTAAAACAAACATAGACCGAACCTCTGAGAAATCTGCATAAGGCTTTCTCTGGTGATCCGAAAGATAAAACAACAGGATTATGAAAATAGTACAAGGATCCGCATAATAGTCAAGTTTTAGAGCAAACTCCGTGAGTCTGCAAAAATTAAGAGACAGGGGCCATATGACAGCGTATAAAAATAATCGCCGGACAGTATATTTACTAAATTTATTTCCTATAATAAATATATTTATTTTCCTCCGAAAGTTGAGGTTATGACCAATCAAATTTTAAGATTATTTTTTTCCCAGTTCTTCCTGAACTCAGTAAATTCATGAAATTCTTGGTCGGCTTCTTCTTGTTTCCTCAGTGCACAAGGTACAGGATAATTTTGGTTTGATAATTTTTCCACAATAGTGTTATGAGTATCCATTATTTCTTGGACTACTGTATCGGGTATCCTGTCATGTACATCATATAAATAATGATTTTAAATTCATATAAACAAGCAATATTTAGGAATTTTTAGCACTATGGATGATTCTCGATTAAAATACTCTTTATACATTCTACAAGTAGGAAACTATTTAACACGTTTTACCAAGAAAAAGGTAATTGAGTATACAGATAGCTCGTAAGGAAAGAGGAAAAAGGAAATTTTTTGTATAGGTGTCACTAAAAAGACACCTATCCATCCATTTCACTTTTCAGGAGTGACTGTTGTTCTTGTTTAGCTTTGCGCCTTAAGCTGCTGGACTCCACATTTATCCTGTGGGCTAAAGACAGCCGCTAATCGGGCAGCGTTGCGCTGACAAGGATACTAGTGCGTACGTTATCTTGCTACCTCAGTTTCCAGTGTTCTTGCAAAGATTAGCGCCTTAAGTCGACAAGATCCAAACGTCTCCTGTGGGCAAAAACCTTGCGACCAATCGGGCAGCGTTGCTCTTGCAAAACCACACTCCACCCCTAACACTGTGCGTTCATTACGGACGGACCGTCTAATACAATGGCCGACAAAATGGAAGCCGAAGTCATTCAGGCAGCAACAGCCGAGAAGAGAAAACCTGCTTCTACCACCACCATTGCCTCCGCCGCTAAGAAGACCAAGGCGAAGACTTCAACCGATGGCTGGAAGACAGTAACTGGGAAAAAGTTCTGCAAACCCGCCAATACCACAACCAAATTCAGTGCGAGCACGTCAAACGCGTTCTCGTTTTTGGGTGAAAAAGATATATCGGGCAATGATAGTGCGAAAAGTGCAGGTACCACGACCGTCGCGATTCGGAAGAAGCCTCCCCCGATCGTAGTTTCAGGTGTGGTGAGCACACAAAAGGCCGTACAAGAGCTGAACACGGCCGGTTTTTCAAATTTTGAAATCCAGAAGACCATAGATGGTGTAAGGATATTTCCGGGCACTATCGAAATTCACGAAAAAATGACTGGATTCTTTCAACAGTCAAAGAGCCCCTATCACACCTATTCGACCAGAAAAGGGCAGAAGACGAGGAAATTTGTGATCTATGGGCTGGACATAGATCACAACATCGAAGACATCAAAACATGCATCAACGTGCGCCTGCAGGGCATCCTCGACATACGACGGATGCAGAAGAGCGACAAGGAGGGCAAGAAAACAGACCTGCCCCTCATTCTCATTACAACATCGCTTGAGACCAAGATGGAGGACATCAAGCAGCTCTCTCACATTAACCGGATACGCTTCAGCGTTAAGGTGTACCGCGGAAGGAGCGGCATTGTTCAATGCCACAGGTGCCAGGAATTCGGGCACACCAAGAACCACTGCGGAAAGAAGGTGGCTTGCGTCCGATGTGCCGGCCATCACCTCATCTCAGAATGCCAACGCACAACCACACCCGTCAAGTGTGCAAACTGCGGGGAACAGCACGTGGCATCTTTCACTGGATGTAAGGTTAGGAAGACCCTGCAAGAAAAACTTGAGGCACTGCGCCAGAAGATTGGTCTGCAAAAGAACAACTCGGTGCCGACAGAACAGAAGAAGACCGAGCAGCGAGCTCCTCCACCTCAGCGCCAAGAACCTGGACCAACCAGCGCACGACCGCCACCCCCACCCAGACAGACCCGACCTACGACCACTGACCAACCTCAACAGACTTACGCCGCGGTGGCTCAGCATAATGAACCCCCACCATGGGTGGAACTCATTATGCAGAGTATCGCAACTTTAACAAACACCACGAACACACTCATAAACCTTATTACTGACTCTCTGACAAAATGAACAGGACAGTAAAACTTTTAAACTTCAACACTGACGGGCTCATGCCCAAAATTACGGAAATCTATGCGTTGATAGCACAGACCCAACCCACCATAGTGATCCTCACAGATACAAGAGTTAACTTCCGGCATATTCGCATCCCAGGATACGCCCTCACAGGAGACGACGGAGGAGGGGTCATCATAGCCATACGCCACGGGCTTCGGTGGAGGGTACTACCTCCGCCAGTGGTAACTGGTGACCCGCGAATCCACCACAAAACCGTACAGGTGCAACTCGACAAACCCACTATCATCACAGGTTTATATAGAAGACCCAGGTCTTCTATAGACATATTTTCGATAATATTAGCTGAGTGCGCCAAGCAGAACAACCATTGGGTAGTGGGTGACCTAAATGCTCGGCACCCGATCTGGAACAACATCAGGAGCAACAAAGCCGGAAGTAAACTTATCAAGACTCCTTTCACTGTAGTACATCCGAACACCCACACCTTCAGACATCGAGCGAAGCCATCGTTCACATCTACCATCGATCTTCTACTCACGAGGCAGCCGCATCGATTCGTGGATTGTTCAACGATGGACTTTATCACCTCCGACCACAGACCTGTGCTCTATATCATAGACGAGGAACTACCAGTTACGGCGGCGACAAAGTATAAATATGAGGAAGCAGACTGGGGTACATACAGGGCACAGGTCCATAACGTACTGTCAACAGTTCCGACACTCCTGACGAGAAGTGACGTGGACGCCTACGTGGACTTCTTCACCGAAACCATCAGAAGAGCCGCAGACGAAACCATTCCGAAGTTCGGGCCACTCCCACCAGCTCTACGTCCTATGCCAGATCACATTCTGAACCTTATCGCAACTCGCAATAAGTGGAAGAATAAATGGTATAGGACCAGGGATTATGAGGCGAAATCGGTGGTAAATTCCCTTACCACGCAGATTCGCAGTCTGATAAAACAATGGAGGACTGCACAGTGGCACGAGAAACTGAGGTCCACGCACGGTGACTACAGGAAATTCTGGAAGCTGTTAAAAACCAGCACGAAGAAGAGAAGTTCCAAACTACTCCACGACGGTGACAAGCTGTTGACAGTAGAGGAACAGGTTACCAAGTTTTCAGATCACTATGGTGGAATCATTGCAAGAAGAACTGATCCTGCACAAACAGACCTACCTACCGAAGAGACAGGAAACAACTATATGTTTGTATCCCCGAAGCAGCTGAAGGCGATTCTCCGTCGTACGAAGGGGAATAAAGCACCAGGCCACGACGGGATACAAACCATATTGCTGAAACAACTGCCAAGAAGAGGAATAGCTCACTTGACCAATTTATACAACACTTGCCTCAGGTTAAGATATTTTCCTGACATTTGGAAGAGAGCTATTCTTTTTCCTCTACTCAAACCCATGAAGTCGGGATCACAGCCAGCAGACTACAGGCCCATCAGCTTGCTTCCGCATCTGGGCAAAGTCTTTGAGAAAATTATCCTCAATTATCTCAAGACATATTGCTCAGAGATAGCTCTCATCCCACCGGAGCAAACCGCCTATCAGGCAGGCCTCTGCACGGATCATCACCTGGCGAAGATACATGCGGAAGTGAGCCAGAGCACAGCCAAGAACGAAGCGAACGCTATGATCTCCATAGACTGCACGGAAGCGTTCGACTCAGTGTCCCATAGCCTACTATGCAAGACACTACAGGACAACGAATTTCCGGAACAGCTCTACTCGGTCCTACGATCGTTTCTTCAACAACGAACGTCAGCAGTCCGCATCGGTGAAACATCATCGGAAGCCATCGCATTCACCTGCGGAGTACCTCAGGGGTCTGTGCTATCTCCAGTACTTTTCTCAATATACACAGCTGAAACTGTTGGAGCCAACTACAAAAAAGCTGCTGTAGCAGCCTATGCCGATGACATAGCGATCTACAGCAGCTCGATCAGCGCAGAGAGAGCTCTACGGCAGGCGGAGGAGGTCTGCGCGAGCATCACACAGAAGCTCGAAGGACTCAACATCACAGTGAATCCTAAAAAGACGGACTGCATAATTTTCTCCTTTCAGGGAAAAAAGCGTCGCCCTCTCCCTAAGGTCTATAGGGTAGCGGGACGCGAAAACAGACCAGCAAGCAGCATAGTCTACTTAGGTGTCACACTAGACCGACACCTGAAACTAGCCTACCACTGCAGGAAGAAAATCAGGGCGGTTCGGACCAAGTCTTACAGACTTAACCACCTGCTTACATCTCCTAACTTATCCCTCCGCCTCAAGCTGACCATCTACAAAAGCATCTTAAGACCGGCGCTCCTCTACGGAGCACCACTTTTAAGTACCATCACACCGGCGACAGCAAAAAAGCTCCAACAGTTTCAGAACGGCGTATTACAACGCATAGTGAGACACACGACATTAAACAAAACAAAAATGGACCTCCTACACACTACTCTCGACTTACCGACAGTCACAGACTTCATAAAACGCAGACACATCAAATTTTTTGACAGTCTGAAGTACAGTACTAACCCTCTTTTCAGGACACTCACTCCAGCAGGACGGCCACAAACGTGGCAAGATCACGTTCAAAGTCTCAGCCTGAACTGAGAAATAATAAAATAAACAATAAAAGGAAAAGGACACGGTGTGCCCCATCACCGGAAAAATCCAAAGTTAAGAAATAAAGAAAGAAATTAGAACCTTCCGTCTTCTCATCCTCCTCTTAAAATGTGCGCAGTACAGTAAAAGAGATTCCTCTCCAACCTAATCGTAACCCAGATTACAAATCTTCAAACTTATAGGGGTTAAGAAAAAAAAAAAAAAAAAAAAAAAAAAAAAAAAAAAAAAAAAAAAAAAAAAAAAAAAAAAAAAAAAAAACGTTTTACCAAATATAAGTTGGGTTATCAAAGTTACTTAACTAAGCGGGATTTTCGGCTTCATAGAGCTATTATAAACGGTTTATTGAATTAGTGATAATAATGATGGATTACCACATCAATAACGTATCGTAATATTTTAAAATTCCGAATGTACCCATGCACAAACAGTTTGACGACATTTCCGTGATTGTAAAATGATAGTTGTCAACGAATCATTGCCTAAGCAGACGGAGACAGAAGGACCAAGGCTTTTAAACCGGACCTTTAAGAGAAAGAAGTGGTCCCCCCACGTAGGTGGTACGTCGATGAACCATCGGATCTCTTAGTCACGGAGTCTGAGGCTTTTCCAGATATGGCTCTGCCAGTAGCTGTGATCAGAAAGGATCAACGGCCGCAAGGAGACGAAGATAAAGTAGCGAAATGAAAGAAAGAATACTTACGTAGGAGGAAAAGGAAATACAATAAGATTACAACCGTAAAAGCTCCTATGCGACCAAAAATAAATATATTTTTTAAATTAGAAGGTCATGTGGCCAACTTCTTTTCAGACGCCTCGTAGGATTATCAAGTATTGAAGAGTTAGCTAGGTTTGAAACTAGTGGGTTTGAACGGGGATAAAGTTAGTCATGAACAGTCTGAACCAGCAAAAAATGAGATAGTGAGGTCAAAATGGATTACTTTATTCGTAACAAATTAAGGAACATTAAGGATCTTACGAAGATCTTGAATTGGATGCGAAAGGAATTCGATGGCATAGTGGAGCCACAAAGCTCTAATCCATAAATCCAAATTGGTCTTATAATAGTCGTTCATATGAGTCTTTAGAAATGACAAACTTTTACAGTTGAAATGTAGTGACAGTGCTGATCCAGATGTGTCAGGTAAATTAGTCAATATGTTAACAACAGTAGATATTACGGTATAGTAAATCATACGGGATCTGGAAACCCTCGCGGGCCCACCTAGCCCCTTAAAATGAATACGCTAAATGACGTGATAGACCTACCGATTGAGTTTAATATCGACCAAATCATCTCCTTACACAACTGTTGGCTCAAAAACAGTATAATTTCTACCAAGTAGTGAATCTAGACTCTTCATGGGTTTTAGCGGTGCAGGTTTACTATCTTAGTTTTTATTTTTACTAAAAAAGTTATGAAATCTGAATTTATGAAAACATTATAAAATCATAAATAATAAAAATTTAAATCAGCCCCAAAAACCAGTTCCGGATGAAGATTAGTTTTTACATAAACCACTCGCGCGGTTAGTACACACCACACATGTCTCGCAACACGTGGTGAGCACACATGTTCGAACCATGTCTCGGTACTCCGTCTTTTATATACAATAACTTCACGCCTCTTACCGAGAATATATAGAGACAATCGTAAGTTAGGATATAAGTTCAACCGACGTGGCTATAAGGGAAAATTTATATGAATATTTTTCTGATTGGTTGTTAATAATAATAATAAGGTTTAGCGTACCCGAAGGCTCGATGCTGATAGCAGCAATTTGGAGTCCTTCTTCGACCAACTTTCTAAACGCAAATCCGTCAGATCACTCAAAACTCAATCCTCCCACTTACGCCTCGGTCTACCCCTCAGACGTTTACCAGTCGGAGCAACGCTTACTAATGTTTTAGGAATTTGTTCGTTATGATCCCAAAGACTTGTTTGTTCGTTACAAACCCATCTTAATCTTCGGAATGCTTTTGTTGCAATAATATTAACCGGATGCATGCTCCGAAATACAGCATTCTGTAATCTCCTAAACTCTCCAATGGCCTCTTCCTTTGGTTCTGTTATACTAAGCAACATCTTATATAAGTGTTGACAGTTAACTACCCTTTTTATTTGGAGATGCTTTTATTCATCAAATTATTAATTTTTTAAATCAGCATTGAGCAGAACCATCGATATAAAAAATGAATTTTTCTGACCTCGTTTATATGGATAAGCTTTCAATCATGAGGTTGCGAGCTGAATGACATAAGAAAGAATATTTGGTTAAACGCACCCTATAGAGATAATATAAGTCATTAGTTTGAATCAATATTTTCTAACCTTCTAATCAATCGATTATTTATTAACATCGAACGATGACTCAGCCGAAGGTAATCGACCTTCAGCCAGTTGTTCCAACAGGAAGGAACTAGAGAGGAAGGTACACATGGCGAGGGATTTCCTGTTCATAGCTAGATATTTTAGGCAGAGGTGAAATCGCTAATTAAAAACGAAGGATATAACTATTCGTCATAAACGACAGTTTTGCCAAACAATCAGCTTCAATTAATAAAATGTGGGTCACTTGTTCAGAAAAGAATGCATGAATAAAATAAATAATTTGGATTGGTTGTTCTTATTTTATTTTTAAAATATTTATTAGAAACTTTGGCATGATTCCTGATATTTACACTTCCTTATATTATCTCTTCGTATCCACTCTTCCCCATTTTAAAAGAGGATAGTCTAGTTTCTAGGATCATTAGGACAGATGACCAATAAGTTCGATGTTATATTTTTTTTATTGAATTTTTACTCTCATAAATGTAGAAGGATAGAAATCATATTTTGAAGAGGGGTTAGTCAGAGCGCGTTAAGTGAATCATGAAACAAAATTATACTCTCTGCGTGTATGAATCATTCAGATCGGATCCCAGAAAATGAGTTGCTCGAAGGAGAAAGGAACGTTTTTAAAATATTTTTAGATTTTAGTAATAGCTAATCAATAACAGTAATCTTGCTTGTTTCATTTGATTTCACTAAATGTTGCTATGACCAATCTGATGATTCTACAGTGGGAGTCTTTTTTTGCCTATCCAGGAAAAATAACGAAAGGGGTTTAGTAGCGCAGTAGCTAGTACTGCACAGGCTCTGCATTGCCATTTTACCTACCTATTTATATATTATATTATCCTATAATGGGAATTTTACACCCTTTTAGAAAATCTTAAGACCATCCGCTGGACTATTATCCCGTGATCTTGGCCATAGTAGGTTGTTACGCTAACAACCACACCAGATGTGATCCTAAAGTCTCATCTACTATTTTTATATAATTACTCTTAAAAGCGTAGGGGAATGCTTGGCTGGTGGCGACTGTTACTCATGTATATTAACTCATTGTACATGAATGAAAAGTTAATTAAAACTTTACAGAATATTTATTTACAAATATTTAAAAAAAAATAAGGGTTCAATGAGGAATGATCTTGCTAATTAGGCAATGAATAGGAATTGGTGATATTAACCCCTTTCCCGGAGGAGGTATTGATTTCCTGCTGATTTCTCATCAATCAGCCATTGATGGCGCTCGTAAAGGAGTGATCGATGGCCGACCAGAAGGGAGTGGACGAAGAGAGACCCAGAGAGGGCGAGGTATCTAGGCCTGGCAGCGAGCCACCGCGCCTCCCGGGCTAACAAAACAAACAGCCTCGGGGTAAGCGATACAGCAATTGGAGTCGCCTGTCATAACGAGCCGCTTCCTCTATAATCTAGTAGATGGAGCAGTTGCGCAAGGCTGTTGCATCGGTCCATTGTTGTATTATATTTTAGGTGTGGAACATTGTTCTAGAAAACGTCATTCTAAGATATGACGGATGCAATTGACAACTAATTGCAACGCGGTTCCGCATCGATACTCACAGGAAGGAAATCTAAATCTGGAACAGTTAGATTTATAATGCTATGTATTGTACAAGTCATATCAGGCTTTATTAGAAAAATAAATAAGAATTGTCAGAAATGACGGTTACAAAACCAGTTCACTTAAGCACTTAGTAATAGAACCTAGAATTGGATGAAATCTATAAAGGATGTGTTCAATATATGGTATACCAAGGAATTACGTAAATTTATAAAGGAAGCTTCAAGGAAAACAGCAGAAAGAAGAGTTAAGGAAATTGAGTGAGAAAAAAGAGTGGATTTGAATAAAGATTATAAAATAGTGAGTCTGGTAGAGGCAATGAACCAGAAAGAAGCAGTAAATAAAATAAAATAATAATCAAGTAAGTCGATCAATGGAATATACTTTCAAAATATAAAACTGGAGTGCACAATGGAATGTCACTTCTTCTGGAATGTTCTTTATCCTCAAAAGAATCAATCTTGCTCCTTCCATACAAAAGAGAGATGGATAGAATCCAATTCTTATCATAACCTTGATCACTAATAACCTTATAAAGAACTGTCATAATTCAATCTTAAACAATCCTTCTCCTTACCCAATCATAACTGCCTCCTTGTAACAGAGGCAGAGCCCTCCTAGGCCTACAACAAGGGGCAAAATGGCGTACATCTAGAACTAGAGGACAGCAACAACTACAAAGATGTGCTCCATACAACACAACATATATCTCAACATCATGGAGTAGAACAGCAGCGATCATTAGGGTAAGGATAATCGGCAACCATTATGAAGAATGCAATACTAACTTACCATTCACATATCACGACCAAGTAATAATTAAAATTATATTTATTTGTGTAATATATAAACTTTAATATTTATATTTTACAATTATATACAGTCCACTAAAACCAGAGTGTACCATGCCACATGTTTCCACCTTAATTCTTGTAATCTCGGCGGTCACGAGTTTTATTTTTTGCAAAATAATGAACGGTGAAATCGCATTGATATTTGGAAAACAATATTCTTCAAGCATTTTAGTTAAGACATAGGGACAGAGTATACAACTATTCTGCAAGTAAAATCGATGACATTACCTTGGGTGGCCTCAAGTCTGAATAGCTCGATGCGATAGAACTGAAACATCTCGTAGGTGCCAGGTTTAATAGAGCCTGAATAGTCCCGTCATCAGTCTCACCGGCACCATTTCAATCTCTGATGGGACTTCTATTCTCTTCTTGAGTGCCAATTCTATTGTTGTTCGCTCTATTCCTTGCTAATAGTAATACTTTTTTTGCACTAGTGTGTGGTAGTGTAAAACTTAGTTTAAGGAAAATAATTTTAAAACAATCATTCGTTTTTTTAAGAAACTGGTGTTTTTATTTCTACAGTTACGGTGAATAAATATTCAAGTCGAGTTTTGTTCAAAATTAACTGTATAGAAGTAAGCGGTGTGTTTCTGGTGGGTTTTTGCTTGAAATGGAGTGGTAAATTAAGAAATAACTCCTTTCCAATCCAATATCAGACAAGCGGCTCATTTTGGAGAAAATTCGAATTGACCACTTCTTCACCAGGGATGCAGATTTATACTTAAAGGATGGAAAGTAAAAAATGAGCTTGTGAAAGAATATTATAAATTTATACAGTAACTTTTTCATATTGAATATAACTAGAACCTTATTCCTTCAATTTGTTACTTTTAACTCCCAAAAATATACAAATTACTGCGAAATAGTAAGGACATACAGGTGTCTGAGAATAAGCTTTGAGTCAGTTACATAGAGATGAATCCCCGATACTATAATTCCTGCATCCCCTAATATAGAATGCTACTCAGGCTTGTGATAGGAATGTATCAATATTAGTACTAATACTAGTATTAGAATTGTACTTTATGTAGTATTACAATTGTGCTAATACGTTCCATGCGAAGTATTAGTATTATGAGAATAAGAGGACGTAGAAACAAGAAATTCATGAAGGTTGCATAAGAAATATGAAAAAGGGTAATCCACATTACGCTTCATTGTATTACCAATTGTAAGAGTAATAAGGGAAGAACATATATAATGCAAATGTAAATTAAAAAAAAAAATTTCAGTGGTCTACCAAACAAAAAAGAGAAAATACCACCGAGTTTTCTAAGTAGAACTTCATTTCTTTCTAACCATCGTGCTAGCAAAGACATTTTTGAGGCGTCTCTTTAATTAATTGTGCGAAATTTGATTGTACTATTTTTTTAGTTAGTTTCGAATTTAAATAGTAATGGAAAACTGATATATTTATTAAAACTTTTCTCGTTCTTAGTACAAAGGTTTATTATTAATTAAAAAAACAATTATAACTCACCCTTTTTTATTATTTGAAAAATTTTCTTAGCACCTCTCAGCGCAGAAAGAAATCGAGAGAGTACCTTTTCAATGAAACTGCATTCGAGAGGCAACTAAAACGGAAAAATAATATATGTTTAGTAAGGATGATAAAAGAAAATAAATAAAGCGCAATAGAAAATTGTAAATAATACTTTTAATAAAATTTGTTCTGACGGTATTCTCTAATATATTTTACTGTTACATAGGTTACTTATAATATGATTACAGATAATTTACATTATGGGTTTATGACAATAGATGATCCAAATTAACGATGAATTCACACGTATTAGTTCTAAACTGTTGATAGCTTAAAAATATTAATTACCATAACTACAACGATTGTATAAAAAAAAAAAATATATGATAAACATGATAATTCATGATTTAATGTAATATATTTCGAATATTATTACTCAATTCATAATAAAATTTTAATAATAATTTTATATTAAAATGACAGGCTAAGTTAAGTTAAGGCTGTGTTGTTATATCAGGGCCTGTAGCCACAGGAATCTGTCCTACTTTCCTTAACGGAAACATCAGATAATATTGTCAAAATGTTTCTTAAATGATGCTGCGCAATCTATATTCTTAAATATTAAAACAAACTTCAATAGATTATATTTAACATCCAACATTCATTTCATTTTATCGAATATTTCAAACTAAGAAACCTCAGGATGTTTTACTACAAAATTTTGTTTTGAAGGTAATTTAATCTATGGAAAACCAAACATTTGTCACATGCTTCCCAGCTGCTCTTGCTTGTTTTGATCTTTCAGATGCCCCTTAAGCCTGGGACGAGCGCTATTAGGATAGGGATTTTTAACGAGTATCCAGCAAATTTGATTGGAAAGTTTGATTTGGAGGAATGTTCACGTCGTTGTGTATAGTGTGAATCAAAATATACGATGGTGCATTAATAATTTTTCTGAGAATTTTGGACTGTGTTGTTTGTATCTTGTGTATGTGAACTTTTTTTGCTGAACCCCAAAGTTCTGCTCCGTATGTCGAAATAGGTTTTAGTATACTATTATAGATAAGTCGTTTGTTCCTCAAGTCAAGTGACGATCTGTAGTCCAGAAGATGTGATAGTTGTTTGTACCGTTTAGTCAGTTCTTGTCTTTTTAATTTTGTATGTACGTTCCATGTAAGTCTTTTGTCCAAGTATAGTCCGAGATAACGTGCATACATTATTACTATTATTAGGTAAATTTGGTTTCCAAAAACAACAGGTGATTCCTTTCCAGACCTTTTTAATCTTAAAAAAGTTGCAGATTGTAAATTTCGTTTTGTATGAAAGTTAAATTTTATTTTAACAAACAGTAAAATGAGACGTGGTTTATTTAAAAAGTTACCACTGTACAGTTAATATTTAATTTGATTCGTTCCTTTTGGTTTCTTGTAATGTCTCGTATAGCCCTCTAAAAAAAAGTGTACCGCACGCGGGGAAACGCAAGACGCTGAGCGTACCAAAACGGCTTAAAGTTACTGGAGCAGGACATAGCGGATCTTCTGCGTGGGATAACGCACTACTTTGTAATTAATTTCCTAATTCCAGAATGTCATGTCAAGGCGACCGAATAGCATGTCGTATTCTCTTATGTATACTTTCTCATTTTGCGTATAGGCTTAATTTTCAGTGGTATATCTGAAAATTCGAGAAACTGGGAACTTTATGATCGCATAATTAAGGATTAAATTTCTGTCAATCATATTTTAGAGCCTCAATTAATTACTGAGAGGTGACTATGGCATTACCCTGACGACATATAAGCTGAGGATAGTAGCTAAGTAATAACAAAAAACACTTTATCACTATAATTCATGAAGGGTCTTGGGTTTAGGTGTGTCGTAGTGTCTGTACTCTTTCAAGGACAACGATAGAGCAGGGAGGTGATTCGTCCAAGATTATGCTCAACCGTCAGATTTTCCTCCCTATTTTGGGTGCACACTTTATAGAGACTGAGTTAGCCCCCGGAATGTCCCAGATCCCAAAGGTTCCGTCCTCGGCTGTTATCAGATTCAATAAAATCTGCCGGATTTGAACCCTGGGGTTTCAGCACGGCAACTCAGCGCTCTACAACCGAGCCTTAGAAATATAAGGATATAAACGCTTAGTACTATCTTATTATTATTATTATTCAATTTTCATTGCCAAGCCACCTCATCTAAAACAACATGATACTACAAGAAGCCGAGTATAGAGGCTTATAAATAATTCAGAATCGGAAAGGAGAAGAGATCAGGTAGCTCATTGACTCTCGGCCTTCCTTCCTCATACACCCTGTCGTCTCCTACTTCCTCTTGTATTCATGGATCAGTTCTTTATGTTATCGATTATACCAATGCCCTTTTATTTTATACAGAACTCAGTTTTTCCGCACAAATGTGAGGTGTGATTTCGGATAAGAGATGTCGAGAATATTTAATAAAAATTCTTTTTACTAATTTGAAAAATCAAGATTAAAGACATTAGGACAAACAATTATGGCTGCGTTGATTTTGCAATACAAAACTACTTCATTAATATAGGCAATTTTATTGTGGTATTGTGGCTAAATATTATTTTGATTTACCATCACACATAATGACCAATAACAACCATAACGGAAGTTTATATCCAGCATTGACATACGACGCGACAAGCGTGCAATAATTTTATAAACCTACTTGTTGTTGACAGATTTCCAGCTTTGTAGAATTTTTTTTATCTGAGAAGAGTTGTCTCGATTTTGCAGCCAACAAAGCGGGGAAGTTAATGGACAATCGGCAGTAGTAAACAAAAAAAAAATTGATCCAAGGAATAAATGGTCCGCCAAAAACAGAGAACTCCCGCTTAGACCTGGGAGAAGGGGGGGGGGCAGATTCACTTAGTCGGTTTATAGCTCGGACACGTGGTCTGTGGTCTTGAAGTTATTTACATGAGAAATAATAATAATTTAAAACATAATTTAATAATTTTTCTGGCGTGCGCAGATGGAGGATCAGGGGAATGTATCTTTTCTCTCCAAAAATATATAATTTATAAAATATTACTTCATATCCAGGTTTGTATTTTAATTAATACTATTGCAGTAACGAGTAACGACAAATAAATCGATTGTTGAATCAAAACAAAAACAAATAAAATGGCGAGTAGACAAACTTTTGATGACGGTTGATGGCTTAATATCTTTGATAGTCTTTTTCATTTACCAGCTTCTTCGAAAAAAATTAGGTTATTTTCTGACACGCAAGAACGATTTCTAAGTTTCGCCATAAGCCATGAACCCCAAGAATGAAGAAGAATTTATAGAACAATTTTTTTTATCTCCAAGATTTTTTTTTTATTCCTCCAAAATAGATATTTATGAATTTTTTTTTTTTATATATATATGAATATTATAATATACAAATATATAAACTAAAATGAACAATCTAAATGTCGAGATCAAGTCCCAATTTTCCACCATTAGTCATTAGGGACAAATTAAAGTCATTGAGTGTACGTGTCTCTCGAATTTTCGGAAGTGATACTACAGGTTATACAGACTATTTTTTATTCTTCTATCTCTCTTTATTTAAAAAGGACAAGGCTTGGATACAATATAAAAGCGAAATATACAGTAATAAATAATAGGCAGAATATAATTTAACTCTTTTGCAGAGCGCTGATGTACTATAATAAAAAAGGCAGTAGTAGACGTGATTCTGAGAAAAACCCTAACTAAGAGTAAAACTTATTTTAATTTATTTATTATTTATAATTATTTATCAGCTTAAAGTGTAGATCTTCATTGAGGCAAAATAATAAAATATATAAGGTCTGAAAAAATATACAAGACGTTTTATACCTGTAAGCGGTAAAATTAAATCAAAAAGTCAAAGATATCTAAAAAAAAGAAGAACACAATGGCATATTATATTATGTATATTATGTTGTATTTTTTAATAAAGTTTTAATAAAGTCTTCTCCATGATTCTTTTTAAATTAATCTTTTCTTCAAATTACGTCATTAACATACAATTGTAAATAATTAACCTCATTATAATGTACAGTTATTTATTTTATGCTATTGATAGTATAATATTGACTGAGATATAGATATGGATATATATCTTAAATACTAATGCTGACAATCAAAATAACAACACTCTTTCGGTTTAATGTTTGTTACATATGAAAAGATATATGATGACGATTTAATTCTTTAAAATATTTCTTCTTCAAAATTATTGATAGAACGTTTCCTTGAATATTCTCTCACTAAATAAAAAGTTATTTCAGCAATAAATAACGCTATTGATACAATCCACCCAATAATAAGAATAAGGAACGGTCCAGAGAGGTCGGCGATGGAAAACGCTCGCAGCTTGACTTCGATCGGCTTGCCGGGCACCTCCACGTAGTCCTTCATGAACTTGTCTGGGAATCCGCTCTGGGCGATCCGAAAGGACAGTTCCGCCACCTTCTGGGTTATGAAGTGGTTCCGTCTCAACATAATCCCGAGGTAGAAGAACCGCAGGCACAAGTCCGACTTATAAAGTGCCAAGTTGTTTTTCTTGATAATATATGAAAATGGTAAATCTATATCTAGGAACGACAGGTTTCCGTACTTTTTCATCTGATTATAGATCACTTTATAGTTGTCAACTATCATATGATTCGCTAAAATGTCTTTAATCACAGGTTCCTCCATCTGGGCTGTCTGGTAGAGGACATTTTGTGTCACTGCCATTTTTATGTTTTCTTCTTGAAGCTGCTCAAATGACGCCATTATAGGTTCCGTTTTGCCCGCTGTCAAAAGGCTTTTGAGAGCAGCGGAATATGCGAGATTGATGTGAATTGTGTAAAAGAGCCAGGTCGCAAAAGCTAAACGAAAGATGATCGTTCGTGGATCAACGCTAGACGGAAACGATAATAGCAGAGCATAAGAAGACATTATAGATATTGAAAACTTCTGAAAAGGCTGTTTGTAGTCTCGCATTCTGGCTAATAAAAATAAACAACATGGAAATGCGAATGCTGTAGCTATCAAGATTATCCACACAACATTATCAAATCCAACGAAAATCAACTTCCATGTAGCGACGTACTTAGGATTCTTGAAAAAGAAACATATATGCTCAGTCATAAAAGGATGAGGAATTATTAGAGATGGGAATGTGAATACTAAGTTCTTGTCCCCGGATACAGTGAGCCAGACATGCCCCAGCCTGAGGTCAGTGCTCAGACCCTTAGGGTCACCATTCTCAATCCACAGCCAGGCATCCGATCTATTATAGATGCAATAATCGATATTCATCCCCAGTCGATGTGCAATGATCTCGACCACTCCGTACTCGATTCCTCCAGAGGGCTTGCCTTCCTGGTTAACTATGAAGTGAGGAGGATTGTGGTAAGTCCCAACTTTCATCGAACAGTTATTGAATTTTTCGGGTAATTTGTCGGGGAATAAATTTTCATTTCTAGTAAACGTGCCATTCACCCAAAAATCCAGTATTTCGGTATGATTATTGTTTATTGGGCATTTATTTCTGGCTTTACCGAAAGGGAAGAACGTGGAAACAGTGACTGTCCTGTCAATGACACTGACTAAAATCACATCAAGGTCTCCTCTTAAAAACAAATGAAACAGCAGCTGATGTACTTCAGTTTCCTCAAGAGGCCTAGAAACTGCCAGGACCATTTTGGTCTTCTTCCCACCGCCGTGTATGTAATAATGGCTGTAAAACTTGTAGAGCATTTCTTCTGCTTGATCAACGAGAGGACTGTTCTCATCCAAAATAATCAAGTGAGCGCAATTAAGGAGACGGAGCGGTCCTGGTTTGGACTCTAAGAATGGATTGAACATCCTGTAGGTATTGACCGCAGGCAGGTAAGAAGCCGACCTGCCCTTTACCTTCTTCAGCAGAGGAGACCTCACCAGCTGCGGGACGTCGACCAGGCTGGGATCACTGAAGTTGAAAGGAAACAGAAAAGCCAAGCAGCGCCTGTCCAGGTACTCCTCAGCGATGGCTTGTAGGCACTCAGAGATCTCGGAAGCTGTGGAATCCTCAATATCCAGTTTGAAGCCGACACTGCAGACCAAGAATGGCAATGCCCACCACATTACTGTGCAACAATAAATGAACGACTAAAGTGGTTTCCATTTCACGCAGAGTAATAAAGATCTGTATCTTATCTAATGGAGGCCGTAGTATTTGCATGCAGGACACAATCGATAGATATTAAAGAGACATTTCTCTATAGATATTGAATGGATAGGGACAAATTAACCACGCGAGCCACTTCAAACATAAAAGGTATAAATAATTACAATATAATTTTTACATTGAAATAAGTCAACGGTATTTTTGATTTGTATTTCAACAGTTGATCTTAAGATTATTTAATTTAGCATACGAAACCAAGATTGTTCACACTCATTATTCAAATCAAAGCCAAAAGAAACAAGATACTTATAATAATGATTTAAAATTCAAACTTTTCTTCGGACAAATTTCCAGTTGCAGCATAGTGTAAAATATAATTTATAATTAAATAGAAAATTAGGACACAAATAAGTAAAAGTTACAGTATATGTATAAACGCGATTGAAAAATAATAATGGAAAAAAAATTAGGAAAAATTATGATAAAACAAAATTGAAAATTAAAAAAAAAATGAAATTAAATTTTCTAATGAATAACAATATTAAACTGAAACGGTACTACTCGATAAGTCGTCCTCGGACAATTTGACAATGAAGAAAGGAAATAAAAACAAAGAAAATAAACTTACCGAAAAACTTGTCTTCCTCTCTTCATTGACGTCTCGTAGGTGAGCTCACCGTAGCGTACGTCAATGCCGGTCCTCTCAATTCGGAGATATAAGAAAAGATATAAGAAGAAGATAAAGTGGTATAGGACATGCGGGATAACTAACGAACTGGAAACCAAATTCAATTCTTGAAATTCACAACATATGACAATTGTTTTTTTTAGCGGTAAACAAAAAACTAATTTAGTAGGCAGTGAACAAATAGACTGACCCGGGTTTATATATAGAAAAAATTAGACTTTCTAAATATCAATTACAGAACTGAACATACCGCCCACCCAAAATTGATAGCAATTTTGTAATAAGGAACCATGAAACTTTCGAACAGAAGAAGCGAACTTGCAATGGAAAATATGTACAAAAGGAAAAAAAAAAAAATAAATATATGAAAAGTAAAGTAAAGTTTAATTTATTGGAAGGGGTACCAATTTATTGGTAGGCCGTATAATAGAACCGGAGGTGGTTCGTAGTTGCACCACCCGTACTACTCCATCACGACCAGGTAGAAGTCTTTCAATCCTTCCCAGGGGCCATTGCAAAGGTTTAGTGTTCTGACCAACAATCATAACCACATCGCCTATGACAGGATTCGGGGAATTATGGGTCCATTTAGGTCGTCCGATCATAGTCTGGAGGTACTCATGACTCCATCTCTTCCAGAAGCTCTGGAGCGATTGTTGGAGAACTTGCCAGCGGGATAAGCGGTGTAGATTGGTGTCTGTCAAGTCCTCTTCCGGCGCAGCCAATAGTGGTCCTCCAATGAGGAAGTGCCCAGGGCTCAAATAGTCTACATCGTCGTTGGGGTCGGACGAAATAGCGCAAAGCGGACGGCTGTTAAGAACGGCTTCGATGCGGGTGGTCAGCGTGGTGAATTCTTCAAAGGTGAGTATCCGACTTTCCATAACGCGAACTAGGTGGCGCTTCACGGATTTAACACCAGCTTCCCAAATACCACCAAAATTTGGAGCCGCGGGCGGATTGAAATGCCAAATAATCTCACGTTTGGCTAAATTATCGTGTATGTCTTCAGCGTGTCTCTGAAGAAATTGATGAACTTCCTTTAGTGCGCGGGACGCCCCGAGAAAGTTTGTACCGCAGTCACTGTAGATATTCGAACATAATCCACGACGGGCGATAAAGCGGTCCAACGCAGCAAGGAATGCACTGGTGGTAAGATCGGAGACCACTTCCAAATGGATCGCCTTAGTGGTCATACAGACGATGAGACAAATGCAACCCTTAGAAATGACAGCCTTTCGGCGGTTACTTTCCTTAATCTGGAAAGGACCAGCAAAATCAATCCCAATATTGGTGAAAGCGCGGACCTGGCAAAATCTTGAAGGTGGTAAATCTGCCATTACAGGTTGGTTTGCCTTGGCCTTGAGTTTGTAGCATAGCAGGCACCTAAATATGCGCATCCTGATTAGTTGACGAAGTCCTGGTATCCAAAATTTTCGTTGAATGAACGCCTGCATTACGCGTGGGCCACCGTGGATTGTGGTTTGATGATACCAGTCACATATGAGGGTTGCTAAATGTGATTTCTTATGCGAAATGAGGGGGTGCTTGGCATCATACGTTAGATCTGAATGCCTAAGCCTGCCGCCCACCCTGAGAAAACCCAGCTTGTCAATAAAAGGTGATAACGGCTTAATAGCTTGAGACATTTTTTCAGGGGACGTAGTCTTAAGATCAGTATGGAAGTATTGTTCCTGGGATAGGCGGACACATAAATTCATGCTGTCTCGGAGTTCTGAACCAGACAGTACACCGGTTTTACGATGAGGTTTTGCGGTGCTGCAATTGTTAATAAAGCGAAGAATATACGCAAATACGTTTTTGAAGCGTTGGAGCGATGAAAAAGATCTGTTAGTGGTAACAAGCTCGTTCGGTTCGGCGGTGGCTAACATCACAGTAGTTTCATATTTGATTTCAGGGATTCCTTCTAGCTGATCAAAGCCAGAATCTGGCCATCTGTTTTGAGATAGTTGCAAAAATGGTGGTCCTTTCCACCATTGAGAAAACTGCATTAGCATGCGAGGCATCAGACCTCGGGATCCACAATCAGATGGGTTATCTTGACTGGAACAGTGGCCCCACAGGTCAGGTGGGGTGATCTCTACAATGGCGGTTCCCATATTGGCGATGAATGTTTTCAATCGGTGTGGCGGAGTGTGGATCCAGCAGAAAACGACTTTGGAGTCCGTAAATAAATGCGTCGCAGTGATGGTAATGGCGGTTCGGAACTCTTCGAGGGATTTAGTAAGGCGAGCTAACAGCAAACTTGTACAGAATTTCAATCTGGGAATAGTAAGGCTTGGTTTAAGGGAAACGACTCTACATTTAGCCTTAAGTTTTATATTCTTCAAGTCCCGCTGGAGCCTCGGCCAGGGGTATAAGCGGTCATTCAATGATAATCCAAGCGAATCTAAGATGAGTTTCGTTGTAGAGCTGGTACCTTTTGTCACAGCATGATGTGATATGGCAAATGATGAGGGTTGGCAAGCTAATTCCATGTGTGAGGTGTCCAAATACTGCTGGAGGAAGGCATTATATTGAGGTTCTAAAATTTTACACTTGAGCCTGCTCTCCATGTTCAGGAGTACTTTATGAGCGGTATCGCGGTTATTTCCCAGCCTTGGAACCTTGATGTTTTTAAAAGGAAGAGAAACTATATATTGGTCAGAGGTTATTCTGCGGTAAGTGTTCATCAAATTTAGCTCAGGGTTCTGCGGTGCTACAGGTGCGACCTCTTCAGTCTTCCAGAAACGTTGAAGAGCAATGTCAAGTGGTGAGGTGCAACCAAAAAGCGATACGATCCTATTTTCTGCTGGTTCGGTAATTTTCCCCAATAAAATCCACCCGAAGGAAGTTTTCACAGCTGACGGGTTACCTCTGATGATGGAATTATTGTCGCCGGAAAGGATTTCGGGATAGAGATCCGCGCCCAGAAGAAAATCTATTTTCCCTTTTACGTGGAATGCCGGGTCGGCCAATAAAATGGAGGAAAAGCGATTTTTGAGTTCATTTGAGAGCGACGTAACCGGCAAGTCTGCACAAATGTCATGGAGCACCACAGCTTCTGCGGAAATAGATTTGGCTCTACTGTGTTTAGGGGTTAACGTGCAAGAAACCATTTTCGTCTCGCTAGTCGTAGCATGGTTACCAATCCCTGTGATGTTCAGTGGGCAATTACGAAGCTTTAAATTTAACCGTTGGGCCATTTCCCTGGTTATGCAAGACACCTGAGAGCCAGGATCCACAACAAGGCGTATAGGAACCTTCCTACCATCCGAAGCTGTAAGAAAAGCCTCTGCTGTGCCCAGCAATACTGTGGAGTACGCAGTACTGGATGGGGAAGTACGGGCACTGCAGGATAGTGCTTGTGTAGGAGGCGGATTTTCAAGTGATTCCCTAGGTGGGGCTGTGAAAGTAGAGCGGTGTAAACGTGAATGATGTTTCGAGGAGCCACAAGAGATTCATTTACCTTTGGAGTTACATTTTGACAACATGTGGTTTCCCAGGCAATTAAAACATTTTCTCAAGGTTTTTACAGTCTCCCAGCGGGCATCTACATTTTGCTTCAAAAATGTTTCACAATGAGGTAGCTTATGTGAAGCTGAACAAAGCGG
The DNA here is from genome assembly GCA_037127475.1 of Arma custos. Classification (NCBI taxonomy): domain Eukaryota; kingdom Metazoa; phylum Arthropoda; class Insecta; order Hemiptera; family Pentatomidae; genus Arma; species Arma custos. Next base: position 44,923,846 of record CM073763.1, on the reverse strand, counting down.
GCATACAATATGAGCGGTGGAACATTCGGTGGAAGCAGATTTATATGGCGGTGAAGAAGTTCGGCTGTGATGCGGGTTAGTCGTGATCAGAGCGGCTTTTCGTGGGAAATTTGCCCGTTGGTTAGGATTAGACTCGGTTCTACCAGGAGAACTTAGTTCGAGAATTTTGCAACGCTCGGTTAGAAATTCCGAGAATTGTTTGTACGTTGGATACTGAACCCCTGAATACTTGGCTTCGAATAATTTTATGCTTTCCGTATCCAAGCAACGAAGACCAAAATGAAGCAGAAGTGTATCAGATAAGTCTGGTAGATTCAATGCCTTGAGTGCAGCAACATTTGTTAGGAAAACGTCAGATAACCTTTGCAAATTTTGAAGATTTTCTTGGGAAAGCGGTTTAAAATTCGTAATTTTTTCTAAGTAAAAATTTGCCAATAACCGGTTGTTTTGGTATCGATCAACTAAAGTTTCGAATGCAATCTGATAGTTATCATCAGACAAATGAATCGATTCGATTAATTTCAAAGGTGGGCCTCTCAAAAATGAGCGTAAATAGTGAAATTTTTCAGATGAGGCTATTTGTCGATTTTCATGGATAAGGGACCGAAACAGACAGTAAAAATTGGGCCACTCTTGAAGATCGCCGGAAAATATTTGTAAATTGATTTTTGGTAGTTTCGCAGTCCCTATATCTGGTCTCTCATTTTTCGTAGACAGGCTAGTACTAGTAGCTGGCTCAGCATATTGCGAGGCTACTGCTTTTGCTGAATAGTATAGCTCGTCGCAGGCTTGAGACCTAGCGGCCGTGTCGAAATTTTCGGGAGATTCTGTTTTGAAAGCAATTTCCATAATTTGATCCTGGATTTCGTCAAACGATTTGTAATCCATGTCAATTTGTTCCATTCGGGATAAAAAAATGGGAAAGTTTTCCTTAGTAAGATTTTTGGATAAGTCAAAAACAGTTTGAATTTTATGAAAATATTTCTCCCTCTTCTTAATTAATAACTTAATTTTATCATCCGCCATCTTGAAATTCAAAATAAAAATGTGATGAAAATAGTACTGAAAATATTCAGAAAAAACAACGTTTAACTTTAATTAAATTCAAATCTCAACTGCTAAGTGTACTATTTTATGGAGAAAAAAAAATGAGTTTGCTAAATTGTTACAAATTTATATAAAAATTGCAGTTCGCTTCTTCCCGAAACTAAACGAAGCAGCGTGAGGTGAGGTTAGATCAGACGAAAGCAAACGACCTCGTGGTTGCTATGCGAGATATCAAAGAAATAGTAAATAAAATTTTATTTTGGTTAAATTCCGAATTGAGAAAATAATTAACTAATTTTCTTAATTAATTAATCCGGCCCGGAGGACCATAAATTATGTATAAACGCGATTGAAAAATAATAATGGAAAAAAAATTAGGAAAAATTATGATAAAACAAAATTGAAAATTAAAAAAAAAAATGAAATTAAATTTTCTAATGAATAACAATATTAAACTGAAACGGTACTACTCGATAAGTCGTCCTCGGACAATTTGACAATGAAGAAAGGAAATAAAAACAAAGAAAATAAACTTACCGAAAAACTTGTCTTCCTCTCTTCATTGACGTCTCGTAGGTGAGCTCACCGTAGCGTACGTCAATGCCGGTCCTCTCAATTCGGAGATATAAGAAAAGATATAAGAAGAAGATAAAGTGGTATAGGACATGCGGGATAACTAACGAACTGGAAACCAAATTCAATTCTTGAAATTCACAACATATGACAATTGTTTTTTTTAGCGGTAAACAAAAAACTAATTTAGTAGGCAGTGAACAAATAGACTGACCCGGGTTTATATATAGAAAAAATTAGACTTTCTAAATATCAATTACAGAACTGAACAGTATAGGTGTGAAAGAAAACATGAAAATAGTCTTGTGATTTGTAACTTTGTTGACAATGACACGTCCATTCTCTTTGTGTTGTCACCGACAGCATCTAATAATACACGTAGTCTTCGGTGAGTAACATTTTAAGAAAATTTAGCGATTCTGTACCTGTATCAATACGGTCTACGAAGCGACTTGGGTTCAGTACGTTGTAGAGAGTGTTATGTTTCTTGGACAGTGATTGTGCACGGAGGTGATTGGTCCTAGATCACGGCCGACCGCCAAATTTTGCCTCCAATTTTGGGTACAGAGTTTTTAGAAGCTGGATAAATCACAAATCACAAAGGATCCATCTTCGGGTGCTAATAGATTAAATAATTTACCTCCCACAGCCAGATTTGAACCCAGGACCTTCGGCAAGGTAACCCCCCTCGCTTTACCCTGAGCGACTCCTGTTCCACTTTAGGCATCAACAATTAAAAATAAAAACGACTGAGAAACAATAAGGCTAGACAATATTATTCCAAGATTATAAAACGTTATGAAAGAAATAACAAGTTCTTCAAAGGTAAAGTCTGTTTATTTAATGGAAATAACGAGAGATTTGGGAGAACGGTTGCCTATTTAACATACCCGAGGAGTCTAAATATGCGGGAGGAATGCGACATCTTGTAGAGATATTCTGGATTGCTGGAATCCTGCCTGGACTCCGCCACCGTTCCAGCAAGGCAGCGCTAAATCTGGAACTGCACCTGTGTCGGGGTCGCCTGGGCGATAGGGGACTCTCCAGAGGGCCCGGATTAAAATAGTTGGTCGCGATGGATATTACTGATCGGAATGTAAAGTATTCGGAATAAAATAAACGTGTCTCTTAAGAAGTAAACATAATCACTAAATATGTAATCTGTACTATAACACAATAGTAAAGCTAAGTAATTAGTTTGTGTGACATCACTAATCACAGGAAGTATCTGTCTGATTTCATAAATTCTTTTTGTGCCAAAAGTCTCCGAGAATAACATCATACCCGAGTGACAACAATAATTTCGTTAGATTTATTAGTTCTATGATTTATCTTATTATGTACTTCACAGTTCAGTCTCTGAAGTCCATAATGAAAGGAAACATAAGTACTGACCAAAACGACAGGTTTTCGACAGATGTATTATTCCAGCGGTGACCTATGGCTTCCAAGCATGGTCTTTGACAAAAGCCCAAGAGAAGAAGATCAAGGTGTGGCAGAATAGCATCGAAAGAAGCATAATGAAAGTGAAGAAAAAGGACAGAATAAGATGCAAAAAGCTAAAAAAAGAAGCAGGGCAAAAAGACACATCCTTGCAGATAATGGAAGGCAAATGGAAATGGGCTGGTCATCTCTTGCGGAGCAGTGACAACAGATGGTCAAGAGTAGTCACGGAATGGACACCATATGATCAATAAAGAATGAGAGGCAGAAAATGGAAGATATAGAGAGATCCATTTGGGATTTTGGCTGGACCCCTCTGGAGGAGAGCTGCTAAGGATAGAGAAGAGTGGAAAATAAAATGGTTGGCCCTAAAAAATTCCGCATCCCAGTAGGGCTAGTCACCCAGGGAGGTGTTAAAGACCATTACTTCAAAAGGGAGGCCTATGCAAGGAAAATGTGTATAAATATTTATATAGTAAAGAATTGTTTTTTTTTATATCGTAAAAGTTGTTTTTTTATGTTGTTTGTAAATTTATTTTATAGTAATTTTAAAATGCACGCATAAATAAAGGCTATTTTTATTTATTCATTCATGATTTATCTTATGGTAACTATATACGTATTATAAAACAATGTCCTCGGCCGCGTCTGTCTGTCTGTTCGCGGTAAACTCAATAACTACTGAATGGATTTTCATGCGGGTTTCACCAATAAATAGAGTGATTCATGAGAAAGATTTTAGTATATATTTCGTCAAGGTTTTGAGTAAATTGGGTGCGAACGAAATAACGAAAATTGTTGGAAGTGTAGGAAAAAGTATCGCCTCCAGGTAGGTTTCATCGGTGACTCTGCCTAATCCCTTTGAGGCATAAAGAGACAATGCATGGTGGATTATTCCTCTTTTATATATTCACAAAAAAGTCAGCGATAATATATATCTATCTTTTAAGGATAGCATAATGTTATATCCCCAACAGTTGCGGACGCATGAGTTGAGTGTATCTATTTTATCTTCTAGAAAATTGATAACATGCAATGCGGTGTTTGGAAAGCTATTTAGAGGAGTACAGTATTACTCCTTATCACCTTATATACTTTAGTTACCTTAAGCATTTCATGTGCATTATTAGAATATTTTATACCACATAATTTGGGTATCTTATGGCTTATCGCAAAATCTTAACGCCCAAGAAAATAATTTCGTATATAAAGAAATATTTTGTTTTGTTTTTATGTTTAATACATTAGACAGACAAAACATGTAGGCATAATACGTCTTACTTAAGGGGCGGGTCGCTAGTATAATGCAATAGTGAATGATGGATCCATAATTCCATAAGCAATAACAATATACCTAACGTTAACCTAAGAGAACTGGGTATGACACCCATCACGCACTGAGCGTTACAGTGTATTCAACAGGGCTGCCTCGATCAGCTGGTTGATATGCGAGTGACCCTGCGGATGTGAGCACTTCTCTTGTCTCGGCCTTTGTCAATTCAGTCGGCATTGGGAGGTTCCGGATGTCCAGCGGATGTACGCATTCTATTTCGGTATCACATCGATAAGGATGTACCGATAGCTGCTCTCATTTAAAGTATACTAACATACGTTAGAACCAACCACCAAATAATATAACCAAGTGATATTTTATCATAAGGGAGCGGAGTGGCTCAGTGGTAGAGCAACTGAGTTGTCATGCCGAAAATCCTTGTTCGAATACTGCTGCAGGCAAGACTTTTATTTATTTAATTTTATTTAATGTGTTAGTAGCCGGAAATAGATCATATAGGATCTAGGACTCTCCTGGGGCTCATCTAGCCTTTATATAGTGGGTACCCAAAAGGAGGGAGGCGGTAAATCTGGGGGTTGAAAATAATATTAAACGCATTAAACCGACTGAGATGGCGTGGACTCATCCCAGGAATGGAACCTAATACAGCCCCACCTTGTTAGAGACCTACCGAGCCAATGTGGAAGGAAAATGAGGAGGAGAACGATCTAGGAAGTGTTAAGAAGAGGTGAGGAAGGAGTTTGATAAGTTGGAAAACCTGTGGAGCAGAAGAGCACAGTTGGTGTAGAACAGGCAGATCTGGAGAGTTGTGAACAGGATTCCTCCTTCAACTGCATACGCGGTCCAAGAAGACGGAAATGATAATGATGGTGATAAAACTAACTATACGAAAATAAATTTTAATAACTTGTTATTGAAAATGTCGTCCAAGTTTCTGGACATGCCCAAAAATTTTAATTTCATCGCATATGTAATATCTAGACCAAACTCCGGGATATAAACGAGACCATGAAGCATGAAGTATGAACAATTCAGAGCGCCATGTATTCGCTCAATTAAACATATTCATGAAAGTTATATGTAGAAAGAGAATGATCATCTGAATTAGCATACGCCGGAAGTCGTTCAGATCGCCGTATGTCAGCTGTTAGGACGGGTCTGTAACCGGTTCGGAGAGCATATTTCAAGCAACTGAATTACCTTAAATGGCCTCCATTGGTAAGCCAGAGAAAACCTTCCTTAGGCAAATCTTCCGTTTTTCATGTTGGTCAGCAAATTAATTACCTACGCTAATAAAAAAAGTGGCTAAAAATGTCTGCAAGAAACGAAGCCTACTTAATAAGAAACGGAGCCTATTCCTCCAGTGATCTAGCTGGCTGGACTCCGACGGGTTGGTCTCTGGTTGGGCTTCAACTTACCAGCTACTGAATGGTTTGTCTTTTCTTTCAGGTGATTTGGTTTCTTCTTCACCACTGGTATGTTTTGAGGTCATAATTAGCTTAATTTATACCCTCCCCTCTTAGTTCATATCATATTTAAAGTAATTTTTTCCCAATAATTTTGAATTAAGTCTTATTAAAACCCAACAAATATCAGAAAAAAAAATGTAGATAATGAAGAATGCTTCCCTAATTCTTCGATTACTTCTAATATCTTTGTTTCTGTGCATTATACCTTTTACCCGCACTAATTTTGACAAACTCGGTAAGCACGCTTCATATCTAAATATGGGACCATGTCAGGCCTTGACTTAAAAGTAGTTATTACAATAGCTTACTCGATTCAAGCCAAATAATACAAGAATGACACGATTCCGTTTCCCTCAATAGAGTAAACTCTTTCTGGGAAAAAATCTACTTCACCAATAGTTCACCGGGGCCGTATATATTGGTTTCGAAACATCATCTTATAATTAAACAGTTTGAAATATTGTGAAAAAGGAAACGGTAGATCTCCCGATTCCATTACATGGGAGAGGTTTTGTGTTACACCTCACCCGAATTAAGTTGAGCATTCACTTAAAGCCCTCGGACCTATTCATTCCTTCCCCGCAGAGATTTATCACCTTGCAAGTATATTTAATATCTGTGGCTTCATAACGTTGGTAATACTTCCGTACGGGAATTTGTTTAATCCGCCTTTATGAAATCCACCAAAGTCCATGAAAAAGCGTTTTTCTTCAGTACTATTGCAGGTGGTCGAGCTTAAGGCATTATGACTTTAATAATACGTTATGTACAAAGTACCATCCTCCATGTCCACCATTATGAATAAAGTAACATATAAGAAAAACTCTAAGCCATACTCATCAATATAATAGAAATAAGCCATGCTCATCTTTATTTATTCATTTAATGACACTTTATGCTGCTATTGCTAATCGGACGATGCTACAGTAGGAGTCCTAAAATTTGCTTATCCCGGTATAATTAGGATAGGAATCTTTCACTAGTACTTGTCACTGCTTAGGGTGCACCTACATTGGATCCGATGCGATGCGACGCGATCCTATTCTATCTTATAGTATGGTAAGCTGAAAAAACAAATAACTGAAATACGCAGTGAGTGCCTACAGTGGATCAGGTCCGACACGATTCTATTCTTTTCAATCCGATAGTGAAACTAGGCACTGCCTTCCGAATAAAATAATATTAATTTTATTCTTTTATTTCTTATATTTTATATATATTATAGTGAAATATAAATATATTAAAAATAATTAATAAATAATCTTAATTTTATAAATTTAAAGAACCAAATGTTATAACAATGAGGTAATATTACTATATTAGAATATTTTTGTCTTGCTGTTTGATGAAAAAACAATTAGTTTGGTTGTTTTTCAATTTCATAAAATAGAATTTATATTTTTTAGATATTCATGTTTTATATAATGATTTAATTTATTTATGGAATAGTAGTGATATTTTTAAATCTATTTAGTTTGTAATTAAATTAACGATTGCAATTAAATTAATAAATAGGAGCGATTGCCGTCGGATGGTTATACTTGAAACCTCCCCATAATATCAAATCTCAACAAGTGTTTACTTCTGTATTTTTGTCGATCATGGATCTTTAATTGATCTACTGGGTGCTGACTTTTTTCAAAGGATTTAATGTGAAAATATTGAACAAGGTAAGTGTAATTACTTTTATAATACTGTTTGTGTGTAGTTGCTTCTTTATTCTAAAAACTATTGCGTTTTAAAATTTTCTTCATTAACAATTGTCATGAAATATGTTGATTCAATATGTATTTGTTGGTATGAACTGGCAAGAACCATTAATTAATCTTTCTCATGCTTTCTTTATGAGAATAATATGTAAAATAAATGAAAATAGTTGAAGTGATAAGTGATTTCAATTGTTAAAACTTTGGTATACAAACAGAATAATTGTTTGGAAGATGACCCCATATCATATAATTAGGCATGAACCAATTAGCCAGTAAATTAACTATTAAAATCAGGTGGACATTAGGTTAATAATAATAACACCTATATTATACAATTACCTACATTTGAAAAAATCCATTATGGAACTAGAAATAGTATTAATTTAAATCTTTATTTCACCAAAGAACAGTTCCACAACAGAATAAATTTACCTCAGATTAAATAAATAAGTTTAGACTGAACAGAAATAATAAATATCAATTTTTAGCTTCTTTTGAAAAATGCTACAAAAGTGAAAAGTTCAACCTTTTGTTAGGTACCCAATAGATTTATTATGGAATACTTAAAACTAATTTTTATTTATCATTATATCAATGTCTATCTGAAAACATTGTTTTTTCCAGAAACAGAAAGGAAATATGTTGTCCAATCAGGAAGTGGCCCTGTTCAAATATCCATTTTCAATAATTAGCAGATACTTCTACAAGTGAAAATAGATGGCGAAGATGACAATGGTTTTTGGGTTGTGTATATCAAGTATCAGAAGAAATTATGTGTATACTTTTCTAAATGGATGCCTATGATAATCAAGCAAGATATGACAATTTGGGAGTAAATACTGTATAATTAATAGTGGATATTCAAGGCAATTTAAGCTATGTATTTGAAAACACTACAATCTAAATTTTCAGAGGATCTTCCTCAATCACCTTAATTATTAGATATAATATTATATAATTGTATTATTAAGTATTATATATTATTGCTTTGTATTATTATATCATATTAATATGTTATTATCTTAAACGACAAATATTATTTATAAAATTTGTACTGTTTAATTCTTCTTGAATTGTATTTTGAAATACCTAATTATGTTATTCATTTATTTTTCTATTTAGTGCTAATATTGTTATTAAAAAATGATTATCCTAAATTTTATTCTTTTAATTTTATAAGAATTGCAAACTTTTGTATATTTTTGAATAAATGATTTATTTTCTTCTATATCTGATTTATTTTCTTCCTAAACAATATTCTGGTTTCCTCTTTTCTTTATTAAAACACAATTAAAATATGCGATGAACTTTGCAGAATGTTTCTACCAATATTGCAGATCTTCATCAGGGTTAAATTATCAAGATAAAAATATTAAATGCAAAATAATTGCATATTCATAAATAACAAATGATAGAAATTTTATTCAAAAAAGTATTTAGATAAAAAGATTGATGTAATCATAACCATAAGATGATTATTATTTTAATCATATCACCTAATATTTTTAAAGTATTATTTGCATTATTACTGCTATTAATATGTATATTTTTTAGCATTATATTATTTGTTTGTACATTGTCTATTCAGCCCTGATTAAACCTGTAATGTTGGTCGAAACATTGATAAGCTAATAAATATATCAATTGCTTACTATTCAAGAATTAATTTTGGCCCTCAATCAATAGACCTTCAACATACCTTTAATTCTGAATGTGTAAGTGATATAAATATAATAAACCCTAATTTTGTAGTATTGAATTAGAGCATCGATAAAACATTGGACATTATGAACAAAAGGAAAAAATAGAATGCTAACCTATACTAAAGCTCCAAAATAACTGTATACTTTTATTGTTAATTGTTAAAATATTTACTTAAATGAGTTCAAAATATTAATCGAAACAAATGTTTATTTATATCAATGGGATAATAATGGCAATAATAAAAGTCTTATATGAGTAATACCAGTAACCTATATATGACAGGATTGAATAGAACAATCAAGGATTGTAGAAATAAAACAAACAATGTTAGGTTAGAAAATAATCAAACTTTCATTTGCACCATTAACTATATTTTTAAATATTTCTATATTTCCATGCTCACATAGTTAATTTATTAATAAACAATTTTCAAAAACTGGATATCTTGAGAATACTCAATGTAGTTAAAATGGTACTGAACTTTCATTAAAAAATCACTGTTTATTGAACTAATAGATGATCAGATAATGACCTACTCATGTAAATCAAACAGAATTTGTAATATACATCCAATAAAGCTAAAATTATTCTGATAATTATGAAGGTGTAACGTATTTGATAAACTTGATCAGTTTGAATAACATTTTTTTAAACATATATTTTATTTCTGGATCAGAGCTAGTGTGATTCTATTCTATTCAAACCAATAGTGAAACTATAATATAAATATATTAAAAATAATGTTTTATAAATTTAAAGAACCAAATGTTATGAAAGTTAGGTAATATTACAATATTAGAATATTTTTGTCATGCTGTTTCAATATAAATAAATAATTTATTTAAAAAAAAATAGAATTTATTGTTATTTTTTTATATATTCGTGCTTTATATAATGATTTAATTTTCTCGATTGTGATAATATTTGTTTGATCACAAAATCGAGGCTCGTTTGTTTCGAACTAATTCTTTGTCTATTTTGTTGTTCATCTTTGCAAACGAGTATCAAAAATCAGAAAAGCCCTTAGCTCCCAATGTTGCCAACTGTTTAGCAAATAAATTAAACATTACGATGATAATTTTATTAAAAGTTAATGTTTCCAATTTTATTTGACGAATTAAAATTTTGTGTAGGTATATTTTTTATGTACATTTCTGATAGATATAATTTTATTCAACGGAAAAATTACCTTCGCTACTATATTTAATGGTTCATGAAGAATGATAATAAAATGTTTTAATGAGAATTAAGAATATTTAATTTTGATTTATGACGGATATTTATATAATAGTTGATTATTAAATTACAATGTACATTTTTTAATAAACATTTTAGACAATAAAGGTTTGTTGGCAAACATGGTAACGGCTGGCTTATCGTATTGAAAACTAATGATTTTGAAATGTGAAAACCGCACCTGATCGTACAGTATCGCATCGGAACCAATGTAGGCGCTTCCGTATAAATAAACTATTTTGATTCCACGAGCGACTAAATCGGTCGGATTAGTCTGATAACAACGGACGGAGCCAATGTAGGCGCTCTCGATATATTTCAGTCATTTGGTTTGCTTCCGAATTCTGATCGCATCGCATCGGATCCAATGTAGGTGCACCCTAAGGCTCAGACCCCCGTTTCACGTTGCCAGGCTGTAAATCTTGGGCATATTAGGTTGTTATGCTAAGCACTTCTCCACCAGTTACCACTGCAAACATATTTTTTCTTTAATTCTATAAAACAAAATAGTTTCTTCAGTTTAGGCAATAAGGCATATTTTTTTTTAAACGACCTCCGTTCTTATTTTTAGTTTCTATTAAAATTTTTAAAAGGTGCCTTTAAAATATCCTAGTGTACAAGAATTCAAAGGGCTATTATAATCTTGAAATAACAAAATTCTTGTTATAATTGTGAAATCATATAGCAAGCGCAAAGCCTGGCTTAATAGCCAAGAGCTATAGCCCGGAAAGTCCAGCATCTCAGAGGTAGAATGTTTAATGAAGATGAATGCTATTTTCTAAGGAAACGAAATAGAAAATCAATGTTCCGCCCACTGAAATCGATATAAGCAGTTGAATTATAGTCCAATTAATTGTGGTTTTTGGTTGAAAGCTCACCAATATCAGTTCTTTCGTGACAAATTTTATTCCCACTCAAACCCACTAGTTTAAACCTATCCACCTCTTCAGTTTGTTCGACACCGAGGTGTCTGAAATATGGTCTCGTACTCTTTTAAGTTAATTACGTTAGCTTCTCTATCTTCCTTTATTCATGCTATTATGTATCATTGATTATATTCACTTGTACAGTTATGATGCAGTTGTGGATTTCATTAAATAATTGTGGTATTTAGTTTTTAGTATTGCTCACATTATTATAGTATTCATTTTAGTAATATATAACAGAAGATAATATACTACCCATACAGTTCTGTACGCGTCCTTGTCGCTCCTGTCAGTCCGAAACAAATCATCAGTCATTGTTTATTAAACAATTCCCTCACGGGTCGACCGTGGAAGAGACCACTTGTCATTAATGGCCTCACACGCCATGTCTCAATGCCATTTTTCTTCCCTGGAGCCTTATGTTAATGCAAATGACATATTGCAGTACAAAACTTTCACATGCTGAAGTACTGTTTTGTACTTTAGGATATAATCACCAGTTGCTCATCAACTTCAAGGTATAAAGTCCAATTGAACGCCCACGGAAGAGTACCGAACAAAGGCACTAGGTCAAAGAAAACCTAACAATAGATCAAATTATAAAAATAGACTCATTAGGAATAAATTATGTGTTACGAAACTTTTTGTTATAGTGAGTAATTTGTATATTTATAAATGGAGTATTAAAGAGAATAATTACCATAAAGCAAATTTAGACTACTACAAAAAAGTGGCAGGCAGAAACTGAATTTAGAAAATAATACAAAATTCGATTTAGAAATGTTTTGTAAAATGGTGTTGATCATCCTAGTATGGATAATTAATTAAAATAATAATTTAAGAATTTCTTCAAATTCATAAATCGTCAATGAAAATAGTATAACAATGGCACTTAAACGAAAAATTAAAAAACCTTAAAAAAAATAAATAAAATAAAACAGAAGATAATAAAGAGATTTAATATTCATCTCGAGGAAATAGTCACCAACTTTTATAAACTGATCATTAATATTTTCATTAATTATTAAATTATTCTGAAATCATCATATACATATCTTTAAAACTTTTTTTATATAAAGATTTTTTTTTTTAACTTCAAATAGAACATACTCTTTTTTATACAGTTTCTTATCAACTACATCCATGTATTAATAGTAAATATTTGAGTTTATACATTTATTTTAAAAAGTATGTTCCTATTTTATCTAAACAACAACAATAGGATTTTTAAAAATCTGAAATAAAGAAGTAAAAAAAAGCAACAATTCAAAATAAAATACTATTGAACAATTCGGGAGCTGGGTAGATTGGTGTGTAGAGTGCTGAGTTGATATGCTGAAGGTTCCTTGTTCGAATCCCGCTGTAGAAGATACCTTATTTAATCGCTTATCACCTTGGGATGGACGCTGTGGGATCTACAGACTCTTCTGAGGCTCACCCAGCCACTATGAAATGGGTACTCTTAATTGTGGGAAAATCTGGTTCAGCGTTTTCTTGAACCAATCAACTCCCTGCACTACCATTGTCTTAGGAACTGTACAGACTTTGAACCCAAGAACCTTCATGGGCTGTAATGGTACAGATTATAATCATAATAAAGATATGGACGAATAAAAGGTATAGTTTTAATTAAGAAATAATTATATTTTTGCTTGGAAATCCAATTTCGTTTATTAATATTTTCGTGATTCCCGAAAACAGTTGAAATAAACACTCAAACAACCTGACCTGGATATCGTACAACAACAAGCTGTTCCTTAACTACCCACCATTAGTGGGACTGCTCACCGCTGGCACTGAGTGAGCCCACTAACACAGATAGGAGATACATCTCACTTGGGCGGGTGATGGATGACACACGGCTCTGGGAATCACCAGCGGCCTCGAGGCGATAAGCTTAGCAAGTAATTGCCTCTACTAACGAGTTCATTCCTACTATCACCAGATATGGTTTATGGCACCACAACCTCTTGCGATGTTCCTATTTTAGAATCTATAACAACGAAACTTTGTTCGAGTCTAATGTATTACGGTGTTGCTAGATTATTAACTAGCATACAGTTTAGTATAGTTTAATTAATAATTAAATAGTCTGCCATTAATGATGAAATCCTAATCCTAAGAACCCTCTGTTACTAGTTTATTATTTATGTATAAAAAATATAAATGTACTGCTTGCTATATTGGCTTCACTGCCCAAGCAATGATCTCAAGGAAAAGTACTCGTGTTCAGCAAACTACATAAACCACCTCACCTACAGATATAGTTCATACACAGTACACAAATACACATACACACCCTACAGTCACCTCACAAAGGTAGTCAGTCGCTCCAGATAGGGGAAGGTATACGGGAGCTCCAAAGTGGCAGCTCCTTCACCTAACAAGGGGAAGGAGGGCCAATAACACTCTATTCCAAAAAATAATTATCACGAAACCTGCCAAATAAAATTACATGAATGCCTTGTTCCCACGCTGTATGTAGAATCATATGTGTATGTATAGAAAGTGCAGAGTGAAGAAAATAGCCAGAGTAGTCACAAAAATATATCGAAAGGTGAAGTCAGGATGGATTTCGAGAATAGAGACAAGAATTGGAGCAGGCTGTCAGCTGTTCCAGGATCGGGAAACACTGATCATACTTCACAAACTGGATTATCAACAGTGATAAGGGTTTAATAGGAATGGATAAAGAAGAAGAAAAATACTTGTAAAATGTTTCATTGGCGAAAGGAACCAGTGTACAAAAACTTGTGGGATAACCGAACCTGTATACCTTAACAGGGGCCTTAATCTAAATGAAAAATAACTAAAGCATATCAAAAAAATGAAGTCCTCAGTTGGAATCGGATGGTTAGGATCTAGTTAGAAGAGGACGAACCAGTGGCCAATGGTTGCAAATTAGCCCCTGGAAGCTGGAGCACACACTGACCGCACCGACTGACCGCAATCTTACTCAGGATTCCCGAGTGCTTTGTAGGGGACTAGACCGCAGAGCCCTTAATGCGCTTAGGAACTGGATACAACATCCCTAGTACTTTACATCATTAATTAAAGCGAATACCTATCACATGTAAACACGAAATTAAATGCAATTATTATATAAACGGTATTTCTTCGAATATTCTTTACTAACAATAGTTTTATAAAATTTCTAAATTTCAATGGCCACATCTGCTTTACGTATGCAGAATAGTGAGGAATATCGAACCAAAGTAGAAGGAAAACCAGGAAGAGGACGAGCCAAAGCTGCATGGGGAGAGGAAGCAATGAAAGTGTTCTAAATAGGGGACTTCATCAATGGAATAGACAGAGGCATTAGAGGGCTCAATATGATGATGTCAACAACTTAAATGGTGGTACTAAGAAAATTTAGTTTTTAATTTCGTTGAACACCAAAATTGACTTTACATGTACTTTTTTCCAATCACGAAATAAAACTTAATTATGTTATTTGTCAGTCAAAGACTTTTCTTATTAAAAAAATTTAAAACCAACTACGAAATTTTTTGACATATGTGCCGTATTTAGTAATAGCGGCTTTGTGAAACTAAACCGAGCCTTAATGTCTATTTAAAATAAAAATCCAATGCGAAATAATAATTTAAAATGTGAAATATTTCAAAAAGAGAAAAATGAGATGTTCATGAAACAGTCGAAGAGTTATACTTATTCAATAACATCACTCTACAAACCTATGAAAGATATGAACTTTTATTTTGAAATACACATAATACTTTGAAAATCGTTGAATTATATTGTGTAGTCTATATTGTATTAGTAATCACAATAAATGCCTCAAAACACATTCTTTTCACTATTTCAGACATTATGATTAAATTCTCAAAAATGTTCATGTTTCACTATTTTCAATAGGAAGAGGGCATCAGTTAAAACAGGAAATAATTACCCCAATTCCTGAGACTTGTAACTAAACGTAAACGTATTTAGCAGTTGAAGCTTTTTCGATAAAAGAAGTCTGCCATACCAACCCAACAGTACGTATGCACATGTTTTGCACTTAGCTCACGCCTTCTGTTGAGGTGAAGCGCGTTCAGTTTCGTCAGCACAACTGTTGCACAGCTAGCAAGTTCCTCAAACAATTAAGTTGAAGCACCTATATAGTAAACTTCTAAGGTTATTTTTTTCCATACATATATTCCCCCTTATACATTTAAAAAAAAATTTAGCAACTTGAGAACAAGCTGAACTTTTGTACTTAGGCATTGTTAATCAATGCAAAGCAGGAAATTAAGCTAAAATCGAAGTTTTTTTTTAAAGCCTCATTTAGCAAAATTGTGACTGCCCCAAAGTTACTTCACTTGGCACATAGTAAACCGATGAACTGGATACAACATCCCTAGTACTTTACATCATTAATTAAGGAAGGTTGAATTTATAGTTTTTAATTTACAGTATACCAGTATATGATTTTATTAATCTCTAACAGTCCAACTTTGTACATCAAACAGGTTCAACTTATAAGTGTAATCTCTATTGAACGGGTCCCCAACCAAAATGTTAATGAAATTATATATATATTTATATAATATTTTAAAATTATATAATGTTATATTGATAACATTAGTATCAATAATAATGTCAAATAATATATTTTTTTTAAATTTACTTCATGGAGATCAATTCATTAACTTAACATGAATTAAATATTCAACATGTCTCTTCCAAGCTAAATATTTATCTTGGTAGAAGAAATATATTACTGTCTTTATTGCTGTCCGAGTAATTAAACCCCATATATTTTAGTAGCTTACAGAAGACTTTACAGCCGCTATAAACCTGGAGGCTATATTAAGCTTCTAAAAGAGAAATAACGGTATTTTTGTACAGTTGCTTGGTCATTCGGAACAGTTTTTCTTAAAAGGATACCTTTATTGTACATTTAGTCCAGTTAGAATTCAGTTTTTAAGGAAGGTTGAAAAAATTGATTGCATCCTTGTAATTTTATGGCTTTTAATTTAGTTATTTTTAGACATGCATTGCTCTTCTTAAATATTTTTATTATTTAATTTATTTTTAAATATTTTTTTTATTCAATTAAGCAACGGTTCAACACCCATCATTCCAATTTTATAAATGTTCAAACTACTCGAAATACGATTATCATTAGTACCATTCATAATAATATTGATGAGTAGTATTTGTATTCTATTGTTGGATGCTAAAGAATTTTCTATATACACTGCGCAAATAGAAGTCAAAAGAATTAGTATATGATATTATTTACATACATGACTAATTACATAGTAAGTGTTTAACATTATAGAAAAGTGTAACGACAAAAACATCATCAATTACAGTATAAATATATTCCACATATAATTATATATAGTTTGGTACAACCAGCATCTATTTGTCAGCCTTTTGCTTAAACTATGAACTACGAAATGCGGCCTTCCAAATTTCTTCTTTGAAGACGAGAATTTCTTCTGATCTTGGAATATTTATTTTCAAGTCGCTCGACGAATTTACACAGCCTTAATCTAAAAAACCTGGTAAGTTCAGGTAGGACAGTCCATTTCTTGCAATATTAACCTAAATATTCTGCGTACAAATTTGCTTTCGTGTACTGAGATAACTAACTTCTTAGCCTTGGAAACTTGGCGTCCAGATATTGTCGTAATATTAAGCTATATTAATGCATAATTTTTAAGCTTTTTAATTTATGTAGTTGCTAAGAAAACTGTTGAAATGTTAATAATCATATATAGCCCTAAAAAAAAATCCATGATGCGATACCAAAAGACCTTCCATGGTAACTACTACCATTAAAATGATACGTAGTCGTGTAATATATTTTAAACTCGTGTAATAAACCCTTGTAATAGTTTAATTATACTTTTATTATAAATTTTATGAACGATTGGATTGTTTATGTTATATTTTAATCTGTAGTATTTGTTGTTGTATAGGTAGCTCACGACTCAAGAAGACAATGATTCTCAAGGAGCCACATCAAAAACTAGTCACAACAATATTTTCTTGAGATTTCTCAAGGAAGTGATTAGTAAAGATCCTGCGATACAAAATTGAATGGCAGTCTACCTCGACCTCTTTCAATCTGTTCCTCGATACCCTAGGAACTGGTTGTTAAAATAATTGGTGGTCTTTGCGAGGACCGCGAAGTTACATGCAATGCGGAAATAAAGGTCTGGAATTATCAGGCGTTCCAGAGAGTTCCAGAAACTGTGTCCTTCACTTCTGGAACGGTTCAAGGCTAGTTCAAGTTTTCTGAACATCGAAAAAGTAGGAACTGGAATATGAACAGATTTCAAAGAAAACAAAGAAAACTGTATCAACAAAACCCATCAAGAGTCTTGGGTTCAGTACTCGGTATAGCATGTTATAGCGAAAGCTGAAGAGCGATATTGTCCAATATCACTCTATACCACCAGGTTTTTCCCCAATTAAGGGTACCCACTCTGTAGAGGAGGACTGTAGATCCCACAGTGAGACTGTAGATCCCACAGGAGACTGTAGATCCCACAGGAGACTGTAGATCCCACAGTGAGACTGTAGATCCCACAGGAGACTGTAGATCCCACAGGAGACTGTAGATCCCACAGGAGACTGTAGATCCCACAGGAGACTGTAGATCCCACAAATTAACCGTTTCTGTTACCAGATTAAATAATTTATCCATACCCTGATCAACATAACAATTTAGCGCTTTAAATACTTAAATACCCCGCTACCAATCCGGAAAAAATAACTAATAATAATAACTCCGTATATATCAAGTTATGCAGTGATTTATTTTTATTTCTGTGAAGATATATTACATTTAAAACTTATTTACGTATAGTTTCTGTTTAAATTTCATTTCGCCTATACCTTATAGGGGAGTAATTGGCGTTCAGATATTGTCGTAATATTAAGCTAGATTAATGCATAATTTTTAAGTTTTTTTAATTTATGTAATTGCAAAGAAAACTGTCATAATATAATTAATAACAATCCAAATAAAATGTTAATAATCATATAAAGATAAATGATAAATTGGTTTGAATTCTACAATTACGGTTGGAATTACAACACCGAACTTTTATCTACTCCTACAACAGAAGTTCTGATGTATTTGGACCAAATGCTGCATTTTTCATGTAATTAAAATATTAAATAGCCTATTATTTCGAATAAGAATTAACTAATTGTTTTAGGTTAACCGGAGTCCGTGGATACTTGTAAATCTAAAGCAGCACTACAGTAAAAAAATAAAGTAACTCTTATATTAACTATATTTTTTCAATATATTCAAAATTCTATAAAGCCAAATTAGACTGAAATCGTATTTCCATTTCTTTACTATTGTACACTTCAATAATTCGGAAATATTACAAACATATAATATGGAGACATTGCCGAAATCAAAATCGTGCTTTAGGAATTATGATCTGGATTTAGAAAAACCCTACAAGTATCTTCAGAGCAGTTCAAAGGGGTCTCTTTGCCGCTGAAAATTTGGCAACCGAAAGTAATTACTTCATTACCAAGGAATATGAAGTGAAGAATATATTTAGTTTGGCATTAAATATTAAAAAATAAAATAAAACTCACAATATGTAATAATATGAAACGTCTCTATAAAACCCAGTTCGATAAAACTGCTTCTGCGTTCGAAGACTATTACGTAAGCAACCCATAAGCCCAACGATCAAAACGATTAACTTTGGCATTCATTTTTATCAGAACTGATTGATATTTTTTAATATTTTGAACTTAATTTTGTATCATTATCAAACTGAAACAGAAAAAAAAGTACAAAAGGATTGCTCCAATAATTATAAATTTGATTTTTTTTTCAATTAATGAAGACCAATTTATAATTTACCATAATTATTTAATAACAACAGGCAACTTACTTTTCTATTTTTAATTTACGTGTTGAAAGTATTGTGACTTACTTATTTCGACTTTTCTTTTCGAGAACCTGAAAGAAATACAAATATTAATTTTTACTATACTAAGAAGAAAAGTACAATCCTACAAACTTCATAATTACCAATAATTAAATACGAGTGGATGAAGTTGCTATGCAACGATTTTTTGATAATTTATTTCTTCGTATGAATGAAGGTATATGGAATATGCTTTCAACGCTAACAATCCCGCTTTTTAATTATTAGAACGACTTCTCTATTAACTCGATACATAATTTTTTTTATAAAAAATAAATTTAAAAAACAATAATTATCATACACTTTTAGGTTTCCACGGCTATTATTATTACAAAAGACTTTGTTGATTTCTTCTGGTTTAGATCGTGTAGATAAACTTTTCGCCAACGTTTCGCCAGCCATGCTGCTGACTTCTCCAGGGCTGAGATGAGAAAGAAGTCAGCAGCATGGCTGGCGAAACGTTGGCGAAAAATTTATCTACACGTTCTAAACCAGTAGAAATCAACAAAGTCTTTTGTAATAATTATCATTAAATATTTAAATTTGCTACAAGACACCTTAACCCTCTCACGTCTTCGATTCCCTTTAAAAAAATTAGTTTTCAAAGAAAAAAAAATTCAGAATATTTTTATAAAACATAATTTAAACCAAGAAAAATGAAACTATAGTTTCTAAATATTAATCTGCGTATTATTTATAGGCGAATTAATACTTTCTGAATTAATATTAATAAAGGCAGATAATAATTGTTACGGATCGGAGAGCTTTATAATTGATACGATATAATGTATAGTAATTAAAAACAAATATGTTAATGGAGTAAACAGGAAGTACAAGTACAATTATGGGAAATAAATCCTAAATACATTGCAAGAGGGAAAGTTACTTTTTTGTTTTGCTAATGTTCTTTAATATGTATTTTTATTTCAGTATCTGAAATTAATTACTTCAAATCTCACGAGAAGAAATTCGTTTCGAAACGAAAAAATAGAACAGTGTTCTCAGAAACTAATCGCTCAACAATAGGCTGTAAATAAAAGTATGTGTCAAACTATACAAAAAAACTTAGTTAACAAATCCTGAATTATCATCTAATTAATCCATTCCTTTCAGGCACCTTTGGGAATGGACGCAGGGCATAACTGTTATGAATTACGTTGTTAACTTGATTTATGAAATCAAAATAATGTCGTATGAAATGGAAACTCATTATGTTATAAACGCTACCGTTATCTGAAAGACTTCATTCAGCTTTATCATCTCTGAAAGAAATACCCCTACACAAACAAGAAGTTTACACTCCTCCATGGACACATAAACCGCCTAACACAATATACCGTCTAAACATACTTCCCAAAAACAATATCTCTCCCTCCGATTACAAATCCGAATTTTCCCGTCTTCTCCAAAACATACCAGAACCTTTCGTGATATATACAGAAGGATCTAAATCCGAACACTCAACTGCATCCTCCTTCGTTACCCACAACACTACTCACAAAATAAAGCTTCACAGATTATGCAGTATATATACAGCGGAGCTCCACGCAATAGCCTCGGCACTATATTTCTCCATGACGATTGAACAAATCAACATTGTAATAGTTACTGATTCATTGAGTTCTTTAAAGGGATTAAATAATATGTACCCCAAACATCCAATTAGCCTCAAAATACACTCCTACCTGCACATGTTAAATAATATGGAAAAAAATGTCTTTTATATTTGGGTGCCTAGTCACGTAGGGATTAAAGGAAACGAACTCGCGGACAAAGCAGCGAAACAAGCGCTATCGCTCCCAGGACGAGGCGTGGCCATTTTAACACCTCCAGAAATAGGGCTTCCCCCAAAAAAGAAAATAAACGAAAACTGGCAAGCCATGTGGAATGAGAGCCCACAGAGCAAATTAAAAAATCGGTGAAACCGTGGATCACCTCAAATCGCTCCAATCGCAGGGAGGAAGTTGCCTTAACCAGGCTAAGAATAGGGCACACAAACCTTACTCACGTCCATATTATCCTAAAAGAGCCACCTCCGAAATGTCAGCATTGCGACAGCATCCTTACAGTCCATCATATTTTTCAAGAATGCTCTTTTTACATCTCTAGGTTAAACAAACTAGGTCTTACAAATAATATCTCGAATACGCTTGGTGATAATCAAGATAAAATAAGATTAGTAATGAAATTCTTAAAGGAAGTGGACATATTAAGACAAATATAAATTTTTTATTTATTTATTTATCTTTTATTTATTTATTTTGTATCTATCTGTTTATCTTTTATTTATTTATTTTTCCCCTCTTATAAATTCCGAATGTTTAATTCATAAAATAGATGAGTCATAATTCACAATTATCAAACATTTAAAAGAATGTAAATGAATAATGGAGAAATTAAATTAAAACTTATTATTTATTATTATTATATTCTTATTATTGCAATAATCAAATATTGGAATACACATAGATATAAGACTGTATAAACAAATTATCACAGGCATTGATGACCGTATGGTTTTATGCCTTACAAACCCAAACAAACAAACTCATTATGTAAGAAACAAAGAGAAACAAATATATACATTTTTTAATAATAATAAATATTTATTGGCATAAATTATACAAATGCCATTTGGCACATGTTGCATTTGTGATCTTTTGAAAACCTCCCCTAAGGAATTCACGTGGGAGCGTGGATGGAGAAACCTCCCACTAAAGGTACTCCTAACGTGTATCATAGGAGAATTATTTAAAACAAAATTATTCGATCCTATAAAAATACTTCGAAGGAAATACGATACATTTAAAATATATAACAAGAAAAAATGAACCTCTAGAAACCATGAAGTATTGGGTGCTGAGCTGGGGGCATGAGCTGTATTGTTTTTAAACCGACGGTTATGTAGGGAGTCGATAAAACCCAGATCACAGTTAAGCATGTTGTCTACCATCTACTGATGCTAAAGAGGCTGGCAACTACACGTAGATTTTTGTTTGTTGTGCAGCTATGGCTAATCGGACAATGCCACAGTAGGAGCTCTAAATTTTCCTCTCCAGGTTTAATTAGGATAAGAATTTTTACTCCCTTTAAAAAATCCTAGGGCCATCTGTCGGGTTACAAACCAGCGATCTTAGGCTTAGTTGGTTGTTATGCTAATCACTAGACCACATGTCGCCCCACGCAGATTTTTTTCCTATAGATATCTACTTTAGTTAGGTAGTACTATTTTTTTTATCTGGTATCACAATTAAAGTTATTTTTAAAAAATCCAGACACCCCCAATTATTGTTGGAATAGAAGTAAATGAAACAGAATAATAAAAACAGAATTTCAATAAACAAAACAATACTATTTTATTTTAATAATTACAATATTTCACTTTTTAATAAACTGCATTAATGGTTTTCAGCTTCGGGAACCATGTCGCCATATTTTTGGTTACAGTAAGTAAATAAGATGCAACACATAAAGTAAATATTTACTTTTCAAACAGAAGCATACACGAATGTCAGCAACCTTCTTCACAGGCAAGCAGAACATAATGGTTGAACGTGAGGAAAAACAAGGAACATTTATGAGAACAAACAGAAAACACCCATCTACTCTCTCTCCTCTGAGCAGATGGTCCCACGGCGGGGGATGAAATACTGCCCTAACCCAACTGAAGAGGAAATCCGGGGAAAAAAACAAAACAATATTATTGATAAAAACGTTCAATCTGAGCAGTCATTACAATTTTCATTGTATTTAACAGCAAAATATAATGAAAATCGTAACGTTCTTTATTTTTGGTGGAATCTTCAATAAACTACTCAAAATTCTACCTGAAACTACACTTAATGCACAACGCTATTTTTCCTTTACACAATAAAAAAACATTAATATTTATAGATAAGTCTACACTGTCACAATTGCGAAACAAATTTTATAATATTTTAAGGTAATTATTCCGCAGATTCTTGCTTCGAGTTGGGTCACAAGTTTTAACTTTTCATTCGTTTCCAAAAATACAAGTTATCATGACCTTTAGTATCGAAAAGATAATTTAATTGTAGGGAATGTGCATATTTCAGTAATCATTTCATCTAGAAATTAACGTTTCAACAAATATTTATCAAGTGTACTTCAAAATGATGGTTGAAACTTTTATTTCTTGATGAAATTATTACCAAAATCTACTCATTACCCAGAATTACATTCCCTTTTCCGTACTTAAGCTCACGCCAACTTGTATTTTTGGAAAACATTAAAAATTAAACGAATAAACAGTCAAAATTTGTTGTAGTTCAACTCGAAGCGACAAACTGCGAAACAGATACCCGTTTCTTGGATATAACATTGAGTCTAGAAAACCACAAAGAAAGCAAAGAATAGTCGATCATAAACAATGAAAACAACAAAAAATAAAATACCGCATGACTAAAAACCACCATTTACATTTAAATCACCACATCCGGGCTTTGTGAACGGTTCTTATTAATTCTGACTTCCAAGATAGATATTATCAGTGAATCCGATAGTGAAACTAATGAATGGAGAATTCTGTTCAGTGAAAGCAGCTTTGCATAAGGAACTTATCAGATCTTGTTCATGGAAACGGCAATTTCACTATCTGTAGCTCAAGATGTACCAATCTGCTACCGTTTGTTGAAACCATCAAGTTCTTACTGTGGCCAAGATTTTATAACTTGGAAAATTTTGTGATGAATATCTTCTAAAAACTAAAAAGTAAGCTTTGTGTTCAGAATATTAGTATCTTTCCGAAGGTTGTCGCTTCGAGTTGTGTTACGTCAAGTTTTAATTGTTAATTCGTTTCCATTTTTAATATTTTTCGAAAATACAAGTTGTCGTGAGCTTTGTTTGTTGAAACGTTTATTTCTAGATAAAATTATTACCGAAGTATACACAATTCCCATAAATACATTCCCTTTCCATACTGAAGCTCATGATCTTGTTGTGGCTCAACTCGAAGCGACAACCTGCGGAATAATTATCAATTATAGCAGTAGCATTACTGCTCCAGTATAGCGTTCACTGTAGAGTGTGCCTAGACTTCCTCAAGAACTTTGTTACAATCTTCTCTGTTCCTTGCCTTCTGTTTCCATTCAGAGGTTCCTAATACTCTAAGGCCAACTCCAACATCTACATGGTCGTCTTTAGCCAATTACAGAACCCTGCAAAAGCTGGCTCGGTATTCTTCTATTAGGCATACCGTCGCAGCATTATTGGGAATTAATATTTGGAGTATAAACCAACCTTATCGTGTTATTGGGCAATAAAATACAGCTTTTGTCGCGAATTAAACTCAGTTACTCGGAAAAACGTCATTTAAACGGCAAGAAAACAGTAAACGTGGGAAAATGAGAATGATAGTGAGACATAAGGAAGAAGAATGCTCATGAGTTGGTTTTTGCTTACTTGATGCTTAATGGATGAATTAATTCTTCTGTAAGAGGAAGAAAACGGTCCGGGTTGAGGTTAGAAACAATTAAATTTAATAAATAGAATATTTTTTTTTTAAACGAACGTTTCGACCAATATTACAAGTCTTCTTCAGAGCATATAATGGGGTCAGGGGTTGACAGAAACCTTCCCTTAGTACTCCTTATTAAAGATAATTTGTTCTGACCTCCACATGGAACATTTTCTTCCTCATTTATATAAGGCCAACTAACATTATTCAAGATAATTCTTCTTTTATGATCCAACTGGTGTTCTACTTTTAGGAGCGGGGTAACTCAGTGGGTAGAGCGCTAGAGATGTTTCAGATTCAAATACGGCTGTGGCAGGCAAATTGTATAATCTGATAACAGTCTTGTGGAATTTAACGACCCTCCGGTGGCTTACCCATCCTCTATAAAGTGCTTACGCTAAATTGCAGAAAAAAACCCTGGTAGTTGAGCGTGATCTCAGATCACCTCCTTGCACAGCCGTTGTCCCTGAAACAGTAGTCTCTACCCAGTACTGAACTGTTGACCTTTCATGGGTTGTGGAGTTACACCATACACACACATCATGGTGTGAGAGACACCATAGCATCTACATCGCACTACTAAAAGTACAACAATTAAATGTAGGACATTAAGTAATAAAATAATATTTATTTAAACCGATAAAACTAAATTTGACTGACATTAATGATCAAATAGGATTGTTAGTTTTGTTAGTAAATAAAAACGAGCCTTGACTTTCTAAAGAAAAGTTATGAAGCCCACATGGAAACCAAGAACCATTCGTTCAACTTTTCTTAAAGTAGCTTTCACTATGAAACTAAGCAACCGCAAGCTTATCACAACACTGAAAGTAAAAATAAAACAAAACCTTACATCTCTAATAAGATATAACAGTTATGCCCTATTTACAGTCAACGGAACTGAACGAAACATACACCACATTTCGTTGTAACATACCTAAATATCTTATTATTATTTTAGTACACCATTATATTGAATATGTATACAGCTAAGTTGAAAGTTAAAAAAAGAATGCTCTAAGAATAAGCCTTCAATAGGTTAAGCAGCTATTTAAAGATTTACCAGAGGCTCGGTACAAAACCCTGCTGACCCACACGTTAGGGCGCCATCCGTACCAATCTAAATTTAGTTTTGTTTATCAATAATATATATAGGGGAGCGGGGTAGCTCAGTTGGTGGAGTTGCTATGCTGAAGGATCCGGGTTCAAATACATTATATATCCTTTAGCCACGGATAAGTCATTTTGGATCTCTTGGGACTCACCCAGCCCTTAATTGAGGGAAAACCTGGCGGTTGAGGGTGATCTCAGGCAAATCACCTCACTCCATAACCATCGCTATAGATACATGATTTTTTGTTATTATATATATATATATGCATGTTATATATTTTAAACTTCCAGTGTAAATGTATGGACGGTTTCAGCTAAATTGACCATTGTGCATTACTGGTAACTATTTATTCCCTTAACGTCACTTTATGCTGTTATGGCAAATCATACAATGTTACAGTGGGAGTAATAAATTTTGCCTATCCAGGAATAATTAGGATAGGCGTCATTAACTAGAACCCGACATTTTATACATTTTACACTCCCTCCGAACCAATGTTTTTACTTAAAGGTTTTTAATTTTTTACTCCCCTTAAAAAATCCTAAGGCTACCTGCAAACACATTACTGGTACACTACTGGTAATGTGAAGTGATCAATAGTTAACAATACAATTTTTCGAATAAGATAAAAAGAACGTAATATAAACTGCATATTTGGTAACTGTTAGATGGTACTAATAAATGGTATGAAATTATATTCTCTAATAGCTAGAGAATATAATTTCGTACCATTTAGTGAGTTGTGACATTTCAAATTAGTCAGTGCGTAAAAACAGTAAGTTCTAATTGAATAAAAATACACAGCATTATTCATTTCCTGAAAATTTTGTTGGTTTTTACCGGCAGTTCCTCTATTTTTTATTATGTTTTTCATCACTGCAAATTATTCAAATGCATAGTATCTAAATACCATAAAAGCACGCTACAATACTAAGCGCGATAAGCCAAACGACACAGCAATGAATAGTTAACGATATTTCGAAATACTATATAATTCGTATCAATATATTATTAATATTTGAAACAATAGTTCTCTAGTTAATAATACCGTTCATCGAAGTACTAACTAAGAAGATATTTAACTGTAATTAAGTTTTAGATCTATATCTAATAAACTTCAAGTGCTTTTTCTGAGAACTTCCACTTTGCGTTGTCTTACACAAACGATATATTAACAGAATGAATTCCAAATCTCCGTCGGTCAGGAAGCTAAACTTCAATAGCTCTGAACTATTTTAACCTAACAGGCCATGGACGAATGATAACACTGATAAAGGTAATAACCAGAAAAGGATAAAAAAAAAAGTTACTTAATGAGAATTTAAAAAATACTGCTGATAAAGAGGGGTATTTTATGTCTCTACCTAACATATTTAAATACCTAATTATACCTTTAAATAATAAAATGATAAATAAATAATGCAATTTTGTGAAATCATACACATTTCATTTCGACAAATATTAATTGTAATTATTTATTTTACATTAATATTAGGTATATATTTTTATTTTAATGCTCATTAACAATTTTTCTTAGAATTTTGGATTGTATCGTATGTTTCTTGTGTATTTGAACATACTTTGCTGAATGCCAAAGTTCTGCTCCATGTCTGCTAACTGGGTCTTAGTATAGAATTGTAGAAAATTGTCAAGAGAAGATTTGTGGTCCAGAAGATGCGATAGTTGTTTGCAGCATCTTCCCATGTCTTGTAAGATTATTAATTTGAATTACGAAATTGAAGTTTATTTCATTTTAATAAATATGATGAATAGCTTGGTATCAGGTTCTGAAAAATCTTCTTAACAGATCGCGTGGTTTTAAGAAGGGACCACTGACGTCATATTGCTTATCTTACAATCATTGACGGTTTACTTCAGGGAAATCCTTGCCGTGCTTAATCACTTCGCTGACCACATTCGTCATATTATCAAGTGTTTCTTTGTATGTTTATAATGTTAGATTAGTTTAATTTAAATAAAAGTAAGCACTAGTAACTACTGGCTGAAAGATATTGTAAGTAAATTTAAAGTATATTTATAAAACTAGCAAAGTAAGTATTTACAGAAAAAAAATATATATCTTAAATGTATATGTAATCAATATATATTTCTGTATAACATCTGTCCATCTTAAGACACTACACAAATGTTATTATCTATTATTTTATTATTATTGTGATTGAAGCTTGGTATGTTAATTAAAATAACAAGAGGAAGTAACCAAACAATATTAATTAATTGGACTGAAGATATGGCTGAGCTCTGAAACGAACAGTAAGAATACTCCAATACATTCACCTTTGCAATTCTATCCATTGCGTAACACTCTTCCATAAATAAGCAGAATTTACTTTTCTGCTTCATTGGTTCATTTCCTGTTTATTACATAATGATAATGCTCTACTTCTAAAACATACCAGAAGAGAAATAGTCTATTAATTATGGCATGAATGGACCTGACCTAAAACAGCTTTTCCTTTGGAACTCTGTAACATAAATCTTTTAAACAAAATGGTACCGGAATCTCGAAATATGATAATGAATTAGTGATGAAACTGTTCAGACATTCCTCTCTTTCAGAATTAAATATTAAGGTTTGACTTTTTCCAAAAACGGTAGGACACAAGATCAATTTTGGCCTTTTTTTCCCCAAACAATAATCAGATATGAAGTATAAGGTATATATTCAAGTGTAAAGTAGTATTCATACTAGATTGAAACGACAAGAGACTGCCCGCCGTATCAGGCTATTTCAACAATTACTCGACGAAAGCTCTAAGGTCCCTATTAAAGTAAAAGATTCCTAATATAAGATTTATTTGGACTCACAGAGTGGAGGTCTAGGACTCTACTAAGCCATTGATTCCTCTCGTGACCAATCCTTACAATCCAAAATCCGTTTAGTCGAAGTAACTTCAATCCACCGAAATATAATTCTCCGAAGATGAAACGAAGATGGCCTCATGTATCTTTTATGTTGAATTTGTTATTTGACTATTACCATTTGGTAATTTTTCTACTTGTCTCACCACATTTCATTATGTTCCATTCATTCTATTTACTTGTAGATCATTCTATTATAATGAATGCAGTTGTAAATTTAAATAACAAGATTTTTTAAAATTTTTAGCTGAAAATAGATATGTATTCCATTTATTTTTGGCAGAATTACTCGTTACGACCTGGGTGCCCATGAGATAGACATATGTGTGGGTACTGACAACATTGTACGAGCTTGTAACTATTGGCAAAGATACAGTATTTGTTAGCCACGCACTGAACTCATTATCTTCGTGTGTTCAAGAGGTAGAGGTTAATCAGGCTTTATAGGTTCATTAGATTTTATATCTTAATGAAATTAAATGTGTAACCATAATCTTACAATCATTGACGGTTTACTTCAGGGAAATCCTTGCCGTGCTTAATCACTTCGCTGACCACATTCGTCATATTATCAAGTGTTTCTTTGTATGTTTATAATGTTAGATTAGTTTAATTTAAATAAAAGTAAGCACTAGTAACTACTGGCTGAAAGATATTGTAAGTAAATTTAAAGCATATTTATAAAACTAGCACAAAGTAAGTATTTACAGAAAAAAAATATACATCTTAAATGTATATGTAATCAATATATATTTCTTATATATTTATGAAGAAGGACGATACAGCTTTTTTGATCTTAAAAATGAGTTCAGACATTTTGGAGGAAGAACATTTTCCAGAACTACTTCTAATTATTGCGGCGATGCCCAACTAACATCCCAGCTTGACCTTTGGCCTCTTGACCTATCCTTTTTATCCCCCCTGTCTTAGGCCCATCTCTTCCAATTTCCCACTCGCACATCTTTCTTCTCCCTTCATCCTTTCACCTGCTTCTTTTCTCCTCCTATTCCCACGGAAGTGAGCCTTCACTAACTTCCTCTCTGTTCATTCTTTCCTATCTCTCAATCTCTTACTTGCTCTTAAATCCTCAATTCACATTTACCCTCTTGATCCGTTGTGCCTACTTATAACATTTCATTCGAATACTCCCGATTTAAATATTGTAAACCAACACCAAGTTTACATCTTTCAGGTAACTACTTACATTAGAAGAGTTTTTTATAATAATTTCGGTTCTTTTGAGAACAGTTGTACTCGTACCTTGGACGATTGCAGGTCTGCTTATTTATACGATTATTTACAGCAAAACTAAAGAATGCAAACAAGTATAAATGTATACTTTCAAAATTAATATTCTTAATTTGTATCTATCCCAAATCCGAAATTTTTTTTCAGTGTTGACTCATACTGCACTGAATCTCAGTATCTGTCCCAGAATAAAAGTATTAACTATACATTTATGAAAAAGCATATGCTAAAATAACATTCAGCTACTAAAGAGCAAGCAAGTTGAAGAGTCCTATCTAATTTATATTGTTTTTTTATATTTTCTTTTTCCATTGAAAAGTAACAACTTTTTATTTATTTAAACTCGGGTCATTTTTTAATATCAGATTCTGAAAGAATCACTTTTTAATAGTGAGTAATTTGCAATGGCTTATTTCAGCTTTAAGTATTATCAATTTTATACTCTTTTAGGTTTCCACGGCCACTATGATTACAAAAGACTTTGTTGATTTCTTCTGGTTTAGACCGTGTTGATAAATGTTTCGCCAGCCATGCTGCTGACTTCTTCAGGGCTGAGATGAGAATGAGCTCGTTCAACCGTCAGGTTTATCTCCCATTTAAGGGTACCCACTTTACAACTTGGGTGAGCCCCAGAAGGATCCTACAACGGCTGTAAATACATTAAATAATCTTCGTTATAGCACTCTAACTGTTGAGCTACTTTTAATAATACGTCATTCAAATTCTATAAAAATGCATAGTTTTTTTTAATGATATTAGTATGAAGTGAGATTCTTTTCGTCAGTATATTTGTAAAAACGCCTTCAAGAAAGTCCTAAAAATTAATTATGACCCAAGGTACGCCAGTCTTCCCCAACCAGTACTGGGCGTATTTGTCACGTAAAATAGAGAACCCTACGGCGCAGACGTAAACAATGAGCGAATGGTTCTGAGATAAACAAGAAAGGCGCCTTCGTCAAGTAAATATTTGTCAACGGCAGACTGCACTTAGCTCTCACTGGCGTTCACTTACTGGCACGTCAAGTCCCTATCGAAAGTCAGGCTTGGAAGCGTCTCCGACTTGAAAACGTCGATACTAATTATCATTGTAGCTGCAACATTTCGAACCATGCATATCATCTTATACCAATCACCGACTACTAAGGTGGCATCTCGTTCTAAATGACTGACATATAGTTTTGGCTTCGGTTTAACAGAAACAAGTCAAACTAAATCCTTCAGCCAAGGTCGTGAGGCTGCACAGGATCTACAAGAGCACTTCATCTGCTTGGCTAAACCGGCTAACTGCTCTCTTCCTTTACCTCCGTGTCCTTCATGCTACGGCGATCTGTCAAAGGTAAATCCTAAGAAGCAAGATGGCGAATCTGGACTCGGTAAAACAGTACGCTTCAAAATAATAAGGGGATTAAGAACACATGTTATAGAATTACTAATAGTCCACGGAATTTAATTTTTTTTCTGAAAAAGTATGTAATTTACATTTGAAAATTATAAATTGCAATAATTAAAGTTACCTCAAATTTTTATTATCTTGACAACATATTGTTCTCTCTATTAGGGCACTAAGTAAGACTTATGTAAGCGTAATTGAAAGATTAAGCCTTATGGTCGGTTTTAATTAATTTTGAGTATCATGTTATTAATATATTTAAATTCCCTGCTATTAATTCAATTAACAAACGCTTCTACTTAAATGTTATTTCTAAAGTTACAATAAAAAATTATTCCTCACATGTCAGAAGGAAGTGAATTTGGGAGCAGAGTGAAAAATCTGGAAGGGTTTCAGGATTTAGAAAGACCAGAGAATGTTGGACAAAGCTGGTTAGAGAATCAAAGTAAACGTGCCTGTGAACGCATGAAGGGATATTAGAGACTAAGTAAACTCCAGAGCAGAGGAAATTAAAATAGAGTTCCAACTTGATTCGAAAGTGTTAAACACGAAATTAAGAAAAAATAATATAATATGTAAATAAAACATGAAACAGCCGTGAAACGACTTTGTGGGATCTGGAGAACCAATTGAGTCCCTGAGTAATTGGAGGTTTAACCCCTATGAAGTAGGTACACTCAATTGGAGTATTAGGCAGTTGTGTGTGACTTTGGTGAGATCACCTCAGTGCACAACCGTTGTCTTAGGAACAATACGTACGGTTACAGCTGTGAATTGAACCTATAGCTTGTACGACTTATGAGTTACTGTTTTTTTTTGTTTGTTTTTTTAAATATCGCCACAGTAGCATAAAATTGAAAAGCTACACTGATAATTAACTTTAACCCTGTTTTGAAAGTTTAAACTTTAATCAGGATCATAATTATTATATTCAACAGTAACTGCCGTTCCCATACTTTTCCATAGAAATAACTGTGAGAAAAACCTCGATATGTAAATATCATGAGAACAAGGGTTTTTTATCGATATTGTACACAATCGACCTCCTAGCCTCTTTAGGAACTATAATTGGACGTACTATTCACGAGAAAATCTCTTCGTAGATTGGAGCCGAGTAACAATAGAAAACTTAGTCTAGATTAATATCGAGATCATTTATCTCACTTGAATAGAAAAAATACCAAAAGCTAAGCTTAAAGTTACAAAATTCTGGAAAAAAACAACCAGTCAACGTTTCGCCAATTCAGGCATGTTTCAGGACACACTAAGTCACTCACTTGGCCCCCTTAACAGTCCTACTCCATTCAGCACTTTCCTCTGTTACTCTCCACATCCTCCAGCCATCATAGTCTGTACTTCCATTATTTACCGAGGGTTCCTTCTTGGATCCGTCTATTGTAACTGCCCCAATAATTGTATTCTTAATTTGTTGATACAGGATCCTCGTACAGGTCTCTAAGCCTTCAGGACAAACAACTCTGTTTTTGCGGAGTGGCTTGGACTAAGGTTGCTGTCTTTATTTGATGAGTCTGTTTGGACTTTCAGTGTAAGATTTGCTGCCTATTGTCTTATATCTTATACCATATTTATTTGTAAATGAATAATTATTTGTTTCATTACTTTCAATTATAAAAGACTCAGTTAATATCGGACGCTACAGTCCTTGCAAAAAAGAACAGTCTCTGCCATCATTACTCCCCTATCTCGCTGTTTCCAATGAGACTTTAAAGGATAGGGACTCTAATTTTCTATCCCCATCTTTCTCAAATCATCTTCCAAGTCGTTTATCAGGGTCTGCCCCTTTCCGTTTTCCGGTTTCTGTACCAGCACCATTCAGCAACATTTTTGGCAGCCTTTAGGGCTACATTCTCTTTTTAACCCAAATTTTTAAAAGAAACGACGACTTGCTTATTACAAGCAATCAATGTTACAAAGTGATCAATTCCTTTTAAAATTCTTGAAACTATATCAAATGGCTACATATTCTTCCCATATTATTTTCAAAATACCAAGTTCTCATTACCACTATTTTGAAAATCCTAAAAACGAAACAGTCCGACAATAGTGATTCCATTTGCAGTGTAGCGGGCGGGAAACGAGAGCATGTTGATGAATAAAACAAGGAATTGTTGAATTAAGGAGACTGTCCTGAATTTGCCGCCTAGGAATTGGAATAAGAAAGAGCTTCTCAGTCGATCTGAAGCAAACAGAATTTAAATATTAACTCGACCAAGTCAAGCTGTTTCATCCGAGGACAGCGCTTTGGGTTATTGAACACGGTTAACTTCCCGTCTCAAAATAGATTTAAATAAACAAAATCATTTTAAAATAAACAAATTTCCGTTCCAAATCGAATCCTCTAGATCTGATAACAGAGAGAGGTCTGAGGTAGTTTGGATCTGAAGTGGGTATTTCTTGGGGAAAGAAAATACTGATACAGAATTGATTTGTTTAATTAAATAGCAGCGGCAGCAAGAAATATAAAGGTATTTTGACAATAAACTAAACCACTCCCAATTTATACTTACTCTTCTTTCTACTTCATGGAAATGATTAATTAGTGTATTATCTAAGAAAAAACGCTGAAAAAAATACTGTTTTTACTTAGTAACTTTTCATTGTCAGTGTCTCAATTTTAAAGCAGTAAAATTAATTTCAAAAAATCATGAAGGGTATTGGATTCAATTTATGGCTGAGACTGTACTGTTTCCAAGTCTAAGATTGTGCAAGGTTATTTCGTCGAGATTACAGGTTTTTCTTCCAATTATAGAGAGTATCAATTATATTCAGACAAGAAGAGTCGCATGAGGACACGAGGGTCTCCGGATCTCTAAGTCGTTTCAAGGCTGTTAAAGGAGTGAATAATCTATTTTTATTTACATTACTTCCACTTGGCAACAGAGCTTAGCAACATTGATCACAAATGATGCCAGTTCTGAGCGAGCAGCAAATTTATGAAGGGAAATTTATGAAAAGAAAGGACGTTATTAAATGTAATCAGGAGATACTATAACTGGTTATGAAGATTTACGATCATGTAATATATATGTTGTATAATGTGTAAACATATATATATATATATATATATATATATATATATATATATATATATATATACACATGTAATATATATAGGATCACATTTTCATGTTTCGGACTCCAAGCTCTACTGGATAATAACGATTGTTTTCACCAACTGAGCAGACATCGGTAACCTAATATGAAAAATGTCTGTCAAATCAAATTAATTTGTCCATGTTTCTCAGAATAATCAGACGACACAATCTTATTATTAAAGCCCTAACGAAATAAATTCAAAGAGGAAGAAATTAATTAAAATATTACTTTTAGAAGATTTAATATTTTATTAAGAACACATATTTTTTTAAATTCAATAACAACTTAATTTATGCTTCTTTTATGTGATCTGTTGCTATGGTGAATGGTTTATTGCTCTCCCCTCCATTGTATAATCAACTTCCTCTCTTTATTCTATCATCATTTTGCAATCTAGCAAAATTACTTTCCTGCCAAAAGAATATTTTAATAATAGTAACGGCGATGTATCATTTATGCATCTCAGAACTATAAGTTATCTCGTAGGGATCGATGATCTAGTGTCCGGAAATAAAAGTTGTATATACAGTTAAATATGCATTTAGAGCGAAAGCGTTTATGAATTTATTCGGAAGTCGTACAAGGACTGTATTGCGATTAATTAAGTATATTTGCTGTTTTCATAAATATTAAGTATGTATAGTTTTTTTTTATGGTAAACCAAATTGCTAATAATTTCTATAAGCCCCGATTTTGAGAATCCACAGCAAACATGTTTGTATTAGTTACTTGGACCTAATAATTGCCTAATAATTCTAATAATAGTAATCGTATCTTTTAAGAAATTTCTCTTTTCAAAATATTTCGAATTACAAGAAAAACAAAGCAGGACGAACTTATAATAAAGCTCTCTCATGCATATAGCAGAGTCAAAAAATAAGATAAAGGAAGTCAACATAATCATTATTCATGGACAAAGCATTTATTATTGGGAATTGAACAAAAAAATTCTTTGGCTGATACGCTTTGGTACTGGTGAGTTCTATACACTTCTTAGATCTTTTAATACACATTCAGCCTGTTTTACCGCTGCTTATCTAGTGCTTTTTTTTTCTCTGTAGGAATTTTTATGTCTTCATAAATAATTTCACTTCAACCAAGGAGAGTTCGAAGTCTGTTCATACATTTTTTTTCTTGTGAATACACTAATGAACAATTCAATGCTCTACGTTCGTGAATCAAAGGTCATTAAAGTGCTTCGAACATTAAAAGCTTTGGATTAGCTATTGACTTATTCTCATAATTTAAAAAAATATATTACGAATACGAAAAAATATAATACGAATTAACATTATGACTATTAGCACCAGAAACTTCAAACATTTTTTTAAATAAGAAAGAGAAAAATAAAAGCCATCAGTTATGAAAAAGATGTGTACAATAGCAATCTTCTACCTCACCTCTATGGCCAAAATTTCCTTACACTCAATTATAATCGTAGTAACAAAGAAACATATATGTTTATACTGACGAGAGAAGCATAATTCTGTATGTTAAAGTATTTTTTGAAGTAGAAACACTTTCTTTATCTGATCTATAATGAAATATGAAATGAAAATCTGTAACCGCCAATAATTATAATATATATTGGCCAAAGAAATCTAAAAGAGGAAACTTATAATCTAGTTTTTGGAGCTAAATAGTAATAATATAATAATGTAATGTAAAGTATAAAACATTAAAAATAAATATATTTATAAAATCCTAGCATTTAAAATAAATAAATAAATAAATAATAAAATTCATTTAATGAAAGTAATTAAGAAAAGGACAAGAAATAATGCACTGAACCATTATGATTGGAGGGTTCATACAATAAAGCAAAAAAACATATTTTTTAAAACAATTGTACCCTCTTAAATATGCGATGTAAAATGAGTGATCAGAAATAAGTAAATTAGATAATTTAATGCTAATCAAATTACTGATGTAAAAAGTCCAGAAAGTAAATTAATAACTGGCAAATGGAACTTCCAAGACAAAATATTCAAATCCAGTTACAGCACTTGAAGACAGATCCTCATTATGCAGAAGACATATACAACGAGTCCTTAGTATTTCCAACATTGTCTGTTTTATTCATAAAGCACTTCATCACAAACATTTACAGAATTATTCTCTCCAAATACGGAATATCTTTTCCGAACAATGGAATAGAAAAAGAGAAAAAAAAGTTGAGCATTAGTAATATTTTTTTGCTAAGCATTAGAGAAGCACTTTTATTAATTAATTTATTTACAGAGAGGAAAATTAAAAATAAATAATTTATAAATGTTTAAATCTTTAGTCGGCATCTAATATCTTCATAAAAATAAATGATAAAATATTTTAAATGTGGATTATACCTAAAAAAAATTTTTAAAAAAGGATAACACTCTTACTAAGGAAACTATTGGTAATCCTTCTTATATGCATTTTTCCGTAAAAATACATTTTATTGTATATGAATTATACGCATGAGTACAGGTTTTTAAGTATTGAATCGTATCATTTGAATATATCGTTTTTTAAAGGAATTTTATTTGGTAATATGCAGGTTACTTTATGATAAGTATTTCTTATCATCTTTGATGGCATACTAAACAACGTATATTCAACTGTACTGATGTTAAATAATATATTTTAAAAAAAAGATGATTAATAACAGCCCATTCAAATCTGTAAATATATACAACGGAAGTCCAATGATTCCACTTTGAATTTTAGAAATAATAAAAACGGGCATTCCATATTAAGCGACCCGATACTAACACAAAGCCAAAAAAATTTCCATTAATTATGTTTATTGCAGCCTCCTAATCAGAAAATAATAATTATGGTGATATCGCTAACAGAATTATCAGTGCTCTGGTTAAAAACAATAGCGGATAACAGTCGCTGCAGACCGGATAACACAAAAATAACGTTAAAATAATAACAAATCCTTATGTATAAATTCTATTCATACCAATTCTTAGTTTTATCTTATTTGTAGTTTTTTTTTTACACTGAATGAGAGGAATTTATTATTAGTTAAGCAAGTATTGCTATCATAGGATATAAAATGACGACTGAGCTATTTCTTAAACAAGAAACGTTCTGTGTTGATAGCACATTGATGGCTTCTTCGCAGTAGCCAGTAATGCAAGGGTGTGTTTACTGAGAAGAAATAAATAAAACAAGGAACCAACGGCGGAGATAAAGAGGCAATGAGGCGCTATTGAAGGCAAAGCAAACAGTGAACTTTATTTATAGCCGTCGAGGGAGGGCCGTGTTCCTTCCGACTATATCGATCTGCGAGGTTTCAGCACGTTCTAAGGGTTCGTCACCAGGTGCACTCTCGCCACTAATCAATGCCAGCCTCCTGGGAACAGTACAATACGGTAACGCACAGCCGAATGAGAAGGGATTAAATGTTCGAACAAAATAAACAGGATTTTAAACTTAAATTTGACTATCTTCTTTCACTAGGATCTCCTAAATGGTATACTATCCCGAGATCTCAAGAGAATTATTGAAATAGAATAATGATTTTATTATGACTCGTAAAATTTATTTATTCACTTAACGTCATCTTATGCTATGGCTAATCTGAGGATACTACAGTGGGAGTCCTAAATTTTTGGATGTTTAAGAAGTACGGGGCCCCCATTTCATGTCTCTTCTGAAGGACGGCATAACTAAGGATTTGATATTCTCTTTTAAAAATCCTAATGCCGCCTGCCGGGCGCCAGCGAACTGATATACTTAAAATGAATTCGTTTTTGTGGGAAATAAAATAAGAACAAATTATGTTAAAGTTAAATGTCATTGGTCGATATGCACATGGATTAACCATATTTAAAACACAATAAATGTTACAATTAAAGATCATAATTCTAATGAAGTGATAAAAAAAAACCATTAATTGTAATAATTTGCATACTTTTAGAAATATTAGTTATATTTTTCAAAGTAAAAAAAAAAAAAGTACTGCATATTACTCAAAAACTATTGTTTCTTGATATGTTAATTTGTTTTTAAAGGAAATAAAATAGGAGAAAAGCGATAAAATAATCCTTAAGAACTAAAATTTTAGATCATAATTATTACTTTTAGGAGGAAACAATTTGTTTGCCTATTCTGCAATTTTTGTTACAACAGGGTAAAATAACGATAGCTAACTGGGAGGGAATTGATTTCGCCAAAAATAGCAATGACCAATTATTTGCGTACTTCTTAACACATCTATCATGATAGTTTTTATTCTTTAATTTTTTTTACGATAGAACCACTATGGATTACGTCTGTTTCATATGTTCTTTTCCTTTCTTCCACATGTCATTCATTTTCCGACTTGTTTTTGCATCCTTTGCTGCTTCCTATTGCATCTGTTATTCTTTTTGCTCTTTCTTGAAAACCCGGAGCGAAATTTTCCTTCCTAAATGAAGAACGTTCTTCAAAGCCTTCAGGAGAGACTTTCAGCTTTTCGATGTATTTTTCAGTATCCTTAATCCATGTTATATCATGATAGTTTACTATTGACATGTTCGTTTTTTTAAGGAGACAAATATTTACTGCATATTACTGTGAATTACCCAATAATGTTTTGATATGTAAAAGAACTTTTACCTTCATGACGCGAATGAACACCTCCACTTATTATTCCCTTACATAGCTAACAGCGGAGAAACTAGCGCGTTTCACCATTCTGCGCAAACTAGCGGAACCTTTGCACCTGTGCAGCGGTCAACACTTTCGGATCATGCAACGGACTTATATTCCAGGCAGATTCTAGAAGAAAGTCGCGGGCTGGTTTCTCCGCGTGATCCGTGCCAGCATGTCTCGTCCTCGTGTCTCCGCCACGGCCCGTTCCTGAGGAAATGAGGTCGTGCCGGGAAGGATTCGCCTGATTGGAAGAATTAAAGCATGAAAGGCAACCATCAAATGACCAGGAAGGAGGAACATGATCGCAGACAGATTTGTTTCGATGCAAGAGAAAATGGAGAGTTTCTATTGGTAAGGACAAACGGTTGTTGTGGTCGGTAACATATCGCTGGAACATAGATAAAAGTAGTTGACCTTTGATATAGAAAGCTTTAACGGTGCACTCTTACTGATCCTGAAAGTTGAAGCCATTGTTTTAAACGCGGGAATATAGGGCGAAGTAATTCACATTTCACACATGTTTTTACTCGTACTCGTTAGCTTGAAATTATAGGAGTAATGGGAATACTGTAGAATAAATCGTGCAGACCGGCTGCTATCAATTCCAATACATAACTCCCCATAATGGGTAGTTTCATAGTTCATGGCAATATTCTACAGCGTTCTGTGGGCCTATTCTATAGAAGAAATAATATCACGTTTATTTAACTCGGGCCACAACAGCCTATAATAAGGTTCTTGGAATATAATAAGGTTGTAAGGTTCCTGGAATCAATACGTGGTAGACTCTATACTGGTTGTGGAGGCAGGTGATTTGTCCTAACCTATAGGTTTTCCCCATACTAAAAGTACACTGCTATATGTAACTCAAACTAGACCATCTGGAGGGACTTGAGGTACCTTCAGGTAGTTAATTGTCCCTTAGGGTTTATTACCTTTAGTCCCCAGATAAAGTCAGTTGTCGGGAAGTAGCAGTAAACTCAAGATGTAAGGAACAGGATGAAGAATGAAGTCACATGTATCACATAAGTCACATATAGCGTCCCCCTTTTGTTGTAAGTAGTTTTATAAGCTATCTTTGTAACCATGATCAGCATGAATAAATATAATGTGATTCAATAATTATTATTCTTGTTTAATAAACAACCAATCAAAAAAAGTCAAACACGTTAACCTTTAGAGAAGAGAGGCATATGTCACTTATTTATTAATGATAAAAAATTACTATATACTAAGTATAAAGATTTTAGGGTGGCATACCATTTTAGTATTTGAATATATTCAGATCAAAGGACCTAACTTTTCCCTGAGATGATAGCTTGGGCAGTAAAGCCAATATAGCACCACTTTACAGAGAACGGGTGAGCCCCAGGGACCTATCTCCGGCTTTTAACAGATAAAATAAAATCGGTGGCAATTTTCTTCCTCCAGATTCATAAAAGATTACAGAACCTTAGTAAAGAAATTATAATTGAGGACAGTTGTAAAGGAACTAGCAAATAATAAAAATAATATGCAATGATTGGATGAAAGTAAATACATCTCATACCAGACCAATCGGAATGTGTTCGCAAGTCTATTAAATGTGATTCAGTTATACAGAAATACTGAATTCTAAGAGAAAATTCGGCATAATTTAACCAATACTATTTAGTATCAGTCTCTCAAGAACCTTTTTTAACAGACTGGAATGTTGTCAAGCAGCAAGAATTGTTGTCAAGAATAAAAATTTAAACAAGTCAAAGCATGGTCTTACGGATTCGGGTTCTGATGGTAAATGGTTGGCTAGGATTTGTTAACATCAAATAGTGATTTCCGGCAGTCGAAGGTTATGGGGAACAGAAAAGCAAAATGAATCTCTTCAGTATTTAATTATGAACAAATATAAAATATTCCTGGTATTAAAATGTTATAGCAAATATGCAGCAATGAATCAGGGTTTTAGATCAGTAGTTTCACGAAACATTTTAAAATATTTAGTCTGTAATTAATATTTTTTTTTTATGGGATTTTATTTACGTCCGACAGGACACAAAAATTTCTTTATTCGTTTGAGTAGATATGACACAGATGCTTTAAGATCATAGGATCAACACTAGTTCCTTTTTCCATGTTTGATTAATATTTATGAACCTACAAATGATCCAATAACATAGTACGAAGCTCAAAATCTATTAGCTATCGAAGATCAAAAGCTAAAGAAAAGGGATACGGATAAGATTAAAAAGTATGATCAGCAATGGATCATAAAGATGAAAGTTCTATATAATTATTCGAAGAAATTATTTTCATAACTACTAATTGAACCTTTTTAATGACTCAATTCTTGCAAGCTCTTTAAATCTGGCCTTGTACCCTGCGCTAGTTGTGCCAATTGGTTTAAATGCCCTGTTTACAAACATTGAGAGAATGACGTCTGGAGTATTCAAGGCGAACTGCTTGAAATAAAGCAGTTTAAGCAACAAATACAAAAATACTGGAACTCTTGAGTGTTCTTCCAGAGATTTATTTTTCAATCCAACAGAGGAAAAGGAAAGCCTTGCGGTGAGCCGAAATATCATGAGACAGAATAATTTGCGAGCAATTCCCTGTGACGGTCCGGCGTGAGTCACGGCATGTGGCCAGGAAGTCGTCTGTAACAAGCAATGCTTCGGCTCAATATGTCTGGCCAAGCGATGAGCATCATGCAACTCATAGTTGAGATAAATTAAAAATAAATCATCGCACTTATTTTTAATAAAAATAATAACTTGTATATTCCATTCTAGAACCGATAGTATTACTTACCTGGGGCGTAGCCTAACTGAAAACAGGGATCGCTCAACTTAAATAAGGTCTGGTATAGAGAAGGAAAGAAGAGGCTTTAAACAACTACAAAAGGCTTTAAAAACCTATGATACATAAGCTTTAGCCTACAGACTGGAATCAAAGTAGTCAGATGTCATGTATTCTCTGAGTTATCATACGAATCCGAGGGATGGGCACTTACGGATGTTCCAACTAAACGACAACAAGCATTCCGGTAGGTGTTATCAGCGTTTGTTCAGAGTTTAAGGGGTGCACCATGTCAGAATGGAAAGCATAACAAAACGAATACAAAACCCCCTCGATATATTGGGCAATATCAAAAGATATAAATCGGCATACTTTGGCGAAATGAAAAGTACCGCCTCCTACAGTTAATCGTACAGGGCAAGATTGAACGAAAGCAAGGTTAAAGTAAAGACACTTTTAAGGCACTTTTAGATGTGGAAGATAAGACTAATACAGCAGACATATTAAATTAAACTAGCAATCATTAACTCTGTTTACTAAACAATTTACCAAAACAAAGAACCATTTATATCAAAGTAATGTTCTATAACCCGGGACATCCAGAAGTAGGTTTCAGGAGGTATTCTAAACAATTTAATTTAAATTAAAATGTTTTAAAAGATGTATGACGAGGGACGTGCATATGGGAGAACAGAAATTTTAGCGCGTGTTTCTTATCAACTCTCTATTCCCCAAAATTTCCCGTACATACTTTTTTTTTAGTAATTTGTTCGTAAACCAGCAGAATAATTTAACACGTCCTTTTTAATGCTATCATTTGAATTATATTTTTTACCTTATATTATATTATATAATTACAATAAAGCTTATAACCATAAAAATGTCGTGGCAACTTAAAATACTTCAGCCGAATATTATCGAGTAGTGTCTCTAAAATTACGAAACAAAACTCACGGCATGAACGTTTTTCCCTCAATAAACAAAACAAAAAATAATAAAAGTAAATTAAAAAAAAAATCGTTGATATGATTGTTCACATTGAAAAGACGGATTTCTGAGGACACATTTATGATTTTTTTAGTGAAATTGCTAGAATTGGAAATTTATTTTTTAAAAGCCAATGGTTTTTTATTTCACCAGCACTTTACGGTTAGCTGTTGTAAAAAATGTTACAACATTTTCAAACTGATGTAGGGAAAAACGATGATTCAAATATATTTCTATGAGTGTTTTAAATTGTGTTATCGTATTGGCAAATCTTAATACTTGGAGTTTTACCTATTTTATTACCACACCGGTATTATATATCTATTTCATTTTACAAAATCAAAATGAAACCTGCAAAATCGACTGTTTACTTCAGACGAACAAATATAAGACTGATGAATATTGCACCTCAATCTGCCTTAATCATTTGTTCATTGCTCATTTTCCTATTATCATATTTACAATATTTATCCCCAGGTAAGTTTGCAAAGGACTTTATAAGTCCGAAATGTCACGTTTTGTCATGTGTAGTTATTACTATCGTCCAAAAGATACCAAGAGATAAATTTGAGTTTATAGCAGTATTAGAGAAACGCAGGATTTTCGCCAACAGCCTTGACAAAAGTCAAGATTATTAAAAAAAAATCGGCCCAAGAATAGACGAAAATCGATATAGGCCAGCAGTTACGTCTAGAGGTCACGAACTCCGGATCTTCTGCTTTTACTGAATTATAAATTCATTTCTAGAAAATGGATGAAATTTCTTCATAAATTTCAGACGAAAAGGTCAAATATAATCTGCCATAAGTTTACAATTTTACATTAACGAATAATATGGATGGATGAAGAGTATTTCTGTAGAAATATCAATGAAGTAAAGAAAAAAAATGTTAATAAGATCCAACAAAAAATTAAACGTAACTATATCACAATAATTTTTTTTATTAGACTTTGAAAATGCTTAAGTAATTATATTTGAGAACACTTGATACTACATTTAAAAAAATAGTTTTCATTTCCTTTAATTCATAAATTGATTCATGCTCTTTGCTTACCAATTTATAGCAGGATGCAGCCCAGCAAGAAATTCAGAATTCTGAAACACAAAAAAATATGATAGAGGTATAAACACAAATTAAATAATAGTAAAAACACATTATTTTTTGTTTCGATTTTTATGTCGATGCTAATGCAAGTATCGATGTATATAAAATACACATTTTTCGTTTTCAACCTGTACCAATTGCTTCAGGATTGATGGTTGATAAAAAACCATATAGAGTCATCTGTAGGACACAAAACCACGTAAAGAGACATAGGTAAGTCTGATGATACGCAATGATTTTGAATGAATTTCGAAAAAGTTGGTTCACTCTCCTAAAAACTGGCGATTTTCACTTTCGACACTTGGCAGCTGTATTGAAGATATTGTAAAGGTATATAATCTTTCAGAAAGGTATATAACTCCTTCATTTCGGTATAAACATTGTGATAAATAATAAGCTTGTTAACTATTGTTAAGTCTGGATATTCCAATTTCTCTATAGTTAAGTTTGAGAAACCTAAAACCTGTAACCACTACGACACGTAAACGG
Source organism: Arma custos (assembly GCA_037127475.1). Lineage (NCBI taxonomy): Eukaryota > Metazoa > Arthropoda > Insecta > Hemiptera > Pentatomidae > Arma > Arma custos. The sequence continues at coordinate 44,879,315 of CM073763.1, read as the reverse complement.
CTCTTGGGTTCAGTACATGATAGAGACTGTACTGTTTCATGGACAACAGTTCTGCAAGGAGGTGACTTTTGTGAAACCTAAAAGGCTTCTAAATAATATCTTCTTAAAATAATAATAAAGTCTATAATTACTATATCTATATAAAAAGGAATGTTTTTTCAGGTATATAATGTTGTGGGAAATAAACGTTTATTGTTCAAAAAAGTATACAAAATTTTAGAAAGAAAATTAGAGAAAATAACCATTTATTCCATAATTGCAAATTCCAAATGGCAAGCTTAAATCTTGGACCAAAATAGAAAGAATTTCTGATACAAAAAGAAAAAGACGATCAGCCTTTTAAACAGATCTAGTGAGGAAAATATATTATATTAACTTAAAAGATTTTTTATATCCTCCAAAGAAAAATAAAACAGATGGTTAATAGCTCGCTAAAGTCGAAGAGAACCTAAGAAAATATGAAATAATAAAAGTGAATATAAAAAAGAATGAAGAAGAACCGGGCAGACAGAAAAGCATCCAAGGTTCAAGAATATGTTTGTTTGTTTGTTCATTTAACGTCACTTTATGCTGCTATGGCTAAATCGGACGATGCTACAGTGGGAGCTCTAAATTTTGCCTATTCAGGTTTAATTAGGAAAGGGATTTTTAACGAGTACCTGACATCGTACAGGCTCGGGACCCCCGTTTAACGTCCCTTCCGAAGGACGGCGTAACTAAAGATTTTTTACTCCCTTAAAAAAATCCTAGGGCCACCTGCCGGGCTACGAACCCGCGATCTTGGGTTTAGTAGTTTGTTACGCTAACCACTAGACCACAGGTGACCTTAGGTTCAAAAATATATAATTGACCTGACTTTTAATGTAAGAGAAAAATCCTAAGAAACAAAAAAAGATATATAATTATTATTTTATATTCCATAATTGTATAATGTAGGTATTCCATATATTCAATAAGATACATAGTAAACATTTAAATAAATACATTAACTCATGTATCTATAACTTAAATAATTAACATAAGCAAGAAAAAAACGAAGAAAATACTTGAATAATAAATAAAATAATGGTACATTACAAACTGAATTTAATTTCGACAAGATAAATATGACTGTAGAAATAAGGAAATAAGAATGAGTGAATTGAAAGCTCAGGATAAACTTGCTGAAGTCAATGCTCGCTGAAAACGCAATTAAGTAACAAGCAACTAACTTTTCAAGCAACAGTCATTCCAGGCAATTTCAAACACTTTTCTCGTTCCCTTTAATTTTCTATCTAAAAGTTAATTTCAGAAAAGTAGCTAACTTACTCAAAGTGGCTTCCTTCGGACAATGCTGGGGTAATTTGATGATTCAAATAAAATAAAGTAGAAAAAATAAGAAGGGAGTGGGCAAAAGAAATTCGCGAGCATAAATCAGCCGAGGTCTTTGAAGCCGAGAATAGCTCTGAGTGCATTGTTAAATCTTTCAACTCAACCCACAGGCAAATAATACGGGGCTATTTGCCAACCCAAGAGGTTTTCCGTACTTTAATGTGTTATGAAACTATGTGTTATAACTTAATCATGATTAGATATTAATCATCTTTTGCCAGATTTATTTATTCTGTAATGTATTAACAGATTTATCTGCTACTGCAGGATCTGAATCAGAAACCTTCATAATTAGTAACTCTGCACTCTGTATGTTAAATTACTTCGCTCCCTTTATTTATTTATTTATAATTAATAATCTAAATATGAATGTATATAATTTTATTATATATATATATATATATATGTATATATATATATATATATATATATATATATATATATATATATATACATATTATATAACATTTCAGAGAAAAAATTTAAAATACCGAGGCCCTTTTTTGAATATAACCATTATAAATACGTTAAATTGCAAATGACAAATTTCTAGCTAGAGACAATGTATTAAATCACCTGATTTAAAACAATGAAGAAGGAAATCCCGATCATAATAATAATGACCCAACAACCTATAGGTATTTATATTTTTATTATTTATACACATTTGAAAAAAATGTTGGCTGCCAACAATCAAATTTTAATTAAAAAAATTACGATACACAAATGTTTTATAAAGATAACTCTATCAGACAAAAATATTAATATATTTCTTTTAAAATATCGATGTATTTCCTAACATCCCTAATAACCTTTAAGAGAAATATACCGTTAACTATTCAAACATTATAAATGTGTTTAATATAGATTTTTTTTTATATACGAGTATTATTTTATTGTTTAATGTATTGATATTTATAACTGTATTATAATAATATAACAAGTAAATAGGCTGAGTGATACATAATGACATATACGAGTATAATTAACTATTACTACTACTAATTCGAAGACTATCAATACGAAATTGTTATCAATCTCAACTATCGACCTGATTAATGAACTCATCTAGGGATTACTACCCCTGTACATAATCATTCTGAGTCACATATTACTATAAATTTCAGTATCACTCACAAAGAAATGACTATCTCCATTATGCATGAGCATCTGCAGTAAAAGGAAAACATAAACATAAACACTAGCCAAGTCAATCTTTACCTATGCGAGTGACATATCTAGGTTCAGCACGACCACGCCGAGCTCTCCGGCGTTCCTATTTACTAGTGTTATTTATTACCTCAATATTATATTATATAATAAAAATGGTTTTGTTAACAACTAAGTATTTTTTAAAGATATTTAAACAGCAGTACTACGTTCTGTGCGCAATATATTGCTAGTTAATCAAATAATAATAAAAGGATGCATTATATTCGACAATTAAAATTTTGTTTATATTCTTTACAGCTCTCTAAAATATATTTTTATCACTATGGTTTAACGTTATGGTATTAAGTTTAAACCAAATGATACACATTTTGCACAAAATACAACTTTTTTTTTAATTTATTCATATTTACAACAGTATTACAATAATATAACAAGTAAATAGGCTAAGTGATCCATAATGACATGAGAAGATGACAGGTAGAGAAACTACCCACTGGTAGTACTCATATCACAAGTTCAACTAAGATGGTCACGTGGCCATCTTCTTTTCAGACGTCTCGGAGAATTATCGGGAACTAAGAGGAAGCTAGGTTTGAAACTAGATGGTTTGAGTGGGATTAAAGTTTGTTATGAAAGGATAGATAGCAGGTTCGGGCCATATCAGCAACAATTGGGACATTAGGGTCATTATGGATGACTTTATTCTTAAGAAAATAAGGAGCATTGAGGATTTTATGAACGATTTTGGATTGTAGGGATTGGACACGAGAGGAATTCGATGGCTAAGTGGAGCCCCAAAGCTCTACTCCGTAAGTCCAAATAGGTCGTATGATGATCATTTAGATGAGTCTTTTGTAGTTGGGAGCTTAGAGCGTTTGTCTAGTAAGTGTTGTAAGTGGAGTAGCCTGAAACGTCGAACGGTTTCTTGTCTTCTCAGTCTTGTATGAGGATTCCAGGATAATCGTTTGTCGAGATGCAACCCTAAGTATCGGATCTGTTCTACAGGCACCAGTGGGATATTATTAAAGGATACTGAAGGGCAGGAAGTCATTGGTTTACTACATAAGGTAAAAGTGATTTGATGCGATTTTCGAGAATTTATTTTAATTCTCCAGTTTTGACACCATTATTCAAGATTAGTGATATGGGATTGGAAGCTTTACATACTATAACTTAAAATTAAAATAAAGTTTAACATTTGTGGGTTTATAAGATACATCTGAGCCATCAGTAGGTGCATGGACACTCTCCGTGTACGTGCACCGATGTTATATGTTTATTTTACTATTTACTTGTTTCCGGCAATCTGTTTTCAACCTGGTAAAATGCTCCTCTTTCCCCCTTTACTTAATCAATAAAGTTCTTTCAATGTTTAAATTTATCTTATTTTTATTACAAACATTCAAGCTGTTCGCAGTTTATAATGAGATGTTTGTGATCTACTGGATATCTTTCCTACATCCCTAATAACCTTTAAGAGAAAATTAAAAATGGCGAGGCCCTAAAAAATGTACCAACTATTCAAACATTATAAATGTGTTTGATACAGATTTTTTTTTGTACGAGTATAATTAACTATTACTACTACTAATTCGAAGACTATCAATACGAAATTGTTATCAATACCAACTATCGACCTGTTTAATGAACTCGTTTAGGGATTACTACCCCTCTACATAATCATTCTGAGAGTCACATATTACTATAAATTTCAGTATCACTCACAAAGAAATGACTATCTCCATTATGCATGAGGATCTGCAGTAAAAGGAAAACATAAACACTAGCCTCACACAACACTAGCAAGCGCCAAATACATTTTAAAAATAGATTTTGTTTTAACACGTGTACTTCTAATACATGTGTAAAACAATGCTTAAGTAATGCTAGACGGTCAAACAGTTGATGATAGAGTACTAGATTCTGAAGAGCCTTTAGAAGTCAAAAATAATTTTTAAAAATACACACCAAAAACTCAATATACAAAGTAAATCAATATTTTACAACATTTAAGTAATTACTAGAGAAACTTAAACGCTTTACCATTAATAAAGCTGGTAAACTCGTGATTGGTTCGGTCTTGTATGAGGACATTTTAAGTTAAAAAATAAATGGTTATCCACACCAGATAACAAAATAAGATACTACACTACAAAGCTTCGACAAGCGTACAATTCAGTAAAATACGATAAAACAATACATGTCAGGTACATATGACACAAGCATGGCTTATGAGCAAGATTTATAATAATACGTCCGCATTTAATAGATTCCCACAATGTTTTAAATATAAGCCTGTCTTTATATAGTACCATCATCACTCTGTGAGATCAGGGAAGTATAAAGGCATTGTATGAAAAAAGAAGCAATTGGGTAACGGTATCCAAAAGCTATGAATATTGACGTGGGAATTAGAAGAAAATGATATAATATAATAACCAATACTATAATAAAATTAAAATGAGATTAATGAAAATTATAAAGTTGTCACATAATAAGCATAGTCAAGAATATTTCGCCGGTGTTTTGATTGGATAGATAGAATCAGAAAACTTCAAAAGAACTACATAATTCAAAAAAAAATTTTTTTTTTTTAGTTAAGTCTTCAGAAGTATATGTATTGATTAAAGGTTTTATTTGAGGAACAACATATATGATAATACATTTCTAACAAATATTTTTATTTTAAATGAAGTCATAATCTCAGTTGTATCATGTTTGAACTTGAAGTCTTATGGGAATAATAACATAAGTTAAAATAAAAAAGTTTCAAGCTTTTATAGTTTTTCTAACGGCTAGTAAAATAATTTCAATATCATCATTACAATAGGGATGCTTTGCTTTACCATTACCCAAATATTTATTTTTATAACACTCATGGAACTTTCAAATACCTTTATTTAAAAAGTAGGATTTTTGAGTTGTTCTTTTGGAGCGATATGGCAACCTAGTAATTTCGAATAATATTTAATTTTAATGTTTTGGGTTTTACAAGACTAAATACCAAATGCCTTCCAGACCGCTGGTTTTGTTTGGCCACAAGCCGAATACCAAAGAACCAGTCGGACGACAAGGCCGCCAGGAACCCAAGAGGGCTTCTCGGCTGAAGAACATTGGCGCATACCGCTGAGGTCGCGATCTTCAACCGGGAGGAACAGAAAGTTATATAACTGTTAGATAATATAGAGTGGCAAGGACTGGTTTAGTTTTTAAAAGACTGATATAAAGTACTATTCAAATATAATCAAAGTTCCTTGAAGAAAGTGAAGAATTTACAAGTGGATGTCAGGACAAAATAAAAAGCAAAACTGTTTGTCCTTATTTGTCCTGATTGTGGGGCGACCCCTGATAGTTCAATTGGTAGGAGCGCTGCCACGGTTCGTATCCCGGACCAGGACAAATCTTTTCTCTTCAATATAAAAATATTTAAAAGTGAAAACAATTAATAAAAAATTATAAAAAGTAAAACAATTCTCAGCAAGTTAGGCAGGCTTAACAATATTCAGGGGAAAAATATAGATAAAAAAAGCTTTTAACTGCAAGCTAAAACAAACAACTGGCTTAATCTTTTTTCTCTTAATATTTGCATTCACACATGTCAAATAAAAACAATGACGATTGGCTGCTACTAGAATAGAACTAAATGATGGACATGAAGAACATACCCAGCAATACCTTTCTCGTGGCTTGATTTTATTTCTTATGATTGGTCTTCTCAGTGTGTTCTCAGCCATGAGAGTAGTGGCCATTTATTCAATCAATGGGTTTGGCTATCCTCGTAGTTTTTCTTGAAAGCGTGTTTAGTATGTTTGTATGTTAGTTCAACCATTGGTATTTTTAAGCGAGTATGTAGAGTTTTGGTATTGACATACCGTGGTGCTTTTGTGGCAAGTCTAAGTACTTTCGATTGAATTGTTTGCAGTCGTTTTTGAGAATCTATTTAGCGAAGCCGTAAATTTGTAATGCACATGTCCAAACCGGTTTAGTAATTCTAATTAAAATGACGCTTTCTACTGTCAACCCAACGTCATAACCTCAAGCCGAATCAATATTTACCTCTAACATTATCGTTTAAGTAAATAGGAAGAAAACATAATTAAAACATTTAGAATGAGGATTGTCAATATGCCTTGAAAGAAAATAGGCTCTCGATATTTGTTTAATAACACACTATTTGTTTTCCATGTTATTATTCAATAATAACGAAATGTCAAATACAGTACAAACATCAAAGCGATAACAGCATAAATAATATGTAGCTACTATATTTATCGTATCGATAAACAACTTAAATTAAATATTTGTAATTACCACTTGTAGCCAGTTATGTAATGCACTTATTTGCAAAAATAATTTTGAAATGAATTTCTTACAAATATGAATGAAAGTTACTTGTTTGCTACTGATTTGTTCAAAATCGCCATATTCCAATTAAAATAAATCACGTGACAAAAAAAAAGGAATTTTTCTCTTCCGCCATTTTAACAGGAAAAATATTTATTCGAAAATATATCGTTTAAGAAATATTTTGGTATCTTGTAGGAAAATCAAAATTACATAAATAAGAACGAAATAATCCCTTGGCCACGATTTTCCTAACCCTCACCTCTAGTCTGCAAGAGTGAGGAAATGTTGCAGAAAATATAAATATGTTTAACATATCAAATGCTTAAACATAGATATATGCATGTATATTTCTTAATACATTAATGTCGTAAAATCCCCCCCAAAATAAGAACAATTTAATTTTTTCCTTTTAGAATAAAATTCATTAACAACAACATCGAATTAGAGCTATGCAAATCCTATATTTTGTATTTTTTTATCCTATATATTTTAACATAACATCGTTTTTATTTTATTATAAAATAGTTTTTATTTTATTTTAAGTGTTAATGGTACTTTTGAACTAAAACATTGGTGACTAGGACGTCCAAGCCTACGTCTATTATTAAAGGCAGAAAATGCTCGGCCAATTATATAAAGTATTATTCGTGCTTAAGATTTCATATATTGCGCCTTTTCCGAAACATAAAAACTCAGAATTTATACACATCAAATAAACCACAAAACAAGTAGATTACACGCCCTTTTACGCCTACTTTTCTATCCACTCTCTATAGTGCAAACTAAAGTAGCGTTGTTATGTGCAACAGTGTGGCTTAATAAAGAAAACCATTTCAGTAGTAGGACAACGAGACGTCCCACTTACCCCTGGGAACAATAGCACCAGGCAGACCATCAGTCACAAAGCCCCCTAATACAAGAGAAATGTCCTACATCCAGGATCCTCCACGATCCAGTTGGACTGGCAGAAGACTCCGAAAAGCAGCGTCCTTGCCGGAAGGCCACCTGAGGGAGTTCAACGGACCAGGAGCCGAAGGTGAAGGTCGACCGGAGGAAGGAGGTTGGATGCCTTTGTTTTCTTATTTTTGAAGCTGGTCCATGCGGTCCCGATAACCTTTAGTGAAGGTTATTAGGTAACCTAGGCCTGCTTTTGGCTTACTACACAGTTACTATAGTTTGTCAAACTGAATAACTTTTCATAATTAATTTTATTGTTAAAATTGTATTGTTATTGTATAGCTATATCATAACTATACAACAAGCAAATATAATGAAAGATTTATAATGGAATGGATAAAGGCAAGTAGAGAAACAACCAAGTGGTAGTACTCAAAAAACCAATTCATCTTAAAAGATCACGCGGCAGTCTTCTCATAAGCTTAATACATACAACTTTTACTGCACAGAAACTTAAATCGAAAGTACACAATTGCAGGCGGAAACCATAATAATTTTTTTCTGTTGCAAATCCTTATCAAAAATTATAATAAAAGTTGCCACCACTTGAGCCAGCCAACTCAACAATAATATTATATGCACAAAGTTGATAGTTGTGAAACTCATCAACCCATGAATTTATTGTATTACAAATTGTAATGTACATTATGTCCGAGATGGATTGATCAGTATGCTGTGTATTAAGGCAATCCAACAGCACTGCTGAAAATAAAGCATTTCTCTCTAAGTTATCACTCTATTCACATATTCATTTCTGAAATCACTTTAAAAAGAATTGATTATGCAGCTTAGAAGCAATATCTCATTTTGAAATTTTATACCACGAACTAATTATTAAGATTAATACCGGTGATTTTAATAAGTAACTTTAGACTAATCGATGAGTTTATGTATGATTTTTATAATAGCACAAAAGGCAACATACTTAGTGTAGCAACGACTGATAAAGATCTATAGTAGGCAGGCAGTGTGCACAGATCTTCAACTCGCTTAATGAGTCTTAATCACTTTCATTTCCTCCTGCCTTAGCGAGCTCTAGACGTGGGCCTCTTTCTTCCGTGTCTCGAGTTGTTACCTACCTCATTCGAGTCTTGAACGCGTGTGTCTACAGCCTTTAAACGCACTTAATTGACACTGGGTTAAATAAACTATTAAGAATAAAACACCTAGGGCTGGATTAGATAAACAATAGGCAATTATTAGTTCGTGAATCTGCTATGCATCTGCAAATTAAATTTTTTTTTTACGATTGAACCATTATTTATTCATGTTATTATCATTTCCTTTATCTCTTTCATACTATTCCCGTGTTTTTGCTTTCTTTTCTGCGTCCAAATTGAGCCTGTTTTTCTTTTTGGTCTTTCTTGAAAACCCAGATCATTATCAAGTTCATTACTAAATGAAAACGTCCATACCGTCCTGAGAGATCTCGAGTTCTTCAATGTCTTTTTCTGTCTCCTAAACCCATTTCTCGGTCATTTGCAGCTTTTTAAGATACTTGAAATCACCTTTGCCATTCTGCTCGGGTTAATTATTCGCCCATAAAACTGAAATCTTGGTTTTCTTATTGCATTCGTAATTTTCTTTATGTGCGTGTTGTATTATTCATAATGGCATCCTGCTTAACTCGATGCTAAAATTGTTTTCAATATCTTGTTCTCCGTGATTTTCAGATCACGCATAAATATTTTCTCGTTTAAGATCAAACATTCTGCCGCATACAACGCCTTTGGCCTGATTACTGTTTAGTAGTGCCTAAAATGCAATAATTCTTTTCTCTTGAAGGTATTTGGCATTGCACCTAGCCATACATCATCCTTTTTAACTAATATTCGATCCAACATAAGTGAAATGGTCTAGAAAGTTGTTCTCCTTGTGGTGATAAAGGAGTAGCCATTTAAGTGTAGGATAAGCGGTCCATCAATAAACCCGGTGCTCCATTATGTCAAACTCCCACGTAATTCCAACTACCCACGAAGCTACAACCGGTTTGGTTACATTATCAAATTAGAGCTTGGTAGAGAACTTTGTCACTTAAATCATTAGGATATTTTTGTGACTGCGAGTCAGAGCTTATGACCTAAAAACATGAACTCAATTTCGGGTTCATTCGGGGAAATAGTAATTATTATACTACAGTTACAGAAGACAGACAGATGATTAGAACTTCATCTTCTTGAGGTGGCAATTAAAAACTCACTGTTCTATGAAATTATTCTGTTTCTATTTTCCGACTTTTCCCAACCTAGGGTTGCCGTAAAGTCAGTTTTTATCATTGTTTCCCAATCTTTCCAGTCTTCACTTCGGAGGACCATTGCTGTCATTACTTCCTCCAATTCTTTAAACCATGTCCTTTCTAAGAAGCCTCTTTTTCTTTTTTCTTCAGCAACCCAATTTCTGACCTTTTCCGACCATCGAAGAGGAGTCGGCCCTCCGGACGTGCCCGAACCATCTCAAGTTTCTTTCTCATTATTCTTTCCCTGAAGGTCTCTCCCATAACCATTCCGTTCCTTATTAGTTCAATGAGATTAAATCGTTCAAATTTAGGTAAATGTTAGTTTACATAGAAAGATGATATGTTCCTTCCAAGCTTCAAGATTATCTATATCACTTCGTTTTTGACACCACTAAAATAGATCTCTCTCATCTACGTATTTTAGTACACATAAACAAACATTATTTTAGAGGCTAAAACCTCATAGCCATACTGTTATCCAATCATCGAATGGTTTTTTATTTGTACACTAAGGACTAGCCTGCTTTTATTCAAAAGGCTATCTATACAATAAAAACCAATAGGTAACCAGCAAGAGCCTATCTGACACTAACCAGTTAAAATATTTTTTTTATTTATTAATTGTAATTTTCTACTATATTATATTAATATTAATATATTATATTAATCCTCACATCGCGAAGATGTAAAAGAGGAAAAGAATATGATGATGATGATGATTATATCAATACAAGTAAACATAATGATATGGATAAAGGCCAGTAGAGAAACTACCCACTGGTAGTACCCCTGTTAAAATGAAGGAACGAACAGAATAAATCCAATAAACACATGTGGGAAATGCAGATTGGAGCTTCTAGCACACGAAAGATTAGCATAATTCTTGATTTAAGTATATTTAAATATAGTTCTAGAAACACGGAACTACGTTTAGACAAAATGTTGGGACATTTTTTTAAAAAACTATACGGATTCTATTCTAATTTATTTGCAACATTTGCAAAATTATTCCTAAATAACATACATTAATATTTCAAATAATTAGGATCTGTCAAAAGTATTGCATAGAATAGCTTGAAAATAACGACCAACACAACTTTAAAAACGAATGAAAAAAAGAAATATTTTTCTAATCGGCATTATTTTCTTAAAATAAAAATTTGTTGTAGCATCAATTGGTTTCTTTAAATTTCCCTTTTCTTTTAAACAAGCATACTTTGCTCCAGAAGACAATATGAGATTATTCTGACCGAGTTTATCAGTTGGTGCAAAGTCTTCCGACCCCCTGGGTAACATTGCTCCAATTTTAAATTTTTAATATATTTTACACATTACCAAATGTAATCTTTATCTTCAGCAGTTCGATAAAAAATATACTAAAGAAAAACAAAAGTCCCCATAGAACTCAAAATACGCCAAAAAATGGAGTTTATGCACATTTAACTCGATAAATTAAAAAAAATGGAGCAAAGTAACCCCAAATGACTGTAATTTATTTGTTTGTTTAATTAGTTATAGTATATAAAATAAATTACTACTATGAAAGCGGATAATAATAATTTTAAAAATGACAACGATTGGTTGGTTGGTTGTTTCAAGTTTGAGGCGTAAATCTGATTGGTCATCAACGCCTTAGTAGTTTTAGTTTAGTATTGTGTAAATATATACATAATTTATAATCGGTTTTTTAGTAATAATTTTTATGAAACAGGAATGAAAATGAATAAAATAAATAAATAAAAACAAGTAATAAAACTAAATGAATAATAAAATAAAAATCTATTAATATATGTAATTAAAATAAAAAATGTATATGTAAAAATAAATAAGAGAAAATAAAAACAGCAGATAACTGTATTAGATATTCTTAATTAATCCTTCTTTTGATAGAAAGGCAACGTAAAGAAGTATTTTTCCTCACTTCTCAAAATCATGGATGCATTGGCAGGTAGTCCTATTATATATGTTAAATGGCAACTGACTAACATAAAAAAAAGATGAATTGTGTGGAACAAATATTATTTGAAAAATATCTCCGGAGAATAAGTCCAGAGAGAGTTGCGGGATAACAGTATTGCGAAATCGATGGAATGGAAGCGAAATCGTACATTTTCGTTTTTGGCTTGATGGAGTTATTATAACTGCTTTTAGAACTAAAAAAAATGAGGTAAAAAAGCTGAAAAGGAGTTATGACAATGACTGACGTGGTTCCTTATTCACTACTTGATAATAATAATTTATTCAAGGGCTGTAGATATATAAGCTCATTTTACGAACGATTTTTTAAATAAAATATCAAGGAAACTAAATATTCATGTTAACATATCAATTAGTAAACAAATAAGTCGAACTAAACGAAATGGAATCCTCCGAGCAGTTGGAAAAGCCGTATTGGCCTAGTTAGCGAAACGAATAGTTTTCCGATATCTGGAAATGGGTGCCCTTACATTGAGGAAGCAGATAGGGTTCCATCTGATTTCCATCCACGCGGGGGTCGGGAAATTTGAACTCTACTCACAGGACACGAGCAACAGGGCTTGGAAAATAGGTAAAAATAAAACTGTTTAGTTTTCTGATGCACGTACTATTTCCCAAATTTTCTATCATGAAAAATAAGAAAAATTATTAGCACGGGAAAAACTTATGTTTAAATAAGAATACCTTAACCACGCTCGGTAACACTTAAGGACAGACATTCCGTATAACCTTGACAAACTGATAAGTAAATAGTAATAATAAAATATTTGTGTTTAAAAAAATACTTTACGATAAGAAAGTAAATATTTGAGTCGAAAAACATCAGATTTGATTACTATTAAAGTTTAAAATTAAGGTATGATAAAATTAATACATATTCAAGAAATCATTAAAAAAACTTTATTATTATTTAAACATTTAAAAAATATTTCGTAGTAATTTTCATTTCAATCAACCGTATTATGAATTAGGCAAAAAATATTTTTCAGAATAGATTATTATTTATAAAACCACAAAATACAATTACTGAACATTATATAATATTGTATAGAATAGGTTCCAAAAAGTATAATTTCGGAAAAATATAATTATTTGAGAAATAATAAAAAATCTGTGTCTTTATAGTTTTATTTCTGCCGCTATAAGCAGTGGTCCACGCAGAATTTTGTTTTTTCAGGAAGAGAGAATCAATAAGAAGAAATCACGTTATTATCTATGATTACAAGTGTCAATGAACCTTTAATAAATAATGATATATATAATAATAGTTACATATGTAAAATAATAATAACTATTATAATAATATAATAACTGTTGGGTGGAGATGAGGTGCCTTACTACCGCTAACACCCGGAAAAACTTTTAGAAAATAATGAAATACAAATTTGCTGTGATGAGCAAATAATCAAGGACCACATAACCGTCCGGATATTTTGTTGATCCATTAAGCGAATAAAACTGGTAGAATCATAGAAATATCTGTCCCATGTGATTCAAACGTAATGAACACCAGAATCGAAAAAATTGGGAAATACCAAGAAATGTCTATTGAGTTAAAATCACTTTATTGTTTGGAGAAATTGTTCATAACTCCAATAGTCATCTTCCCGAATGGTCTGATATTGAAAAGTAGAAGGGAGAATAAAGAAGACCTTAGCCTCCATTTAGAAAAATTAAAATTGGCACAAAAGGCAGTTCTGCAGGTGTCCAGCAGTCTTGACTTTTGAATTTGGGTTTGGCTCCAGAGGAATCTGAGAAAAATAAAAGATAATAAAAAAAGCTTTATTGATTGACATCATATGTTATATATACGATATTTATACGATACATTAAGTATATTATAATTAAAGTTTTTTATTATGAAATGATACATTTTTTAAAAGTCCTGATGGACGAACTACCGAGAGCAGCAGTGACGCAAGTTGATGACGTAAGGGCCTTAACCAGGGGATGGAAGAATGAGGAAGTACGAGGGAAACCGACTCGTTCTAGAAACACTACGGCATAGCAATGCGGTTTGTTATACCACGGACATGGTAAACCTAAGGAGAAGAAGTTAAACAACTGTTTTAAAATAGAAATAATTATAAATAAAAGAGCTAATAATAGATAATAAAAGCTATTAAATATTGATATTCGATCATGAATCACTAATGTCGAAGGAGCAGTTATTTTAGTCGATGATCAGAAAGGTCAAGGAAAACCACGCAGTCTGGAGGAGAACGATAACTAATGAATAGAATATTTCAATACATTCCGCTAGTTAAAAAAAAATATTGATGCTTTGTTTTGACTTGAAAATATAAGGTAAAATAAATTAAACTAAAGGAAAATCAAATTTGCATGGAGACAAGAGAAAGCCAAATGAAGACATCACCACAGAAAAAAAACAAAAAGCATTTCACAATTGTTATTACAATAAGCACTGGAATTCCAAAACGCCATTTTTTTTTCTTTCATGTATCATCACTTTTTGAATACAAATTTTTCTCCTCTTCTAGAAGCATCTTAAAGTCTATCGGGAATCACAATAATAATAAAAAATCTCACTACTAAATTGATATTTACATAGAACAGAAATGAATATCTGATTGTAACAAATTATAAAAGGAATATTGGGGCACTTATGGTGTAGTGCTTCGCAAAACAACCTATTATGTCCAAGATAGCGGGTTCGTAGCCTGGCAGATGGCCCTAGGATTTTTTAAAAAGAGCGTAAAAAATTATTGGTTATGCCGTCCTTCGGAAGACGTTAAACGGGGGGTCCGAGTCCTCCTGTACGATATCAGGTAATCGTTAAAGATACTTATCCTAATTAAACCTTAGAGCTCTCACTGTAGCGTCGTCCGATTAGCCATACCGGTATAGAGTGACGTTAAATAAACAAACTATTTGGAATTTCAGAACGCTCCATGTTACTTATTTAATATTTCATTAATGTATCATCGCATTTATAGTAATTTTTTTTTACTCTGCTTGAAGCGTCTTAATATCTGCTGGAAATTACTATAAGAATAAAATGTCCCATTAATCAATTTTTATTTAAACAGAAAGAAAATAGATAACTGATTAGTATCGTCTGTGGTGTAGTGGTTGGCATGACAAAGGTTATGTACAAAGACGCGGAACCGCATCCCGGCTGGTGGCATGAGGATTTTTAAGGGTAGTAAAAGATATTAGTTTATGCCGTTCTTGGGAAAGGACATAAAATGACGATCCTGAGTCTGTGCGGTGCCAGGTACTCGTTAAAGATCCCTATTCTAATTAGACCTGAGCAGGCAGAATTGAGGGCTTCTACTGTAGAATCACCAAACACAACCACAACAGCATAATTGGACGGTATATAAGAGAAATAAGCTGGCGACTTTTTTGGTATTTTGAAATCAACCAGTCAACTGTAAGTACCACATCGCTGGTTGAAATTTTCTGAAAGCTACTTCTTCATAAGCAGAGACAAGAAATTAAACAATCGGTCACGCTGAAATTCAAGGCGTCCATTTCAATGACGTTGCCACTGCTTCAGTGATTGCCGACATTGTTCACGCTTCGTAGGGGACACGGCAATGGTTTGCAGCAGAAAGTGGCAATGCTCGGTTGCTTGGAACATTACTGTTGTCGGAAGAGCTTGCTTTGAACACCACACCATTTATAATATTTCCTTCATCAATCATAAACTATTGATTGAAAATAAAAATGACTCAAGTATCCATCACACTCCATCATGGGAGTATCTAAACAGAGACTAGCATATAGTTCAAGAGTACTAAAATTATGGAACTTGTGATACTTATGCTGAGCTTTAGCCTACTCAATGAAAAAAAAGTTAATCTTATTTTGCGAGCGAGGTGGTTCAGAGAGCAGAGTTACAGTACCGAAGATTCCGGGTTCAAATTTGGCTGTGGTATATAATTTATTTAATCTGTTTACAGCCTGGGATGGATGCTTTGGGATCTGGTAACCCTTCTGGGCTCACCCTGGCTCTATAAAGTGAGTACCCAAAATAGGGAAACCTAGAGGTTGAACGTGATCTTGGACAAATCACCTCCCTGCACAACCGTTACCGGAGAAATAATAGATTCTCTACCAAGTATTGAATCGAAGACCATTCATGGGTTGGAGTAGTGCATGTGCATGTACAGGGACCGCTTATTTCTTGAGAAATTAAATAGTAAAACTTACGCTGAGCTTTAACCAACCCGTTGACAAAAGAAAAAAAACGTTTAATCTAATTTTGAAATATTACATTATAATTTTGAAGCTAACATTAATATATCTTTTTAAAAAAAAACGTAGACAGGTACTTAAGTTAATTTTATATTAAAGTTACATAATTATACATTTCTTATAACGACAGTTTTATAGTCTTATTAAGAAAAGATAATAAAAAATTCTTTATTTATCATACTATTTTTACAATTCTCAAAGACTGAAGTGTAAATTTATCCTTACTCGGATTGTGTGACTAACGTGTTATATAAAATATTGGCAAAAGCTATAAGGTCACAAAAAAGTCATATTTTTATGACAGAGCAACACTACCTAGAGAAAGTAAGGAAGAACAGTATAGCGGTGTACCTGAACACATCGTAAAAGAAGGCCTACCTGTTTGAAAATGTCTCAACTGTTTTCTATTTTCAAAACAAAACGGTGAAGGGCAATTTAAATTTAATCTAAATGTCACCCCTTGTTACCGTATCTGTTTCCCAAATAATGAATTGAATTTAAATAGAATGGTAATTAAAATATAGTATACGTCAGTATTGTTCAGTTAAACAGTGATCATAATTTGAAATCCAGTTAGATTAAAAAATGATCCAGGCACGTTTTCCTTCTGGCCCTAATGTAAAATTTGAATATCCTGAAGTACAGAGAGGCAAGAATAAAACTAATATTTATAAAGTTATTTAAATACACAGATGTACTTTCAGAATGGATTTGTGAAAAATCCCCACCATTGTAGAAAAAACCCAGTATGCATCCGAAAATCATTTTGTTTTAGGAACTGAATAGAATCTAATTGTTTGCTCTATTCTATATTATGTTCGTTCAGACTTTATTACTCCTACACGTGCACATATTCCGCCAAACGCCATTATTCGACGTCTGCCCTTCTTCAATAGCTTCGCCACGTGTCTCTTATATCAGCAGATGCCATGCTCAACCTTGGTCTTTCCACTCACCGTCCATCTGTGCCATTGGCCAATCCACTATATATACATTTGTACTATCTATATGGTCATCTATACATCTGTACGAGAGGAAAATAGTTGACTGGAAGATATAATGGAGGATGGAGATAGTTTGGAGCTGCAGTCAAAAAAACACCAAATAAATCTTGACTGCACCCCCGAACTATCTCCATCCTCCATTATACATCTGTACCATTGCTCTACCCCATGTGGTCGTCCATATATCTGAGCCAAAATCTCCTAATCCGTAATATACCCCTGGTAACTACTGGTAGCATAACCTCCCCTTTCAATTTCTAGATTTAATTGTAATGTTACAGTATGATGGTAGAATGCCGAGTCTTCTGGAATCTATCACACACGGAGGTGAATGAATTGATATTGATTTGATGTTAAGGACAAACGACCTATATGGTATATGTATTATATATATAGTATATTATATAGCCTAAATACATTACAAGTATATTATGGTATGTATTATAAACCAAAGTGGGCCCTTGACTAAGTCTAGCTAGATCTTCTCTACCTCTATTCTTTACCTCTTCTCTAATTTGTACTCTTTTAGGGTTGGTACATAAACATTTAAAAGAAGAGCGGAGGTCAAGGAACTTACATTGCTGACAACACGAAACAAATTTCACAAATTAGGGGTTAGAAGCCCACAAATATACACAATAATCCTGGGTCGTCAACCCTATATTAGAAGAAGGGGTACATCAAGGTTTGAGATGTGAAACCAGATGAGGTGAGACTTCCAAAATAACAGCAATGGAGTCCATAAAAGTGCTATAAGTATTCAATATTCATGAGAACAGCAATATTCAAATACAGCAGTGAATCATCAGAAAGTGGAAAGTTGGGACGAAGAACCCTGAGGGCCTGGATGTGGGCAGAATGCACTAGGAAGGAAGGACCTTAGAAGGCGGTCCGGGAGGTCGCTGCTGCGCCCACATCTCTGTAACTGTTCTTCGACTTCTTGCTGTCCTTGGAGGATGGCTTTAACCTCACCCCAAGGCTGTAATTAATAACATGGGGTAATGTATTTTATAGGACCTAAATAGCTATAAATTTAAATCCCACTCTTCCAAGGCGGTAAGAAATGTCTGACCGTTACTAACTGGTAGGACAGGTAGAGTATAAATTATGACATTTCATTCAATACCTAAAGTATTGATAATAACATGAATTATTTCTATATTTATCAAATACTAGCTGTCCTGTATATTTATCCCTAGCTGTAGACACTCTTCTGCCCTATTATAACCATTTCAATGGCAACTTCATCGACGTCAATCACTGTGGGTGCATTGAAACATCTCGCATGTTTTCCTAAAGGAGTTTTATCAGCTCTGATTACAATTTTGTGATTACCACAGAGCATAAGATCCTGTGTAGTTTTAAACAATGAAATCAATTGATTTTTGTTGATGAAACAAAGTTTGTAATTTTTCTACAATAGAACTGCTCACTGAACTGTTATTTGCACAACGCTGATCAATTTCTTCTGGTGTATTGCCCATTTATTCCATTGGCAGGAATTTACAGTCGCCTTCTGTTACCAGCAACAGCGAACCTGCTTTATTTTATATTTCCCCTTCGGCTCAAGTATATTTGTATGAAAACAACAACAAAAAGCTTATTGCTTTTAATATACCTAATTTATATTTCATGATAAAATTTAATCACAAAATATTAAAACAATTCAAACAGTTGCTAGGAAATCATACCAAATAAGATAAAAAAATTGCGTTACCTCAGTAAATGTCCGAAACCTCTATAAAGCAAGAAGCAAATTCAAGAAGAGCAAAGAACTACCATATGTTCAGGTAATTCTTTTAATTTAATTAATTTTAAGGTGATTTCTTTTTTTTATGAATAATGATTTCCATCAATAGAATTTCAACGCATAAAAAGATCATTTAGTCTAATATAATCTTTGTATGTCAACTTTTAAACATAAACTTTATGAATTTGATGAGGAAATGGTTGTACTATTGAAGGAAATGGTATAACTTTATTATACTGTACTCGATTGATGAGGACACGGTTGAGCAATGTTGAATATTGTCGGAGGGGAGGGGGACCAGTAAATAAAATTTACACCAATATACAATAATTTTTTATTGCATTATGAACTGTTATTTTTTTTAAGAGTTCAAGAAAAGTGTTGGTTTTATTATTTCCCTCGTACATTTTCCTTTTTTTTTTTCCATAAGAACCATCTAGACCTACAGAGCTGCAGTTGGGCTCAAATCGTAGCAAATTTAATCTACTTTAAAAAAGGTTTTACATTTTTTTTTTGTTCAAAAACGCGCCGATTACGAGATGCAAGCCAAAAACTGAAATAACTCCGAAAATGTCAAGGTTTTTCGGCCACCGCAGGTTTTCCTCGCCATTTTTATGGTTTTTCTCTCCATAAGAACCTTCATTGAACCTTAAAAAAAATATGAAAGAAAAACAATTAGCCGAATTGGTCGAGCGGTTCTCGAGTTTTGTGGTTAGCAAGACATTTGGCGAACCATTTTTATTATATAGAAATATAATAACCATTATCCCATACTAATCCCATATATTGCTGTTAACGGATAAAATGATCAATCTGTCACAGCCGGATTTGAACCCTAGACCTTCAGCATAGCAACTCAGCGCTCCAGTACTAAGTTACACAGCTCCCTACACCCAGGTACATACATACTATTAAAACATATGCTAAAAAAATTACATGATATCGAGAAATCCCTTTGAGGTCCATTACATAATTAAACTTATGGATCTGAATAATGCAGAACAACTTCGCAACATAAAATTGTAAAGGAAGTAGCTCTTGATTTGGGAAACAAAGGACATTATGCCAATTTAAGATGCAATGTTAAAAGATGAACCACTAATTTGTACACTTATCTTAGTTTTATTAAATGTTATGATTTTCACAAGATTCGGTTTTATAAAATTCCAAAATTTCTACATAAAATGGCAACTCTTTGATCAAAATACCTTGAATAAGTGAAATAGGGATGACAACATTCACTTACGTGTAAATTAAGTAAGGTGTCAATGATATTTTTCGAAATAGTATTTCTTCGACTTTCTCTGGTTGGAATATTCTTGATAGATAAACTCAAGATCTGTCTTCTTTGATACTTGTTCACCAGCGTAGTGTAATGTCACTCCTTCTCGCAATAGATACGAAGGCTTGGTCCTAATGACCTGTAGAACAATAACAGGATATCAACCCATGAGGGAGGCACCTCGATGCGCCCATGTTACGCACCACTGGGCTCAGAACTTTTCCTCAACCTGGATCTGTTTTGGCACTTGATGCAGTGATGTAGCGTTTTGGCGATATGTTTTTGTTCGATATAATTGTTCTTACAAGTCCTATTGTATCGAGTAATTTGTATTCGATGATAGGCAGGTTTATTATTATTGCTATGTTTCTACTCTTAAATATATCTTGACTATATATGTTGATATTTGGGATGCCAGAGTCTCATTTAGGATGAGTATTCAAATTATTATTTATACTTCTTAATCTTAATTGGGTTCCTTTCAAAAGGTCTATTCTTGTGTTTACCAATTTACTTATCTATTATACCTTAAATATATTATTTATAAATAAATAGTGTATCGGGGGTATGTAAGCACCAAAAGAATTATAGTAAGGGTCGTTTATTTATTTAATTTCAACAAGGTTAATGATTCAGATTTTAATAATATATATAAATAGGATTGCCATAAGATACATTACAGGATATAAACTAAACTTATCTGTGGACAGGGGTAGATTGGGTTACTGGTCGTTCTTCTTCCTCGACATCTCCGCCCGCTTCGTTCGGCCGCTCTTCTCTCTCGGGGTATCCGTCTTCTTCTTTCCGGCCTCGTCTCCCGAGTACCTTCCTGCTGTCCGTCTCTCTCTCGAGTGCCTTCTTCAGCCTCCTATTTCAAGAGTTTTCTTCTCTCCCCCTCTCCTTCCTTATCCACTTTCTTGGACCATAAAACCATAAGGGGACCAAGGGTCTATTCATTGTCCCAAACATATTCCCTTTCATGTGTCCCGACATGACACATTCCCCCCCCCCTCAGCATCCCTTTCATGGTGCCGCCTGCATCAGTACATAGCATTATCCCTGGGTTTCCGGAGAAAAGAAAAGATGTTAAACAAAGAGAGACTTCTTTTCTTTTCTAAATATTAAAGGTTATATATAGTTTTACGGCAATACCTTACATCTTTACAATTATGTAATTATTTACAAATAATTTGTTAGAAGATCTTTACAAGTTTACTTATTGTTATATATTTTACAATACTTTACTTACAGAGTTTTGTTATATACATCGGTAATGAACTAGAATTAATAATTGTACATGATAAAATGGGTTAAAATATTCTTAAGTAATATTACGTGTCACACTTGTTTTTACTATACATATTTCAATAATAGATCTTACCGTAACAGAGTACAAACGCTTGTTCTTCAAATGGTCTATTTTAATTAATTGTTTCAATATCTAAGTTGATGGTTAAACTGAATAACAAGAGGAATACCTAATAAACCGTACATGAACGATAATACCGCTAATTTTGTTTAAATCAATAGTATGGACTAGTTGAACCTAGCGTCTATATGTATTCTTACTAACATACTTCAATATCATTATTTAATAGTTATAGGATATACCGGCTTATTATCGTAATGTTGAAATATAGTTAATGGTTCTAATATTAACTATAATAATAAAAATGGCTAACAAGGGGAATACCCAATAAACCTTAAATAAACAATAATACCACTAGTTTTATTAAATTAGTTGCTTAGTGCAGGCTAAACCTAGTGTCTAGTGTCTTAACACATCTCAATATTATTATTTACTAAATTCATAAACGGGTATACCTCTATCTTTCTGAAAATTACTTTTACTTTTATGACAATTTTTACCTTTACTATAATATTATAATTTGTATACATGATTAAGATTAATATTGATAATACATAAAACAATAGTTATAATATAACAAAAAATATCAACTATATAAAAAGGTTTGAATCTTATTTTATTTTATTATTATTTTTTTTTTTTTATTGCCACTTCGGCCTCTTTTGCCTTCAATATTGGGTACCTAGCAAGTGTACCCTTATGGTACCTGATAATGTCCACTACCCTTGGCAAAAATATTTCACCACCTGTACAGCGGGTTCGTTTGAACTGCATTACCATTTGTAGAGGCGCATGCCGCCTATGCACGTGTGGGTGTGACCTATATAAGTTAGTATACCTGCTCGCCCTAACCACTTACTATACCTTTAACATATTTTTATGGTCTTTGCATTTTATGGCGTCCCTTAGTAATGGTAAAATAATTAAATTTTATAAATTATTAATACAACAATTTCTAATACTATTAATATTATTTACAAACATTTGACTATTCTTATTTACATACAATTTTAGAATCGTTCTGTCATTTACAAATAATCACCTACTCTTTTAATCAATATCTAAAATCAAGAGACAATCCTTTTCGTTAACCAATATTCCATCCGGCGGTAGATATTAAATCTTCTTCTTAACCTGGCCCCTGAGGTAATTTCGGACATCTGCTGTCCCATAGAGAATATTTTGTATTCCCATATCATTCTTCATGTTTAGCCCAAACATTATTAAAATGTTTATATTTACTTTCTTTATATTTTCCATACCATGATTATATATTCCATACCATTTTTTCTGATTGAAAGTGCCGTGTACACTAGTTGCAGCTAATTGTGATATAAACCACAAAATGAGATCTAATCGATACATTTTCTCCACTATTACCTTTGTTCCTTGATTTTTTCCTTGGCTCTTAGCTAGATGTGGCGACTTAAACTTTAAAACTTCTGTGTTTAAAGATTCCCTGTGTTTATAAACCGTCAGTGCAATATTTTCACCTGGTTCTACTCTGTTTATTGTTTCATGAAGAGATACAAATTCCTTAAAAGATTGTCCATACAAATTTATATCGGCGACCATTTCAATATTATTTCTAGATTTAGGACTGTCCTCATTGAGATCTTCTTCCATCGAAGTGTCCCCTATTTCACATTGGCCATCTGGCATTTCTACTTTACTTGTCGAAACCAAACTATTATTTACCAAATCATTATTATTGTCCTTGGAAGCTATCTCTGTGAATACTTCACGATCATATCCAGAATTAGGGCTGTTCTCTTTGAAATCTTCTTCAATCGAAGTGTCTCCTATTTCACATTGGCCTTCTATTGGCATTACTTCGCTTCTTGACAATATATGATTGTTAAAGTTTGTATTTTCACTTATTAGTCTGCTAGATGGAGTTACTTCAGCATCAGCAATGTTACACTTCATTAAATTAATCTTAAAGTCTCTTGGATCGTCATAATTACAAATAGATCCCTCAAAAGAACAATATTCTTTATTGATTTCTACCTCTTCTTGGTTTGTTTCCTTATTCTTAATTCCTTCTACCCTGTCCGTGTTCTTATCCATACCCTCTATCCTTCTGTTTATACTTGCATCTATTTCTTTCACCACATTATCCATCTCTTTTTTTATGTCTTCCCTTAATTCTTTTAATTCTTTTTTACGGTCCTCCCTCATTTTTTCTAACAAATTCAATAAACTTGACTCCATTTTGAATTTAAAAGTTCGAATCACCCCAAGCGGAAATAAACTTATAAGAATAATCAACTATAATTATGTCACTAGAAAAAGATAAGACACAAAAAATTCAATCTATTAATCTGAATCATAAACCAATTTGATTGTAAAACTATTGAGAACATAAAGTTAATAAATATATTTAATTAAACAAATTCTAATAAGTAAATTGGATAGTAAGTTTCCCACAAGCTGGATGCCATTAATAATGCTATGAGGGGTATGTGAGCATCACAAGAATTACTATAAGGGTCGTTTATTTATTTAATATCGAAACAAAGTTAATGATTCAGATTTTAATAATATATATAAATAGGATTGCCATAAGATACATTACAGGATATAAACTAAACTTATCTGTGGACAGGGGTAGATTGGGTTACTGGTCGTTCTTCTTCCTCGACATCTCCGCCCGCTTCGTTCGGCCGCTCTTCTCTCTCGGGGTATCCGTCTTCTTCTTTCCGGCCTCGTCTCCCGAGTACCTTCCTGCTGTCCGTCTCTCTCTCGAGTGCCATCTTCAGCCTCCTATTTCAAGAGTTTTCTTCTCTCCCCCTCTCCTTCCTTCTCCACTATCTTGGACCATAAAACCATAAGGGGACCAAGGGTCTATTCATTGTCCCAAACATATTCCCTTTCATGTGTCTCGACATGACACATTTCCCCCCCACAGCATCCCTTTTATGGTGCCGCCTGCATCAGTACATAGCATTATTCTCCCCCTCTCCTTCCTTCTCCACTATCTTGGACCATAAAACCATAAGGAGACCAAGGGTCTATTCATTGTCCCAAACATATTCCCTTTCATGTGTCCCGACATGACATATTCCCCCCCCCACAGCATCCCTTTCATGGTGCCGCCAGCATCAGTACATAGCAATATGGTGCATGTTAATTATGTGAATGAGGTCCAGTTATTTACTCTAATCTATGTTATCTATTCTACATCCTGGCTTTGCTTCTACTTCGCGGTTCCTATTTGTTACAGGGGAGTGCATACCAGTTATAACCTCCTATCTGACACTCTCTGGTGTCACTTATTTTATTCACCTTTAGTATAAAATATCTGTAGTTGGAAGTGCTTCATTTCTATGAAATCACATTTTTTTTATTTCAGTAGGAAAAAAGTTGTTACTAGAGTGTAACAATAAAATACAGTGGATCATTCCAATGGGAGTGTCTTCAATGGCTTCATTTTGTATACTATTACTTGGAAAAAGTTGAATTCATGCTTATCAGAGAATAATTAAAGAAATAACTTTTTTAAAGACGACCCATAACGAAACATACAATGCTTTTCATATTTTCGCTCTTACTTTCTCTATTCAAAGGCCTATTGTTCAATGCAATTGACATGTACTGCATTTAACGCGAGCAATAAAGAACTACATACAGCCCAAGCCTATTTACTCCTTCAATTTTATATGTTAACATCTATTATATTTTAATAACCTTACGTTATCCTTTTTTCCCCTCCCCTCCTTTATTTACAAATTATATACCTTAGCTAATTATATAACCCTAGCTACAAATATATACCTATGACTAACACTAAATATATCTCCTGATACAAACATTATGCCCTGGTATGTTTTATGTTTAATGTTAAATAATAGTAGATAACTTATTTTATCCTAAGAAGGTAGAGAAAGTATATCGAACGAAAATATTTAAACAAATTTTATGTAATAGCTCAGTAAATTGAGTTATCCCTCAATAACCTTACAAAAGTAGCATTCTGAGTTGAAGCATTTACTAATTGATAACTAAATAAAGGTAATCAGGTATTGATCGTTAATATGTATTTTGAGTTGAAACATATACTAATTAATACCTAATTATTGGTAATTACTGATCGCTAATAATTATAGGTAATTATTAATCCGGTACTATTCGTTAATAAACTGAACTGACTAATTAATAATCGTGTAGTTTCATCTCAACTTCCGAGGATCCCGAGCCTGTACGATGTCAGGTACTCGTTAAAAATCCCTAATTAATCCCGAATAAGCAAAATTTAGAGCTCCCAATGAAGCACCGTCTGATTAGCCATAGTAGCATAAAGTGACGTTAAATGAACAAACACCTCAACGTCGGGGTAGCGATTTGTAACTGTTGTTTTTATGAATTAGCAAGATTAATAATTCTGTCAAAGTATTTCTTGAAAGCTTTATTTTATCTACCATAAACTATTTAAGAATAAAAGAAGTTTCTTAATTGAACAACAACAATATAAAAAATCATCAACTAAACAGTTTATTAAAACTTTTATTCTTCTTTGTCAGCAATCATTTAACCCATCGAAAAATACAAGTTATATAAAAATTGTAAGTGCTAATAATTTAGGAGCTGGGTAGGTTACACAACAATATTTCAATTACATACCAATTACTGTAAATTGAAAAATCAGTAGTATATCAGTATTGTAATTAGTACAACCAGCAGGGAGCGGAGTCAGACTTTTATTTAATCTGCTAACTGCCGGAGATAGATCCTATGCAATCTGGAACCACCTAGGGCTCACCCAGACTCTATAAATTTGGTACCAAAATAGGGGAAAAATCACGGTTGAGAGTGATCAAGGACAAATCACCTCCCTGCACTACTGTAGTCCAAGAAACAATACGGTCGCAACCTCGTACTTAACCCAAGGGTTGTATTGGTACAAGTTAGGTAATTGCAATGAAACTGTGAATTGGAATCGCAGTTAAATTTTCATAAATACAATAGCTGCAATTACCAATTACAACCCTGGAATGCTACCGATTCCTCCATTTATAGAAATTCTTAAATAATTTCAATTTCAATTGAAATTTGATTTTTTCCCAATATTGTCAGGAATGGACATGATGTACCAGCTATCGGGGAGCCTTGGAGACATTATCGACTTCCTCTTGATAACGCGCCTTCACATAGGGACTGTTGTTCCCTCTTGACCCTTGTCTGTTTTTTAGACACGATTCATCTTTTATTTCCATCATTTAAAAAAAAAATCAAGGGCTTTTCTTCATTATTCAAGGAATTGAGCCCACACACTTAAACACACTTAAATCATTATACAAAACTATATATCTGCCGGATTTTATTATGCATATAGAAATCCTCAACTCCGGTTAGACTACTAAGTACATGTAAAATATATAATGAACAACCGTATTAATTTACTATGGCACCAAAAGGAAATCAGAAACCTATTATAAATTATTTTAATAATCATTTTATCAGCTTAATCTTAGATCACATTGTTCATAAGTTTTTCCTAATATCCCTCTTTCACCTATGATATAGAAGAATGCAAACAATTCTTTTCCATGATTTCAGAAAGCTAAAGCATAATATAAAGTTGGCCATGATCGAGAAAGATTGCCAGAAATTAAACTGACCTTGACTCTCCCTTTCGTAACCTACTATTTGATGCAATGACGAATTCATGACTGAGTATGGCCCATGCAAGTGCTATGGTGTTAGGCAGTAGAAGATGCATATATTATTACTAATCTTTTGTCGAACGAATTCCCCCTGCACAACCGTTGACCAAGAAACAGTACATTCACTACCATGTACTGAACACAAGATTCATGGGTTGTAATGGCACAGTTTTTTAACATCGAGATTGGTCTGATAATAATAAATATGATTAATGAATATATTAATGTGAAGACAGTAACATAAATCTGCATTTATTAAACAGTCTCAAGAAAATTGAGTCCACGTGTTTCGGAAAAAAATACTGCGGGCGGGCAACGGTTTCCAAAATATATTATTTGTTCCAGCAGGATAAACGCAAATGGTGAAATACAGATTTTGTGTTTTTATTCCCTAAGAAATATTAATGCATTAAAATCAATATATACTTCGGAAAATAAAAAATAAATAATCTTTTATTGATTTATTTTTATAAGTCTTCAAGACATATCTTTTATCAATGGAATCTCGGCAAATTATCCCTCGATCTCGACAACAACATTGCAGAAGCAAACTCCCAAAACAGTTTTCGAAAGAAAAGTTTAGTAATGGACCCATATTCACTGGAGCGTAAAATCGATTGTCACACCTCGATGTAATCCCTGTAATTCGCTTTCACACCGGTTGGCCCAATTTCGAATTTAGTTTGAGAAAAAAATAAACTATGAAGTAATGAACTATAGATTGGGAATTGATAAAGTTTGGTATAAATATTTACATATTGTACAAGTTGCTGTAAAAGCGCACATTGAAACCAGATCGATTCTTATCTGTGATGGTAGATAATAATTTGTCAGCATGCTAATAAGAAATAATACAATTTCGGCGCCCTAGTGTTGTTTAGAACACGTCAATAACATGTAAAGCGTACTAATCGCATAAATAAAGTACACAGTGTACCCTTCTAAGATCAGTGTGGTTCAAATAAAATAAAACTGTTAAACAACATAAGAAAAACACTTTAGTGCGCACGTGCTTAATAGTCACATTTAATTATTGAAATGCAGATCGAATATTTTATTATTACTATAATTAAAAGAATTTAAAACGAACCAAAATATTTTTTTTAAAATCATGATTGTACACGTTACAAGATAGGGGGTCAGCAGAATGCTAAACTTATCTTCTCCTTTTTTCTTTACTCCACCCGCGTTTTCCCTAATGTTTATTTATACGTAAATACAAACAGAAAGTGTTCGCCAGTAGCAGTAGTGGTTATCATAACAAACTTCTATTTCAAAGATCGCGTGCTCACAGCCAGCCAGATGGCCTTGGAGTTCTTTAACGGGAGTAATCCTTGGTTATGCCGTCCTTCGGAGTGGACGTAAAATAGCGGTCCCTAACCTACTTGTTAAATATCGCTATCCTAATTATTCCTCGATATCAAAATTAAGAACTACCGATCGAACCATTGCCCGATTAGACATAGCAGCATAATGTGAGGCTAAATAAACAAAAAAACAGAAAAGGTGATCACAAAATTGCATTAATGACATTCCTTTTTTAAACTTTATTAAAATTACTAACAAATAGATCGATTTTATGTTAAAAACAAGTAAGGACAAACAAATGAATATCAAACATATTTGATACTTTAAAGATACAAAAAAAATGGAGTGTGATGAAATGAGGTTAAGAGTGGTGATGACCCTCAAGGAAATATATACGGAAGAAACACGAGACGTCGTTGGGACAGTAAAAAATGAAACCTTGGTAGGTAATCTTATTTACATGGCCGATAATCTTCCATTATTTTGCTACAGCCTCTTAATGTGTTTAGGTACAAATGCCGAAGTGCACACAAATGATAATGAGGTTGGCAGTATATAGAAGGTTTTTTTAAAAATAATTATTTTGATTATAATCAAAGATTGATTGTTATCTTACGGACAGAAATTGAAAGAAATGTTATTTAATATATTTCCTTGATCAAAAAATTTTACAAATTGAAACTCTTAGCGCAAGCCTTTAAATATTGATATTATTTCCTTAATCTTGACCATCAAAACAGGGTTTATATAAATCAAAAAAATAATCAGTACACTACAGTCCAATAAGAGACAAGCATTCGAATAAAATACCTACTTCAACATTACTATTTTCACAGTATTCCATGGGTGCGTTTCGATTTGTTTTTTGTTATTAAGGAAAAAATTTCTTTGGGAAAACATATATTTCTTTTTTAGTAATGATGGATCCTATAGTATTTCTATACACTGTCTCATAATGTGGATGTCTTTAAAACCTGTAACCACTACAACCTGTGAACAAGTCTGGGGTTCAGTACATTGTAGAGTATGTACTGTTTCATGGACAACGGTTCTGCAAAGAGGTGACTTGTTCTAGGTCACGCTTAACCGCCAGGCTTTTTCCCCTTATTTTGTGTACCCTATTTTTATAATATTTTATAGAGGCTGGGTGAACCCCAGGAGGGTACTAGATACCATATGATCCACCTCCCACCGCAAACAGACTAAATAAAAGTAACAGCCTGCACCGGGAGTGACCCAGGATTGCTACTCAGTGCTCTACAATTGAGCCACTTCGCTCCCCATGGATGTCTTTAATTGAGGGAAACCTGGAGGTTGAGTATGATCTTGGAAAAATCACATCCATACAAAATTATGATGGGTTAGCTCCAAACTTTTTTGATCAGTGCTTACAATAAACATAATATTCCTAGTTATGACCCTTCTTTTATGGCACGTCTTCTTTTTGCGTGAAGGAGTACATACCTACTATGTCCAAGATTGCGGGTTCGTAGCTCGGCAGGTGGCCCTAGATTTTTTTTAAAGCATTTAAAAATCCTTGGTTAGGCCGTCCTTTGGAAGACGTTAAACGGTGGTCCCGATCCTGTACGATGTCGGGTACTCGTTAAAAATCCCTATCCTACTTAAAACTGGATAGGCAAAATTTAGAGCTTCCACTGTACCATCGTCCGAGTAGCCAATCAGCATAAAAAGACGTTAAATAAACAAACATAGGGACCTATATATTTATTTACCCTATAGCATTACTTATTAAATCAAAGTTAAAAACAAAAAGGTAGCCTTTTCGCCAACTAAAACAACAAAAACACTGAAAACCATTTTGATGAAGAATAAGTAATATTTCAGCTGCCCAAAGTACAATCAAACATGAATAGAACACCAATGGACATTTCATCATAGCCTCAAGGGGAAGTATGGTGACATTACAATTTTGTTCTTCTATTGTTTATATTACCAAATGAATAATCATTAATTTTTAGAAATTGCACACTCCAACAAAGCCTAAACATAGAGAATCACACCTGACGTTCACCTTTATATGCTTCGGTCTATCTCTACCATATCAGTCCTATAACTTTAG
This sequence comes from Arma custos, assembly GCA_037127475.1. NCBI lineage: Eukaryota > Metazoa > Arthropoda > Insecta > Hemiptera > Pentatomidae > Arma > Arma custos. The sequence goes on along the minus strand of CM073763.1, from coordinate 44,848,571 downwards.
TGATTCATTCGTTATCCAACAATTCCAGTCGAGGGGTTGAAATAATTTCAATTGAAGGGGTTGAAGTGAAATATCTCTCTTTGAACATTAAGCTCGATTCTCGTCTCGACCCATTTCTTTTCATACAAATATTCGAACGCAGTACTTTATTTACGTACATTTCGAGGAATTATTATTCCACTTATTATTGCTTGTACTTTATTTTACCAATAAACCTTTAAATATTACCATTTCAATTTACGTTATGTATGTACAACATTAATAAATAGAGTCCATACAAATACAAAGCATGAGTGCTTTAGGATATGATATATAGGATATGATTGCTTTAGTATTGATAATTAATATTAAACACGTATAGAGTCATCTATAAGGTACAAACACAATGTATTATGACATTAGTAAAATACGTTTTAGAATACTCATTTATTTTTAATGAACCTTGAACCAGTTGTTTCAATCTTCTGAAAACTGGTATTTTTTAGTTTCGGTAATTTGTATTTATATCAGCGATATTAAATTGTATATTAAAATTTCTGTAAAATAAATAATGGTTGCCCCAACTCCTCTTCATAGCGCACATATAAGGAAGATCCCACGAATTTAGCCAAGAGGACCTAGCAGAGCGTAGTATCACGGACCAACGCTTGCCTGACTACCACGCCGTTAGTCTTGGCCAAACCATAGACTCTTCTTCAGAAAATAAAGTTTCTCCAAATCCCATTCCTTCCAGAACGATTTCGGAAGAACTTACTGATATATGAACCGAAAGAAAGAAGTTCTGATCGCCTCCCAAATAGTTCTGATAGTACATGTGCTCATAATATCATATGCAAATCTACTCAAATAAAATTTTACTATAAAATACTTTATTTATGCATTATATATTGAATAATTTATTGTGTTATTGAGGTTTTTTAATTTTCTTTTTTAAAATGTACATCATGTAAAGAATGTATTATGTATTTGCTAGCTCATGCATTTAATATTTGATATTGATTTATCTATTCTTTTTATTTCCTAATATCTTCCTCATACGATACTGAAAAGACAAGAAACTGCTCGACGTTTTCGCCTACTTCAACATTTACTGGACAAATACGTCCACGCTCCCAATTAATTACAAAATACTCATTTACATGACAGTTATCAGACCTATTTGGACATACAGATTGGGCTTTGGGGCTTTCAGCATCTGACTCCCAGAATATCCCTCGTGTCTCTCTCTACACTATCCGACCACCTCCAATCCAATTCATCTCCTATCCAATCCTTACAATCCAAAACCCTTCGTAAAACCCTCAATGCTCCTTATTATGTCACAAACAAACTCATCTATCATGATCTTAATATCCCATATGTTGCTGATTTGGCCCAACAGTAGATAAGTAGTACCTAACAGCAGATAATGTTAGTTACAACATCAAAGTAATGCAAATATATTATATTAATATACTGAAGATATTTTGTAGTTAATTTCATTAAAATATTTTTCTGAATCGGTTTAACATTTTAAATAATTTAAAATTTAGAATTAATTCAAATTGTTCCTTTATCATTCAGAGTAAAAGCTTCCGCAGTCATTTCAATCTTAGCGAAGCTCTTCAATCGCATTAATGGCGTTATGTCACGCTATATTCTGCTGTATAGTTTAAATTTCTTCAAGCCAAATATTCTGGGCAACATTTTGTGAGGAAAATCTAAGGGTTTTATTCTTTTCTTACCGAATATGATTTTTAAAGCCTTCGATAAAGTGAAGACAGGATCGAACCGAATAATTAATTTCAAGGAGCAGAATTAATGGGCATTAAAGTTCTGATTAGAAATGCTCTTAATATTAAAAAAAATCCTGAAAACTCTTGAATGGCTATAACCTACTAAAATCTGTAACCTCCATACATAATCGATTCCTTAATAGCTCCTATATTCAATAATGTTCCTCTCGCAAAAACAATAAGTCCTGTCTGATCAACCCATCTTCAAGAAAGAAATTTATAGAAATTGTTTTTGTTTTTTTTATAATTGAAACGATATGCTGCCAATAAATGATATTTATAACATTAATATGATATTCCCTCCGCGCGATCCAGCTCTTTGATTGAACTATTTTTTTATCTATTTAATAATATTATTAATAGTATTAAGTTGTCTTTAAAACTAAATAACCATGATGGATCTCGATTCCTCAAAACTCGAGTTCACTCGCATTATCTACCTAGATCGGTGCGATAAAACTGCACCTCTATACACAGTAAGAACGTAAAATAGCAATTATATATCGTTTTTCATTGTTCGAATTGCAATACATGAATAAATAAATGAATACACCATTTATCCAAATACAATGTTTGCAATTATACAAAATCAAGCAATACTCTTTGGAAATAGAATGTAATTTTACACATTCCGACTAAGCATTTATAGCATCCTGGAGCGGAGCATAAATATTGTTCAGAAGTATTTTAAAGAAAATCATTTTAGTTTTTATTCATACTTTTTACAATATTATTATATTGTATTATACAATTTACAATATTATTGTTTCTATCATTTTTTTGTAATGGTCACATATGCTATGGTATTGCATATATGCGTGCTTTATATTAATGGTCTTAGATGCGGCAGAGTCTAGAACTGCTTAAGAATTTTTTTTACAGCTAGTCCCTCCAAAAAACTCTATCTATCTTGTCTAATTACCACACCAATTTATTCCCAGGCTGAAGTCTAGGTTAAGACAGGCTTAGCCTAGAACTAATAAGCTCAACTCCTTACTCAGCAAGCGACCCTAAACGTTAATCAGTTAAATCTCGAAACTAATTAGCTGTCTAAAGTTAACGGTTGATTAACAAGGTTTCTAAACTATCCTCTTTCGACTTCAGGTGCCATGCAGCTTAGCATCTAGTTGTAGTTCTACTGTTATCCAGAAAGCAAATGGAATAATATCCAATTAGCAAGTGCCAGAACCAAACCCTGAACTCCCCAGATTATATTCGTACATTTCCGATTTCACGCATAACCGTAACTACATATATTGACTTTTTAGCTTTTACTATATAACATCTGGTGGGAATACAGGGGGAATCTGGTGATTAAGCGTGATCTAGGACAAATCACCTCCCTACACAACCGTTGCCTAAGAAACAGTACAGTATCTACCATGTACAGAACCCAAGACCATTCACATTATAGCGCTACAGTTTTTTTTTTTTTTAATTAATTAATATTGCTCTAAAGTTACAGGTATCAGAAAGAAATGTAACATTCTATGGATATCGCGAGAGAATGGATGAAAAATGACTATCTAAGATTGATATATTCCTTCAAAATAGATAAACTGAGATAACATACCTGGAAGCAATGCGTATCAATCAGGTAATAATATACAACAGAGATAAATTTAGAGCAGCAGTCAAGAAATTAAAATGTTTTCATGAAGACCAAAATCAACAAAAGATCTGGAATCAGAAATTGAGAAAACGAGCTCATTTCAAAAAAGTTCAGGAGGAAGATTAAAATAGAAAATATCTTAACACAGTTCTTTATTTCCTGGTGTCGAATAAATAAATAAATACAAACACATTAAATGTGGTTTAATGTTTAATTTTTTTAATTCCTAGATATTGAAAGAAAATTACAACGGTGTACTAATATAAGAATATATTTACAAAATAAATATGAGAATCACGACATACTAAGTAAGTATCTATCAAGTATCTAATAAAAATGCCGTAAATTACAACATACATCGTAGAAACAAATGCAAATTATTGAAAGTGAAAGACGGATAAGAGGAGTGTGAAAAAACTGTTTCAAGGTTTGTCATTATACATTGTTCTGTGTCTTACAGAAGATTCTTTATGAATTTTACATCAATTATCAATCCTACAGTTGTATCGACAATATGTTATAAATGGTTAACGCCTTTGTTAGCCGTGTCCTCATGTAATTCAGTTTGACTGAATATTTTCCAAGATTTAACCAAAGGAAATTGAGAAGGAATAGAGAAATATAGGTCGATACGGCATTGCACGGTAACCATCTAATTGGGAAAAGTCATGACCTCAACTAGAAGAGATATCGGGCGTACTTCTGAAGAGATGTTACGATACATAGCGGTTCGTTTGAGTAAACTATAACCCCTTCACTCCAAAACGGGATTGAAGACTTTGCGCTCTCCTAGGCAAATTGAGAATAAGTGCATAGGATCGCTGCTACAAAACATCACATTATATAATTTATAGGAATCAGTGACTATATTTGTGTCTGATTCCACTTATTGGTAAATAGCTTATGAACATATTTTTATAATGGAACATTGTAGCTTATGTTTCCTATTAAGATAGGGAGCGGAGTGTCTCAATGGTAGAGCCACGCCGAAAATTCTGGATAAAATTCCGCTGCTGGCAAGATTTATAATTAGTCCGTTAGCGGCCGGAGATGGATCATGGGGATCTAGGACCCTCATGAGGCTCACCCAGCCTCAATAAAGTGGGTACTCTAAATAAGGGGGAAGATCTCTTAAATAAACAAAAAAAGTTTTTAGTGACCACGTAATATTTTTAAGCTGTAAAGCGGGACGGACCGTAACGGAGACCCCTTGCTTCTCCTAGAATAATTTATCAAGTATAATCCAAAATTGTTTTTCTCCAAACTCAAAATATTCCACTTATTTTCCAATTATTAATTATTCCACTTATTAACCTGGCATATTCCCTTACCATTCTGTTCGCGTAATTCTTACTTGAATAAGTTAAGGATTGTTAAAACAAAATAAGGAAAGCAAAAGCAACGAATCCAAGTCGGTTTTATATCGCATCGTCACCATTGTGCAGCACACAATGAGGGAATAAGAGAACCGTTTCCGGGCAAAAAAAGGTGGAGTAATGCTCACTCCTTGGCAGTCACTACAATGAAATGTGTTTCATCCATAAATATAAATAATAATAATATCCAAATTAAAATTTCTCTTTATTAAATAAATGTTTTTAGTGATTATCGACTAATATATTGTTTTACATACAAGAAATAATTATAAAAAAAAGGACGTAAAAAATTGAGTTCTATTGATGAAGAAGGCATAAAAGTGGTGGCCCATCGTTAGTTTCTAAAATGTTAATTTTTCGGAAACTTATTTAATCTATTATAAAACTACGTGGCAAGAATTTCAGAATCCGTGAGAAGTTCATACTATTTACTTAATGACTTTTTACTGAAACCAAAGGATGGTTAGAGATAACTAACCACCAGACGAAAAGTGAATAAGCGATAGAGAAGTTAGTTGTTATTTCATAAGATATTTAACTGTTTATATTAATTAACACAGCTTCAAAACCAAAAACATTATAGTAGATATTAACGCTTATATTATTCTGTTTTCAACTGTCAAGAAATTAAAACGAATGAGGCGATTACAACTTAATGACCACCCATCAATCAGGAAAGTGTCATTAGTAATCGATTAAATACATACAATCCTTCTAATTTTAAACGTAATTTTCAACCTGAACAATATAAAATCCCGTTAAGGCAAATGGATAAATTAAAATCGATTTATCATAAACAACCTAATGGCAACGAATAATGAATACATTAAGGAGGTTCGTTTCCTTAGAATGAAATTACTGCAAGTAATTTAGTCATGTTAACATTGATTTATTGAAATTGAAAAATGGTTTAATATATTTTTCTTAGTAATAAATCTGTACCTCTACTCCTATGAGGGGACTAGTGTTCAGTACATTGTAGATACTGTACTGTTTCCAGGACAACGGTTGTGCAAGAAGGGGATTTGTCTGAGATTACACTCAACCGCCAGATTTTCCCCCAATTTAGGGTACCCTCTTTATTTTGGCTGGATTAGCCCGACAAATAATTCATCTGCCAATGCTGGGCTTGATCCCGGAACCTTGGCAACTCAGCGTTCTAACCGCTCGGCTACTGAGCTCCAAAAATAATTAAAACATTATTATGGGTCCATAATAACACATGTAATTAAATATTTATAGGTTTCTGATCATAATATTAGTCCATTTGTATCTGATGAAATTTTTAGTCAATTCAATTAATTCAATTTACTTTTAATGCAACTAATTGATCAGATAAGAAAAATTCAGCTGTTAATATATTTGTTTAACTCAAGAGAAATGACGAATTTCCGCCGCATGATGGAGAAAATACTATTCTAAGGAATGTTAGATAATATTGCAGTGTTTCTGAATCATCATTTCAATATGTACATATTCAACACATTCAGATAAAAAAACAGGGTTGAGTTTATGATGGAGACTTTGCTGATTTTGGGGCAATAGTTGTGCAGGTAATTCCATGAGTTTCCACCAATCAAGGGTACCATCTTAAAATATAGGCTGGTTGAGCCCCAGGGCCATCTATGGTTGAAAACAGTTTAAATAATTTATCTGACACCGCCAGATTTGGACCCGGAACCTTTCATCATAGCTACTCAGTAATCTACATACTGAGCTGCACACCGAGCTCTCTAACGACTACACATACAAATGTTACTGATTGATTTGTTTTAAATTTATAACTTTGATTGAAAATATCTTATTATTGGATTAAATTTCCGCACTATAAATTAATCAAAATAGTTAAACAACTAAATGATGCCTAAATATATCTCAAAGGTTGTTGTTTGCTAATAGACAAACAAACCAGTTGGGAACTTTAAATATTTGCCTTGCCTTTAAATTTAAATGCCATAAAAGACCACACATCGTTGAACCCAGAAATAATCCTTGGGTTCCTTGACCGCAATGTTTGTTTGCTCTTGTGTATAAATCCTATTTGTAGGTATTAGATTAGCGTAATGATTCGATTCAGTATTAAAGTTAAATGAATATAAAAAGCTATCAAGTTGGTTTTATAAACTGTTATTATTATTTTAGATTATTATTTTATACTAATAAATATTGCTAAATTTAATATTTTCCTTTATCAGCGGCGTACACAGAATGATATTTTCGGGGATATTTGATAAGAACAGTTATCTTATGTAATCACAAGTAGCTATCATCCCAAAATACATTTCACTGGTACTTTATTCTGATCAAATGCATTCGTTTTTGTTTTGTTTATTTTTATTACTTTTTTTTATTTATATATTGTAAAAAAAAAATAGAATTATTGGATTGGCGAATAATAAAATTAAATTTTCTTCAGGAATTAAACGGGAGACGGGAGAGGAATATAATAACCTTGCTCTCCCAACGCCTATTCCATCTAATCCGGGAATGAAAATTTGAGTGAATAATAATAGCACAGTTGGTATTATGTGCGTTATCATTTAAATAAAAAACTTTTTAACACTAATTTTAATTTCTAATTGATATTTTAATAATAATTGATAGTACTAAATTATTAGTTAGAAATTATTGACAGTTGAAAACAATAAAAACAAGCGTTAACATCTACTACAGACCAGCTTCTTTCGTCAAGTTTAGAATCACTAATCATAACAACTTGGAGACTAAATTTGTACAGGCCTGACTAATAACATTCATGAGAAGAAAACATTCCTTCGCCATGTTGTTTTCCAGACCTCCCGGGAGGGGGAGGGGAGGGTCATTATCAAATAGACGATACGACAAGTGCCTTGGAAGTCGTCCAAGAGCCGAAACGGCGAGATCGCCTCTCGTAGGAGATTTACTGGAACACTGTTTAAAAGTGGAACAAATACAACCCATATTAACATGGCTAATGCAAAAAAAACTTAACTCCGAAATTTTTAATGATTAGTTCCTACAAATTTTATTTTAATAAAAAATTCTGAATTTTGATTAGTTTTTTTTTCTAACTAACAAAGATCAAACAAGACTGAAAATACAAGAAACTGCTCGACGTTTTCGCCTACTTCAACATTTACTGGACAAACGCTTTAAGCTTCCAATTAATTACAAAAGACTCATTTACATGGAAGTTATCAGATCTATTTGGACATACGGAGTTGAGATTTGGGGCTTTCAGCATCTGACTCCCAGAATATTCCTTGTGTCTCTCTCTACACTATCCGACCACCTCAGCTTCGGTCTCCTTTGTAAAAGCCATTTTTGGAATGGCCTCGTCCTCCATTCTAGCCACATGACCAGCCCATCGCAGTCTTCTAATTTTTAAGGAGTAAACAGCAGGAGAATTCCTTGCGTAGCCCAAAGTAGCACCTGTTAGCCATCCATATTCTTTTCTTTACCTGGGGTGCATCATTCTCCGTCACTATTGAACCCAAATAGGTGAATTGGGCAACTTTCTCAAGGTTAAAGGGGAAATATTGATGGTCTCGCCAGGATGGTCTTTCCCCGTGACTATCAACTTAGTCTTCCCCTCATTCACCTCCAGTCCAAGTGTTCTGGCGGCCTCCAATAGGGCTAGAAAAACCTCTTTAACGGAGTCCAGTGACCTATCTACGATATCCATATCATCTGCATATGCCGAGAGCTGGACTGAATACTGAAAACAGTACTCTGACACTCATACATATACACCAACTACAGCACACTATACTCACGCACACACTATAAACAAAGGTCATTAATATTATACACCCTAGGGTCACCTCCCCATGGTAGTCCCCTCGCAGGAGTGCAGGTATACAGGCCCCAAGGTGGCAGCTCCAGTATACTAGGGTACGGAGTGAGGTTTGGAAGTCCTCCTACCTGAAGTTAATATTTCACTGAAACCAAAATCAGCCTCGGATATCGATAGTGTTATAAATGGAAACAACCCAGCAACACCTACAGGACTTTTAATCTTGGATATTGGAATATTCTTTCCTTATACTGACCTGGAGCATTGAAACTGCTCCTAGATCAAGTTGACAATTTTAAACTGGACATTGTTGCCATCCAAGAGATCAGGTGAACTGGACAGAATACTCTCGAAAAAAGACGGCACACCATATACTACAGCTGCAGTGACGCTCGACATGAATATGGAGTAGGATTTAGGGGAAGATTTAGACAGTTAGTCATAGGTTTTAAACCGGTAAACCCACGCATTTGTGACTAAGGAAACATGACCAAAACAATGGATAGTCGCTACTATTCCACTACAACTGATGAAACCGGTACCGGCGTCAGCACATGGTAGATACAATGCTATTTCTAGAACAACGGTTGGATAAGGAAGCGGTTTGTCTGAGATCTTAAACGCCAGGTTACTCCCCCAATTAAGGGTATCCACTTTAAAGAGGTTGGATTAAAAAAGACCATGTAAGGCTAGGAATAGCCGATCTGGAAATAAAGGATATAAAAAAAGGAAACTAAATGCAATATTTTCAGAATAACAATTTTAAATGTAAGATAAATGCGATAACAATATATTCATTGTAGATAAACTTATTTTCGCCCCATTTACTAGATGGAGTTTTCCTTTGAGATATATAAAGGTTATGCTATAAGTTACTAGAAATCGCTACCTTTCAACGAAAAAATGGAATGATGTATGTATTGGAATGACTGCCAGTGAGGCCTTGGAAATATTCTTCACAGAATTCCATCATTCCAATTTGAGAGAGCGCCAGTAGCTGCCTACTGAAGAGAGGAAATGTCCGAAGACAGAATAACTGATCTTTTTATTGAACCCTACATCCGTAGGGCAACTACTTATGAAGGTCAGGGCAACATTTATAAAAAGTTACAAGAAAACCATTATCCTAATTAAAATATCCGATGTCGACAGTAGACGACTTCCTTGTTAACCTATTGAACTGTGAGTTAGAGGCTCAAAAAAGAGATCCAAAATCAAATTTAAATATTTCTGTGCACTGTCAAGTATTTTTAAATTACCTAAATTTAATTATAATTTAATACTTATTATAAAACACAACAAAATATATACAAAAATTTTTGTAGGATTACTAAAAAAAATTATAAAAATTCATTCAGGGATGGTAAAAATGGAATATGCGTCGAAACCTGAAAAGCGAAAGTTTTCGCGATTACAATACTTTTCTTACTGCGTACAAATCAGTGAACAAATATTAGTTTTCACAATTTTAAAATATTAAAATGTATATTATTAATAAGACTCATTATCAGGAATTGAACTGATTGTAATATGTATGTTCCAAATAAAATCAATCGAATAAAGCTTAACTGCAATCGAATTAATAATCCATAAAATATATGAGGGAGAAAAATGAAAAGTACGTTATTTTTCGCTTAAAAAAGGTACTAAATTGCACCCCTCCAATGAAGCTTCGCCAACCATCAACCCCTTTTTACCTGTTGTTATTTATTGTTGAAGGCTTTTGTTTTGATGGTCACCGCCAAGGGTTGAAGAGGGTGATGGCTTTCTGCTCTGCCCAAGGTCATGCCTGGGAATGAATCTAGATACTCTGTTTAGATGTGAATTCCAAAGCAGGAAAATAAAAAAAAAACTGTAGAAAAATGGACGATGAAGACAAGAAAACAGAGTCATGGCGATTATTTAATTCTTTACTCAAGGCCAACATCCCATCCAAGAATTCGTCCCTCCCGAACTATCTCCTACGTGACTTACTCAGACACGAAAGATCGTTCGCCGAGTTCTAGGGGAAACCATCATTATCTACACGAAAAAACTGACGTAAAATACGCTAGATTCTGGTATAGAAGTAGATTACACTTGTTGACCTTATTTGGCGCAGCGTGATTATTATTTGTTCTTCAAATGGAAGAACATGGAATGACTTAAAACGCTTCCAACAGTAAGAACTACAGATATCCCAAGAGCATTGAGTTCAAGGAAGATGATTTTGAAGGGAACAATACTTAATAATCTTATCATCATTTGTAAACAAACTTGTTACACACTTGAATTGGTGAATACTTGATAAAATAAACACAAAAAATTCACTACGTGGTAGAGGCTACTGTTTCTAGGACAACGGTTGTGCAGGGATGTAATTTGTCCGATATCGCGCTCAACTGTCAGGTTTTCCCACTTTACAGAGCCTGGGTGAGCCTAGGAGGGTCTGCTGATCTTACGGTAACTGTTAGCAAATTAAATAATTTACCTTCCAAAGTCGAATTTGAACCCAGCACAGTAACTCAGCAAACTACACATAGATCTATCAATCTAGCATCCCAAAGATTACTAATAAGATATTTAAATGGCTAAATTGTTAAAACTTGACTTCATCAGATAATTTAGCTCAAAACACGTGTCTTTGAGATATTGTAACTGTGATCTTCTTTCGAAAACCTCCCCTTAGGGATTCACGTGGAAGCATGTATGGAGAAACCTCCCATTGATCTTTGAGATATAGATGTGAAACTCATTAAATTTTAACAATTCAATTACAGTAATAACTTATCTCACCCATTTGCTAAGTGTATATACAATAAACAATATAAATAATTGCAGAGTGATTTATTAATTACTATGAAAAATTATGGTAATATTAATAAATTATTTATTATTTAATATACGTATTCAGCTATGTAGCAAAAATTAAATGATAAATGACAATAACAATAAATTTAAAAAATAATTATTATGTTGAGCAACTTGGCACTTTAAAACTAAAACAATCATTGCTTGTAAGATTAAGGGGGAATTGAACTGCCAAACCCCTTCCCATGGATCCCTTCACAATACCGGACAATACCAGTTCTGTTTTGTCCCCAGCATAAAGTCCTCCGTTGTATGTTATTTATTAAAGGGAATTTCATTTTTAAATTGAAAGAAAGAAATTTTTAACTCTAAGGCCCTCAAAAACAAGCAAAACATTAAATGAGTTCTCTAAACAACACTGTTTCCAATGAATTACTATTCCAAATTGAATCGCAATATCTTTTAAATGAATATAAAAATAGAAGAAAAAATCAATACCTAGAAAACTAAAAACTAGTATGAATCTACTTAGCAATTCTGGTACAATTTATCAAACAAGTACAGAGACTATGAACCAATCAGATCAATCTCTACGTGCAACACATTACGTTAAAAATGGTGAAGATTTAAATATTTAATAACATATTATTATGACGAGATATAATTTTTTTCAATCATAACCGCCAATATTATCCCGCGGCACCGGCCTTGGACTGAATCAACCCCTAGATAAAATTGATATGCATGATCTTAAACGTGAGAGATTACATTAAAAAATGTCATTAATATACATATTTATAATGTTTATAATTACATAGCATACATGATAAGAATGGAACATGTAACTACAATATATACATTAATGCACATGTCATGAAGAGTAACTCACTTATTGTGTATCCAAATATCTCGCCTGCTTACGAGTAGTCACAAATAAATGTTTAATGTGGACACAACACGACAGACTGAATTACAAACAATAGCTATTAAAAAAGAACAACAAATAACCCCTTAACGTACCACCGGCGAGACACCGGGCTGACTGAATAGCAGTGGAGGTGGAGGGGAGAGCAGTGTTGCCAACCGACCCCCTCCAGCACCTGGGCTCGAGCAGCTGGAGAACCGTCGGGGTAGGGGTCCGAAGTACTAATTCAATAACATCTTACTGAGTAACACAATCGGCAAAAAATCTTAGACACTCCAAAAAAAAATCTTGACATAAAACTATCAACTATCGCATTCCCCGGTATCAGTTCCGCAGGCTGTCGCTTCGGAGTAAGTCTCCACAAGTTTTAACTTTTCATTCGTTTCCTTTTTAATATTCTCGAAAATTAAAATAATTGTGAGTTTTAGTATGACAAAAAGACTTTAATTATTACAAATGTGGATATTTCGGTATACTCATCAAGAAATGAACGTTTCAACAATCATTTCAAAGTGTAAATGATAATATAACCTAAACAGTATATGCAAGTCGGTTCTTTAAATCTTGTTTGTATATTCAACGCCACTTTATGATGCTATGGCTAGTCGGACGATGATACTGTGGGATCTCTAAATTTTGTCTATCCAGGTTTAATTAGGATATGGATTTTTAACAAGTACTTGACATCGTACAGGCCCGGGACCCCCGTTTAACGTCCCTTCCGAAGGATAGCATAACCAAGGATATTTTACTTCCTTTAAAAAATCCTAGGGCCACCTGCTGGGCTAAGAATGGGCTTAGTAGTTTGTTATGCTATTCACTAGGCCACCCGTCCTTCGGAAGGGACGTTAAGCGGGGGTCTCGAGCCTGTACGATGTCAGGTAATCGTTAAAAATCCCTATCCTAATTGAACCAGGATAGGAAAAAATTAGAGCTCCCACTGTAGCATAGTCCGATCAGCCAAAGCAGCATAAAGTGACGTTTAATGAACAAACAACAGCCACAATTCTTTAATCTTAATACAGTCAATAGTAGTTAGAGTATATAGACGGTGATAAAATTATTTTTATTTTCGAATGTTCAAAAGGAAACTAAAGAAAAGTTGTAATTTGACTTGAATTGACGACCTGATACCTATGTCTTCCTTCTGCAAAATCATGTTGAAAATAAATAAAAAATAACAACAATGCCGTTTCTAAAATGGGCATTGCTAACAAAAGATGCAGCTCTCCGAGATGCAGAGTGACTGAAACACTTACCTGTTCTCTTGCTCGGTCATGCCTGTCGTAGTTAACGTGTTCGGAGGCATTGAAATACCTTCCAAGAACGCAAAGCAACTAGCACGTGTCAAGGTGGCGAATGCTACTGGCTCAGAGTTTAATCTTCATACATAAAAAAGCTACGGAGCGGCAAAGTTGATTAGGGACACACTTTAACGTCTGGCGATTCCTGAAGTATTCTCCCTCCACTCAGATATGTGAGGTCAACTCTCACTGACCTGGTGTAAAAATGATGATCCTAACCCGGAATGGTATTGGTGGTAGAATGTCAAGTAGTCGCGTAGAACTTTGGTCTATAGTACTGGAAAAGAAATTTAGCCTACGCCATTTTACACTGACATAAAATAATTTAAATTGGAGTAATTGATTTCTTTATTACCCCGGGAATGTGTTTTCCAAAACTTTATTCACCCATACTACAAAAGATATAATTCCGATTTATTAGCAGCTATCCTGCAACCCTATGGCAATATAATAATGCTATGACGTCGGAATATATACAAAAATAACTCAATAACGCCGCATGTATTTACTTATATTTGCCTATATTGGCCTGGAATGAAATTAGTATTTTGATATTCTTATATATATTGTCATTATTTTAATTAGAATAACTGGATTGTCAATGGTTGATGAAAGCATGCACTCTCAAATAACACAGGTGATTGGATGCACGATACACTTTATTATGATCTAATTTTCCTAAACTCCAAACGGTCGCCATGGTATGTAATCTAATATGGAGCTCCATATACCCAGTTTGTGCATTAACCTAATTAATGGAGAGGAAACTTGACAAAAGTAGGTTGGGTTACCGACACCTAGTTGAATCGTTGTAATTCATATCAGTAAAGTGCTAATTATCAAAAATGATCATCATTAATCAATACAATATAAATCAGATTAATACAAAAAATTCCCAAGCCTGTTCGATGTCAGGTATTCGTTAAAAATCCCTTTCCTATATAAACCTGAGTAGAAAAAAAATAGAGCTTCCACTGTAGCATCGTCCGATTAGCCATAGCAGCATAAGTGACGTTAAATAAAAAAATAAACAATTTTTCAAAGTACGATTTTAAATAACTCTAATATCTTGATTATTAACGAGTACTGGACATGGTATAGGCTCGGGACCCCGCACAGTGGAACGAGGGTTAGGGAGGACTGGACATTCATTAATATCTCCGCTTCTGGTTCTCCTAGGATAAGGCTATTGGCACGGTTTTAAAGCTTTTTGAATGGGCTATTTAATTATATGATAAACAGAATCAGATCTTTTAGGGGAAAAATGTAAAAATTCTCGATGTTAGATAATTTATTATCTATCATTGGACCATTTATTGTACCCATATACTACGAGAATAGGTACAATACAGTATTCTATGGAAAGACAGATACATAGGTATAAGTATTAAATTATACAAAGGAAAAAGTAACAAACCAAAAAAATTAATCATTGAACAAAATTAATATAATAATTGATAATTACTTTTGTTAGTCAATATACTATGTATAATTGATATCGTACATCAAAATTATAATAAATGTAGGTGCCTATATAAAATTGTTTTATTTAAATAACGATCACTATTAAACCAAAATTAACAACTTAATTTTAATTAGGATTTGTTTTTCTATATTCTAAGTAACAATAAGTGATTGTGCATCTGGTAATAAATAACATTTAATGTTTATTATTTTCGGTCTAAGAGTCGAAATGTCATCAGATTTGAATCTTTTTTTCATGACAAAAGCGAACATATCCTCTGAACATTTTCTAAAACTTTCCGTTTGCCTCCGTCTTTGTTTGAATGACTGAGAGCCAGATTGTATACTTGCGGCTGTTGATGATGACGATGAAGGTAGGTCCTGGCTAATATCCTCAGGAACAATGAAATCCAAATTCAACCAGATTTCATGCTTCCCCAGA
This sequence comes from Arma custos, assembly GCA_037127475.1. Classification (NCBI taxonomy): domain Eukaryota; kingdom Metazoa; phylum Arthropoda; class Insecta; order Hemiptera; family Pentatomidae; genus Arma; species Arma custos. The sequence goes on along the minus strand of CM073763.1, from coordinate 44,833,108 downwards.
AAATAATTGATATTCCTGTGGGACGAAATCCAGCGAGAGTACAAACTACCACTGAACTTTCTTAATTTTTCCCGTAAGCAGAACTTTCCTGTATTTGAAATTTGTTCCAGTCTAAACGAATTAATCCATGCTTCCAATGCCAGATCATAATCTTTAAAACTTATATGATTAAATTGAAAAACTTGACGATTTGTTGTAGGAACCATTGCACCTGTGCCGTTCAAATACCACACACAAACTGAGTTTCATTGTTAATACTATTATGTTAAATAAGGATTATTCGGATAAATGAGTGTAAACAAACATTGGTAAACAAAAGAAAACTTGCGTAAAGTAGACGCCAATATCAACAGAAATTATTTTAAATTAATTCTCAAGGCCCAGAAAAGAAAAGAAAAACTCATTTTCTAGGAAAATAGCACCTAGTAGCAGAATCCGACTAATGGAAAAAAAACTTCAAACATTCTAGTTATTTACTGTGAAGGTAGTTTTTTGGGCGATTTTAAGCGATTTACGCAATTAATTTTTTTAGTTTTATCCCAAAATTTTCACCGAAAAATCCCAGACGTTTGAAATAATCCCAAGTTTTATTTGCCTAAAATATCTTATTATGGGTGAGTTGTTTTCCAGTAGGTGCACGATTAATTTAAGACATTGCCTCAAACAGTGGATTGCTTTAAAAATATGAGACTTTTTAGAAAAATTTATATTTCAATTCAAATTTTTTCATTTGATTTGATTTCACAATTAATTTATCTATGGATTTTGTTGAGAACAAGTATAAAGTATAATTTAAGATCAAAATAAAGGACAAATTTAGTTATTAGAGAATTGGTCCAATGTCCAACAAATGCGTTGATTCGTTCCACTGTGCCCCGGTTTAACGTCCCTTCCGAAATACGGTTAACCTAGGATTTTTGACTCACTTTAAAAAAGCTAGATTGGAGCTAGATTATTCTATGTTTTTAAAATGTTGCTTGGGCAATCACTTTAAGTACAAAAAACATTCAAGCCCACGCCAGTCATGTCAATTATAATTCATTTCAGTAATCTAGTGCAAACTTGCTCTTGCTTAACGGGTAACTGCGTATAAGGAATCTAAAGAACTCATTATTTAAGCAACAAGAGTTAATTTCCGGGTGGATTTTTTTACTGATGCATAAAGAAAATGTTAAATGTCTGAGATTCACATCTTTCTATCTACCTTGAAACATGAAATTGGAATTTGGAACAAATTTAAGCAAATAAAAATCTAAAGGAACTTTTATTTTGATCCCAGCAACAGTAGAAGTAAATGGACACCGTCACTATCCATTATATTTTACATTGGTTGTCGAATCAGCGCTTAAAAAAAATAACTACACAAATAAAAGGGGAAAAAATGTAAATGTTCAGAAAAGAAAAATCCATGTGGATTCTCCTATAATCCTAGCCGCAACCATAAATTAATAAATGAATTTTGATAATATCTTTGAAGTGTTGTTATTACCCAAATACAATAGATATGGACGCTACAACTAAGCACGATCGGAAAGGTATCTCTGAGTGCCGGGCTCGAAACATTATGGGTTTGATTCCAACCTGGGTTAGTTAATATTTATTTATTTGACTTCATGAATGAATAAATCTTCCTGCTCAGTTTAGTTCTGGGCGACGAATTAAAGGTAGCCTTAAGGTACAGACAAAAGCAATCACAAGGCCCACTTGCCGCACTACTTCCCCCGCTATTAGTAACAGTACAAGCTCCCAAAAATTAAAAGAATAAAGCAAATCTATAAATTGATAAAACTGAAAAAGAGGAAAAATTGGAAGATCCAAGTTAATCAACAGGACTCCTGCTTCGGTTTACTCTCCTTCTGATTTGTGATTCATCAGTGTTAGGATTAAATAACTCACCAGCTCAAGGTTTAAATAACTCAAGATGATTTTTCACTCAGCCCAATAACCATAACATCTTAAAGGATGGCCAATCTCTTCAGGAGATGTAGGGATAATTGAGCGTCCCTTACACACAAAAAATTGCAACCTGCAGCAAAACGATGTCAGGTAATAAAAAAGAACTATCCAAGCTCTTTTCGGGATTCGAAAGTTTTTTCAAAGCCCAATAGACGCGTGGAGGGTCTATAAAGAATACTTGTGAAATTGGAGGAAGCATAGTATGTTCCAAATTTTACTTTAAGTAAACTATTCAGAAAATTAACAGAATTGACACTCTAATCTCGAATACTTCCTATGTTTTAGGAAATCGAACTATCTCAACGAAACATAAAGAGTTATCGGACCTGTTTGTGTTGTATTTGCTTTGAGAATGTAATTTTTACCTTCATGACTTACCCGCCGGCACCGACACAATCCTACTCCCTACCATTAATAAGATTTATATATAAATATTTTCCTTTACTATTTTATATCCCGGTTTTTTCGAACTAGTTATTGTAGAACGAGGCTTTATGGTCAAGAGTGTTGAGGCACCTCATAAGTGACATCGAGTTTGCTCTAATCCTTTCAAGGCCGTTTGTAATTCATTTCGTGCATAACCTTGCCCTTCTGTCCAGAATTTTTATAAGCGAACCTCTTGTTATTCATTTTTTTTTTTTTTGACAAGCGTGCGTGATAGGGTCTGAGTGGAGTACCATATTAAACCAAAAGTTTTTCTTTTTCTTTGAATGAATACAACTTTTATTCGATTACTAAATTTCTTCCATTCCCCACCTTCTTGACATAAAGAAGGCTGCAAAATGTGAACTTCTGAAAAGTTTTAACTCTGATGATTACATAACTATAATAATATTCCCAAAACCTAAGTATTTATTACTTGTTCAACAATTGCTGTTACCAACCACATAAAATGGATTTGATTGATATTTAACAATAATAGTTAATAATAATTAACAATAATAGTCTCAGGAACATGTTTAAAAACAGAGGGAAAATCTAACTTCAATAATATGCATAGTAGTTTAAAGTTGAAGATAAGCAATATTTAATTCATAATTGTTGTTTATTCATTTAAGGTCAGTTAACGCTACTATGTCTAGTAGGACGATGGGATTTGCCTAAGTAAAATGAGAGTAGGGATCTTTAATAAGTACCTGGCATATCAGGGCACCATAACCAAGGATTTTTTACTCTTTTAAAAATCCTAGAGCTTCTTGCCGGACTGTGAACCCTCGATATTGGGTGAAATAGGTTTTTATTCTAACCATTACGCCACAGGTGACCCCAAGCAACTTAGCAATATTTAATGCATAATTTCTCGAGTCACCTCGGTATCTTTTTTCGTGTCAAAATAGATAGTTGATAAAGCCCAACATCTTTGAAAAAAAATAACACGAAGGCTTCTGAGAGTCTAACTGCAAAGAATTTGATAGATAAAATTCAAGCTATAATGAAATATCAATTGGCATGGATTTAACACACTTTAAATCGGATTTCCCAGGCTTTGCAATCACTCTATATACATAATAAGAAACTTCAATTACAAAAATAATATAATCTATAGGAATAAGATACTGTCGGTTAGCATAAAAAGTGGAGGTACGAAGTGCCCTTGAGTCATGAACTTAGCATAAAATTATCTGTATTTTCTTAGGCTCTAACAACCGGGGGAAATGTAGTCCTCTAGGATTCACCAACGCCCACGAGAGTTCCGGTGCAGAGGAATATCTGGAACGAAAGGTTGATTGATAGTGAGTGGAAGAGGATCTGATGAAACATAAATTAGAAAGTGCACCAGGATAGTAGATTCTTGCCTAACATCCTCCGTCGATAGTATCCATACAACGTAACCAATCAATAAATAACAAGTAACGGTTCTGTTTTTGTTGATTGTGTTTAACGTATTGTGTAGGTATATCGTATGGGGTAGGAAGGGCAGTTTATCTGCAAGAGTAATAGTTTTAAATCGAAGGAGTTGTATCTTTAATTTTTACCAATAATCAAATGATTATTGTTTTGGAACGGCTTGGAGTATGGTTGCTGTCTCTATTTGTCTATTTCTTTAACGTCACTATATTCTGCTATGGCTAATCGGACGGTGCTACAGAGGAAGCCCTAAATTTTGCCTATTCAGATTAAATTAGGATAGGGATATTTAACGAGTACACTGACATGGTATATGCTCGGGACCCCCGTCTAACGTCTCTTCCGAAGGACGGCGTAGTCAATGTTTTTTTACTCCCTTTAAATATCCTACTAGGGCCACCTGCCGGGCGACGAATTTGCGATCTTGGGTTCAGTAAGATGTTAAGCTAACCACTCCACCGCAAGTTGCCCTGCTGTCTCTATTTGGTGTCTTTTTTTACTGTTGGTGTGTGCCCTGATGATGCCTGAACTGGCGAAACGTTGAATGGTTGGTTTCTCCAGTATTTTAGAGACCTAAGGCTTCGCTACTTAAATTTAAATTCATAATTCATGTCTCTACTTGAGTTTTTGTTCATTTTTATTGATTATTTTTTCTTTTGTACTTTACAAAAAAATTCAAATATATTTTTTTTTTTTATCTTGAACATTAGAAGATTCGTCCACTTTATCAATCTTCCGAAAGTTAAATCTTCCGGAATCGATACCAGTTTGACTTTTAGGATCACCTGTGGTGTAGTGGTTAGTTTAACAACCTACTATGTTCAAGATCCCACTGTAGCATCCTGCAATCAGCCATAGCAGCTTAAAGTGGCGTTAAATGCATAAACAACAAGTTTGACTTTATAGACTAAAAAAAAAAAAGAAATGATATCAGCTCTACGTTAGCGACATAAAAAATAGATAATAATAATTGTTGTCACAAATTGTTCAAGGTTTATTATACTGTTAATGTGAACAATATTATTAAATAAATTATCATTACAAGACCCTTTATTAATTGTTTAAAGAATAAACTCCTTTTATTATGAAGTAATATTAAATTTTGTTTTAAAGACCTTAATACGTAATATTTTATTATTATGGGTTTTGTAATAAATAAAAGGAAATAATAATAAACACAATACAAACGTGATGATAACTGATTTATTCAGAGCACACACAAGAGTACAAAACCAGCATGAAAAACAGGAAGCAACAACCACTCAGTAAAAACTGCCACTGCCATATGTATCCAGTGGTGACATAATAACACATACAATTACACTTAATAATAATATTAACTAATTACACTTAATAATAATATTAACTATGTGGGGAATTATCAACAACACCCACCCTTAATTCCACATTCGGTCTAAGATTATACATTAACAAGATTTACAAGATTACAGAAATATTCAAACTTAATTTTTGTTAATGCCTTAGTTAATAAGTCTGCTATTTGTTCTTTAGACTCAATATAAATTATTTTTACAATTCCCTTACTCACTAGGTCTTTAACATAGTTATATTTAATATCATAATGTTTAGATCTTTTTGTTTCTAAGGTTTGAGCTATTTTAATTGTCCCTTTACAATATAAACATGGATCTATTTTTGATCTTTTAAATCCCAAATCAAGAATTTTATTATTTATGTAATTATTCCAAGTTTTAGGACTTTGCCTTAGACCATATAGTGCTTTAACCAATTTTAATACCCGCACTTCACTGCACTTGAGACCATCCGGTGGCCTCATATGCACAGGAACTGATAACTCACTTTTTAAAAATGCTGAACGCACATCTAGTTGGTTGATGTAGAGATCACGTTCAACAGCCACAGAGAGCAGGATTCGAAGAGTGACCATCCTTGCCATTGGGGCGAACAAGTCTTCATCCTCTGTTGAAGGTTGTTGGTAGCCCCTTGCTACCAAACGAGCTTTCTTCTTGGGTGCACCATCCACAATTTTTGAGGTAAAAATCCATCTACTATCAATTATTGGCTGGTCTTCTGGAGGGTCAACCACCTCCCAAGTCTGAATTTCTTCTAAAGAAGACAATTCATTGTTTATGGCTTCTTGCCAACCCAAGTCCTTGATGGCATCATCATAACTTTGAGGAGTATCACATGCAGAGAGAGCCATCTCATGCGCCAGTGATGTGACAAAATCTTCAAGATATTTAGGCTTCATTGTCATTCGTTTCGATTTTTTTTCTGATTTTTCTTCTTCTTCATCTAATGATTCGAAACCATAAAAATCTACATCATCAGTAGTAGACTTCCTTGGGTTATCTTCTTCAGGCAGAACCACAATATGTTTAGTGTCAGTAACAGGCAATTCTTGGGATGTTTCTGATCTTCCATTTTCATCAAAAATAACATTACGGGCAAACTCTATTTTCCTCGTAGAGGGATTCCACAGCCTGTAACCGTTTTCGCAGAAACCGACAAGAAAAAGTCTCTTTGACCTTTCACCAAGTTTCCCTTTCCTGTCCTCTTTATGGATGTGAGAATATGCTGGGCATCCAAAAACTTTTATTTTCTTGAGATCAGGTTCAAATCCATACCATCGCTTTGCAGGAACTTCACCATCGGGTAGGGCATTTGTGGGTAGTCTATTAACAAGATATGTCGCTGACATAATAGCCTCTCCCCACATTTCCTTTTCCAAATTACTATCAAACAGTAGGCATCTAGCTTTATCAAGCAATGTTCGATTCATACGTTCCGAGATGCCGTTCTGGGATGGATTCCTCGGCATAGAATATTCTAATACAATCCCTCATGTTTTACAAAAATTAATAAAATCATGAGATACGTATTCACCTCCTCTATCGCATCTTAAATTTTTCAGTGACATACCAAATTTAGTTTCAGCCATTGCCAAATACCACTTAAATTTTTCAAATACTTCTGATTTATGTCTTAATAAGTAAGTAACACAAAAGTGACTAAAATTATCAACAAAAGTAACAAAATAATTGTACCCATCATAAGTGGGAGGTGTTATCTTACTACAAACGTCACTTGATACTCTCTCCAAAATTCTTGTGGACTTCCTTTCATCCGGGATCCGCTTAGCATAAGGTAGCTTTGCTTGTTTACCTTTCATACACACCTCACATAGTCCAACCGGGTACTTAGAAGAATGTCCCATTCTTCTGTGCATCAGATCGTTTATATGGCCTGTCACATTTGCATATTCCTGAAATACATTGAGTTTGACAACATATAAACGTCCAAAAACTTGTCCATATAACACTTTGTTTCCATAAAATATCATTACAGACGATTTTTCAAAAATCACGCGACATCCCTTTTCTTCTAATTTCCGAACTGATAACAAATTGAATGCTAAATTTTCACAAATGAGAACGTCAGTAATTTGAATTCGAGCACCGTCATCAGAAAAACATGATAAATTACCTTTGTGAGTTGCTCTAACACATTGTCCTTCCTTAGCAACACTAATGTTAACTTTTTCCGGACCAATGTCTTTCAAATACGGTCTATAATCATTTTTCACCATGTGACTACTTGCACCACTATCAACAACAAACATCAAACTTGCAACCTTCTCACCAGGTGTCATCAAACATGTGTCCTTCTTAACAACTGATAAACAATCCACACTCTTTTCATTAAAAGATGTCATAAATGTAAACTCTTCCTCATTGGACACTCCAGCTACGTGTTTATTTCTTAATTTCGGACAATTGTTCTTCATATGTCCCTGCTGTTTACAATAGCATTTACCAACAAATGAGCTGGATTGCACATTAACTTTAGCATCCTTTGTTTTGGTAAATTTGAATTTGGCCTTTGGATGTTTATAAGACACAAAAGCACTCACCTGCTCTTCCTTCTTGCCTCTTCTCTCCTCTTCTGCAAGTAGAGTATTTTTCACATATTCTAGGCTAATTGTTGATTTGTCCCTATTGCACAAAATATCCAATGCAGAGACTACACTGTCGAAATCCGAAGGCATAGCCACCAATAACTGATTGACGATCTCCTCTTCCTCCAATTTTCCGCCGGCCACTTTAACCCTGGAGTGGGCGCGCCATTGACTGTAACAGTTGAAGGCGCGCGCGGCACTCAGTACCGCATCGCTTGTTTTTTATCATTTGCAATAGGGAATTGAAAATTACAATATAATTATTTAGAAATTAGTTTTATTAAGTAAAATACAATATAATTTTCGAATATAACAAAGGTTTTAGTACAATTTTTGTAGTATTTGTCAATAGTAACAAATTGTGACAAGGAATAATTTCTTTAACAATTATTGACAAATGTAAGAAAGAAGTCTCTTATTGCAGCAATTTCTATCGATTCTTTCTCGATCAATTCTTGCACTTTTAATGTCCAAACGCATCGACCTGCAGAGAAATAAAAATCTCTAATATCTAAAAGCAGCTCGCAAAATCATAAGCCCCGAACCTTTCCACATTTCCTCCACATTTGTTTTATTACCTTTTTTTATTGCGAGTAAATAAAGCAAACCAAAAACAGCCATAATTTCAAATCTTGTTGTGTACTTCATTTCTCGATCTCTTTTAATCTGTATCTTTGTCTTTCTAACCTCAATATACTAATTGGTAAATAGCAGAATATCGTCAATCATTTCTGTTGTCACGAAGGCCAAAAACATGTCTAATTCAGATGATAAATTTCTAGTAAACCTTGTCGGACCTGGTACTATTTTAGCAATGTTTTTTGATCGTATAGCCGTAGGGTTTGATATTCACAATGTATCTGAATCTCGGCCAATAAAAAAATTAAAGTCTAAATTGTCTACCTGTTTAGTTTCAATGTCTTCTTCAACGTTAGATTGTTCCGAGTTACTATCATGATCCGATTGTTGAATTAATTCATCTTCTCCCTCACTACTATCCGAGAAATCAAATTTATTGCCATCAGATTCATCACTGAGCTACCGTAAAAGCGCCATAATTTCATCTGGTTCTCTGTACAATTTCTCAGCTCTATAAATATTGATGACATTTTAATTTACAATAGTTTGCAGTATATGCTAAAGTACTTTAATTTAGTAGAATAATAATTACAAGAAACTTTTAATCAAATATAAAAGTAATGAAAATGTACTTACATTTCAAAGCGCGCGCGGTACGGAGTTCCGCAATTAGGAAGTGACGGGATAAATTCTCACTAACGACTGACTATAAACAATAAACAACGAACTGTAGGCTCATTATTGATCAAAAAGGCATAGATAACGAATACATGTCACGGCAGGAGCCAACAGGTATTATGGTTCCAGTTGGGACACGTTTAACAAGAAATGCGGTACTGAGTGCCGCCGCGCGCCCGCTCCAGGGTTAACCTCGGATGCGAAGGATTCAAATTCCTGGAAGAATTCTTGAAGTGCCTTATCCTTTTTAAACTCGAGCTTCCGCCAGATCTTTTGAGCAGTCACAAGTGATTTCATACCTTTCTTCTCATACGTGGATGAGAGGGCATCAAACATTTCATTTGCAGTCGTCTTATCTTTGATCATCGACAAAATACTGTCTGCCAAACCCTGAACAATTATGTTTCGTGCTTTGATATCATCTTGTTTAAACTTTTTAAGTTCCACTTGCTCAGTAGGGGCTTCTTCCGTCAACACATGGGCCACACCATTTTGCTCCAACAATAGCTTCATACGAAAGCTCCAATTAACAAAGTTGGCTCCATCAAACGGCTTAGTTCCCAACAGAATATTTGACGCACTGGCCATCGTTTAACCGCGTAATAAACCCAGAACACAGTAACAAAAACTTCAGATCACGTGCGATAATAACCTCGAAACGGATACACACTAAATTTCCGAAATCACGTTTATCAATTTTCCACTTAAGAGTTTCCTCAGACGTCTGGGCCCATAACCTTTTGTAATAAATAAAAGGAAATAATAATAAACACAATATAAACGTGATGATAACTGATTTATTCAGAGCACACACAAGAGTACAAAACCAGCATGAAAAACAGGAAGCAACAACCACTCAGTAAAAACTGCCACTGCCATATGTATCCAGTGGTGACATAATAACACATACAATTACACTTAATAATAATATTAACTAATTACACTTAATAATAATATTAACTATGTGGGGAATTATCAACAACAATGGGCGCTAAAAGAAACGTTTATGGAAAGAGCGTCTTACTGTATTTTGCCTTGGGCCTAGGTTGGCCTAAGGGCGCAGACGCTCTACAAAAATGTAGGAAAACTAAGTTTTTACCGTTCGTTCAGAGAATGACATTATGTTAATTGGGCATTTTTATCATTGGGCATTAGTCCTAAAAGGTTTACAGATTTCCGATCTTAAAAAAAGGTAATGAAAAAAAAATTTATATTCTGATTTAATTTAAACTTTACTCTGATATATTAAAAGAATTACTCTAACTGCTACTTAGAGATATTAACATATAAAATCATGAGGAAAATATAGTCGGTTTGGTATATAAATACTCAACAACAGTTTTGTTAATTTGTTGCTATTTAATTAATTCTGAAATAAAATTATATCCTAGAACAGAAAAGAATTGAAATTTTCAGGATTAAATAAGGTACTGTTCTAAGTAATTCCACCTTATTAATTCAAGGTGCCATACTTAATGGTATATAGTAGACTTTGTGGGAATTTGAACTAATATTTACTGATAATATCAGTTTTTGAAAACAATAAATTATTGATATTGTCAAGGCATAAATAGCAAAAAATCTTCGGGTAAAACCTACTTAAAAATTATTAGTACAAACCGACGATAATTCACTGATTTTACTAAAACTTTGATCTTAAGCTGATAATTTTTCATGATTTATTTAACATCTAAAGCGGAGTAGTTTATATTTATATTCTTAATCCCAATACTCAAGGTAAAATAATATATTTACATATTTACCTATATCTGGATAGATGACTAGAGATTTCTCCTATCGACTATTTTCTGAATGTTCACTTCATGGCAGTACTAAATTCTTGGCCACAGTAATCGGATGTTTCAGCTAAGTACATATATTACCCAATTCATGAAGATAGAAAATTCAAATCAATGAGCTACCGAATATATAAATGACTAAATTGGTCAATTTTTAAATATATTAAATGAAGTATTGTGTTTTTTACTTAGATTTATACTATCAAAGCTTCTCTTGCAGGTTTTCGGTTTGGCGGCTTATATAACTGAATGGCGGTTTAATTTTCTTTATGAGGTATTAGTAATTGAGGTAGCCATAAATGTAAATTTTGCTGTGAAATTAATTTTTATCCAAAACATTTATTTAGTGGTGATATCACGTAATCACAGATCAAATATAGAGCGAGATCATCAGATGGAAAAGAAAGATATTTGGCCTAATACAAGAGAATGGACAATGACGGACAAAGAAACATATAGGACTCTATAACATCTATCAAGAACCCGTCATCGCCAGAATAATGAAACAGGGTTGGCCGAAATGGCTTGGAAAGGATGGAGCATAGCAGACCCCCAAGAAAATGCTCTATGGAAGACCAGGGTGAAGGATGAAATGAGGAAGACCACATCTACGGTGAATTGATGATGTAGAGCAAGATAGGAGTGCAAAGGTGGAGAAAGAAATACAGGGAGGCTCAACATCAAATGGTTGAGGAAAGGGCGTTGGATAAAGAAAGATCTTTTTATTCATTATCTTAAAAAATAACATAATTCCAATCTGGACAACTCATAGAAGAAGGTATTGATTTTAGGAGTAAATGAGAAAGTAAAAGAAAAATCATATAGACAACAAAAAAATTTAATATTTCAATATTAACCTCATAAAACAAAACAATTCATTCAACAAATAAATAACAAAAAGATTAACTGCCTAATAATAATGTATATCTAAAATACTGATGAAAGAGGATTTTATATAATGATAAAAAACATATTTATAGCAATTTATAAATATAATTATTTATATATATTCGTTAATAGAAAATTAAAATAATAGCTTTGCTAAATTCCATTTTACATTTTTGAAGGAATTCTTTCTCCAGCAAGGTGTTTTATTTCTTCTGAAGCATTGATCTTGTGGTGTTCTAAGTAGGATTGTGAATTTCTTTCTGTATCCTCAAGAATATACCTTTAAAAGAAAATAATTACTGAGATACATTGTTTATAAAGTAAAAACAAAATCATCTCCTCTGTTACCTATATAAAAATGTGAACACAGTATCAACTTAAGCCAACTAATTTTATTTATAAAATAATTTTTACATATAAACTCATTACTTGAATATGAAAATCTCAAATAATTTTCACAAAATCAAATGTAGATTCAATAAATGAACCAATTACAGAACAACTACAGAGCAGGTGAAAGTTATTGATTACAAACATTACAATGTTGAAATTAAATTATGAAAACCCAGATAAATACCATTCTCAAACATTAAATAACAAAAAAAGTAACAATTTAAATTAAATTTACTTTAAAAAAGTAAATTTGTTATTTACTTTACTTTAATTAAGTTTAATAAATAGTTGTAAAGTAATATGTTTTCATTCCCTGAATATTTTTATGTAAAATATATTAATTTTCAGTGAACATAAAAGACCGAAAAATAAAGTCAATCACCTGTAGTTGACCATCATTCCACAAGAATTGGACAAACCCCTGGGTGATGTATCTGCCATCCAGTTCAGCCTCCACATCACAGCTCCATTTTTAAGGTGAAAATTTGCTGAAAACAATATTTTAAATAATGTTTCATATTATCAAAAGAAAAAAAATCATTTTAAATAAAACCAACATAGGAGATGCGATAAAATTAATTAACAATAACACTAATAAAATATTTACCGACTGAATCCAGAGCTCCAGATCTTCTCTTCTCCTTGTAAAGGTAGTAAGCACAAGATGACATCAGCAACGGTTCTAACATCTTCACTAAATGATGCTCCTGATACCAGTTATTGTTCAATAAACTTATTTTCATTTCTCGCCAATTGCCAAACTCTTTTAAGGCATTTTTCCAGCCTTCTGGAACATCTTTTTCGTCTATTCACAAAATAGTTAAAAATATTATAATCATTAGTATTTTATTCTTAAAATATTTTAATAGTGTTATAACCTTAAACCATATAATAGTTTTAAGCATTGTTTTTGTTAAATGTAATTAATAACCACGCTCAAAATCCATTAGAGATCTGATAATATTTTTGTATATATGTACTTTTTGATATTCAGAATGAATTCATTGACTTATAAAAATTAACGGTTTTATCCATGCTCTCATTGAAATGATGATTTTTTAACAATTAGTGTTTGTCATTAATAATAAAAAGAATATTTAGAAATGGGTTTATCCTTATTGTAATGAAACCAATTGTAAGATTTACCTTTTTCATATACCTTGAGTTTTTCCATCAACCATGATTTGAAGCCAGGTATCGGGGATAGTGTAGACAGCTGATTAATTTTTGGAAATTCTGCTTGAACTTCCTGAACTACACGCTTTATCAAGTAGTTACCCAACTCAATGCCCTTGAAAAAAAAGAGCATTTATTACTACACGTATATTACTTATAAATTAGAGCTAATCTCTGATTAGATGACATAAAATTCTAATTGACAATTGAGAAAATAACAAATATTTTCTCCACTACTTACTCGATATCAAAATACTGAGAGGGGAATACAATTTTTTTATTTAAAAAACTTTAGTTTAAGTAAAAATAATTAGCATTTATTTACTTCCATTATTATAAGGTTATGGACAAACAACTTAAAGGAGTGCCTTTTGATGAACATGTGCCTAAAATTGTAATTTTTTGATGTTGAAATAAAAATAGTTTAAAATTAGTGAACACAATTGAAATAATGTAAAAAAAAAAAAAATCAAGGCATGAAAAATAATATTCAAGATGGTCTATTTGACAAAGTAGCCTGAAGTGATATTGAGGGAAATGGTTTTCTGCATCTAATGTAACCTTTTGACCTACTATCCATCTATAAGATTCTAGCTTTAGCTTTGCTATATTTCAAGTTCTATAAAAGAGTCTCTTTTAGTATTATAATGGGATTGAATTAAGCAATTATTGAGGATAATTATTAAACAATAAATTATTCATACTGTTTTATGAAAAATTGACTCATATCCACTAAAGTTCTAGAGGCTCATTTTTTTTTTGTCAGATTACCAATTCGTAAAGATCAATTCCTGAATTTTTTTTCATTAAGAAGATACAAAATAGTTAAAAAGAAACATAATTTATTGGAAAGTTACAAACAGGGAAACATGAACATGAATAGTTCGGATTGATATCACTGCTATCTAATACTTATTACATTATTAGAATAATAATAATTAGATTAGTGTTATATACAAACAATCATGTAAAAACTTCTCTGAAGACAAAGGCTGTAACAACTGCCATATCAATGGAAAGAAATCTATCAGGTTTTGTAAGATTATAATATATATAATTAGCAGTATTGCAGGTAAAAAACAAAATATAATAATATAAGGTGGTTGGTTAATGTTTGTAATATTAAAAAATAAAATACATCACTAACTTACCTGTAGCCCTCTCTGTGTTGAGGAAATGGAATAGAAAATAGCAGCAGTTACTAAATTCGGATCTTCTTCTTCACTTGCACCTCCTAAGGAATCTTTAGCATTCGCATCAACTGAAATTGAAATAACAGAATAAATCTTCTCCCAAGCAAGATTGATGACCTACAGTAATTACTCAACCTGTAAATTATCAATGTTGTTGAACTTAAAAGGAGTAGGAAAGGATGGTAAAGCTCAATAAAAATGTCTAAAATTAAATTAACTAAATTGAAGAGATTAAACTTAGTTTTTTAAGGAACAACATATAGCAGGATATAGTAATCTATATAGTAGTATTAAAAAGTAATAAAATAAAATTTAAGAAGAACTAAATGTTTCTATGGGAATTAAATACAGTTGTAATTTATACGAAACTATTTATCAACTTATTAAATTAATTTTGAATAGGTGAGGCGTTTAGTATCAAAACCAGTTCGATCCATTTCATACAATTTTTCAGGAGAGCCAAAAACGCTTTAAAAATTCATAACCATCTTTTGGAACATTTTATACAAATTTTTGCTTCAGGCATGTCAAAAGTAGGTTGTTATTAGATCAGTAGAACTATTTTAGTTGTTTCGCGGGGTTCATAATGTATTAAAATTTTTAATTAATGAATAACCAAATTGAATGCTTAGTCAACTAATGACATAAATTTGCAGTATTTTTGATGAAATTGTTTTGTAAGATGAAAAATAAATATTGGGGATTCTTCAACATGCAATATTTAAAACCATTTTTAAAAATAATAATTAATGTCAATTAATTTAATTATTATAGATGTAAATAACAGACTTTTTTTTTAATCAGCTTATTTAAATCAGTTTCCCAAAGTAAGGCGACTGTGAAAATAATAACACATGCTTTAGTGAAAAAAATCATCTTTTTAAAAATTATTATTATCAAAGTAATTATTAATTATTATAAAAAAAAATTATTATAAGACAAGCATAAAAAAGTAGTAGATATTTATTATTAAAATAAAAATCAAATGAATTGCTATTTTATAAAATTATATAATAGCAAGAAAAATAAAATAATTTTCAGTTAAAATGTCTTCATTTTCGCTTACATTAGAATCTTAAACAGGGGGTCGTAGTTTGTTCTTGATTAACGCTCACAGCGGCAAACTGAATAAGGTTGGATCGAACTGATTTTGTTGCACATCTACTTTGTGGCCAATTTTGTATGGGATGGAACCACTTTAGATCCATAGGGTTAACACACTTTTAGAATACCTTTTAAACTTTCAAAACACATTAACAAAACTTTTTAGATAAAAATGGGATAGAACTGGTTTTGATACTAAATGCCTCAAGTAGATGAGTAAAAGTTATAAAAGACATGCACTAATTTTTTTATATTTCTTTAATTCCCAATTTGAATAATGCTAACTACTAAGCCATCATAAGCTGATATTTTGGTCAAAATTAAACAAGAGATAATATTGAAAAATAGTTTGTTATGCTAACTTGACATGCGATGGGCTGCGGTCACGATGCCTTTCATACTAGATGATATCTCGTTAGAGAGTGCAGTGTGTAGCACAACAATAGGTTCTGTCGGCATGCTACTGTGAGTGTAGACAAAGCAGCGCCTATAAGCCCCCACTCTACGTTTTAAGTCAGCCCAGCTTCTTACAGGATGTACTGCTTCGTATTCAGAGATCTAAGGACATTAATAATAATTAGTCTTGTATATTTTTACTTGAAACTCAGGTTAAATGCTCAATCCATTAGGGCGATTTAAAATATATTTCATGGTAGACCCACGAAATGAATCATAAACCATACCACCCTAGTTAAAATACATGAATAACCATATAATGATGGTAACTACGAATGACCTGTTGGTCTAATTAAATGTATTACATCTGCTAAATAGGATTAAGAAAGTAAATCAAATCGAGCATTAACACTTAAATACTTAATGGCAAGTTGAAATACACATATTAGTTTTATATATAGTACACAATTATAACATCTAAAAGTTGTTACTAATAAATTAATATAATATAAAAATTATACTATCATAGTTTTTTATGAGCTGTTGTTTTTTCAAGTGATGTAAGTTCATTATTCTTTTAAATAATTTGAATTATTGTTGTTATTTTATAATGATATTTAAAATGTTTATGATGTTAAAAACATCACTCTTTGTTAAATGTCAAAAACATATTTTAAAAGTAATTCAACTACAAACCCTTAAATATCTCAATATTTGAAAAAATACCACTTTAAAAAATAACAGCTTATATTTATTACACATTTGTATCATCTAAAAGTTGTTGCTAGTAAATTAGTATAATTTAAAAATTATATCATAGTTTTATTATTTCTTAAATAAAAATATCTTTTTTTTTTTTTAGTAAAAATGGAAAGAATTATTATTTTGTTTTATGGAAAGTGAAATAATCTAAGCTAATTAATCATTATAACCATGAATTAATCATTTAAAATAAAAATAATTACTTTTTTTTAATCATAAATTACAAAAAACTGCATAATAAGTATGTATTGTGCACATTTGACTAATCTGTACTAGCACTGGGTAGTTTCTCTACTTGCCTTTATCCACTCCATCATGTATCATTCATTATATTTACTCATTGTATTGTTATAATAAAGTTGTAGATTTCAATAAATAAATTTAAAAAGGAAACATTTGACATAAGTACCTTTAAAAAAACAAAACATAAATACCTTTTGCAACATTTCACATGGCGATTTCCATGTAACCCTCTCTAATTTCAAAAATCCTACAGAGAACCATAGCGAAAGAAGCTCCCTAAGAGTAGTGTTCAATTGCTGGATAGGAATAAATGACTCTGATTTTGAATCTAATGATGCTAACAGGTCCTGAAATTGAAAACAAAAACAATTAATAATAAAACCTTAATTTAAGGAAGAAATAGTTGGGAGTGCAGTCAATGAAAACATCAAAATAAGCATAACTTATTTATTATGTGCCGACGTTTCGGCCTACAATGTAGGCCATCTTCAGGGCTAAGAGAAAAAACAGAAATATATAAAAACGTAGCAGTAACAAGAATATATAAAGTGGTACAGGAGTGGAAATAAAAATAGTGACTAGATATGATGAAATAGTGAATAGATATAAGATAAATAAGAAAGCATATAAGACAGGCTACAGAATAATAAACTTAAAATAGTGATAGATAAAAATAAAATTGTAGATGATGAACAGAAATTCTAATAGTGACAGATAAAATAATACAAGAATAAGAATATAAAATAGAAAAAATACATGTCAAGAAGGGATAAAATGTAAACAATAATATAAAGGGAAAGAAAAATGAGGAGGTAAACGGAAAGATACAAAATAAGAAGATTAAAATATAGAAAAAGGGGGGTTGAGTATGAAGGATTTAGAAAAAAACTAGTTTAATTATATATATGGATAAGAAACGAGACATGAGGGGTTACATAGGTAAAGTGTAATAATACAAGCATAAATAGAAAGAAAAGCTTGATAAATTTCAAAAATTAAACATTGAAAATAGTGGTATTATATCTATGAACTATGAAGAATGAAAAGAAAAAGAAAATAAGTAAGGGAAGTTAATATGTAACTGTATACAATTAGAAAGAAGTGGCATAAATGCAAAATAAGATAATAACAACATTTTTGACTTCGAAAACACGTCGATCCTAGCCTCCGTTCCTAATTATAATAAACGCATCCTCACAGAAACCATTCACATCAATTTAGATTCATATTCATACAAGACACACATATCTTAGTACATATTTACCTTATCTCCATCCTTTTCACATTCACCTTTCTTCGCACCTGTTCTCACACCTACTTTTGGCATCCATCATATGTTAATAGTATAGAGTTCATTCTTATTTAGCCTCATATTTTTCATCTTCTGTATTTCTTCACCTATTTTCTATATGTTTATATTATATTCTCATCTTATTTTGCATTTATGCCACTTCTTTCTAATTGTATACTGTTACATATTAACTTCCCTTACTTATTTTCTTTTTCTTTTCATTCTTCATAGTTCATAGATATAATACCACTATTTTCAATGTTTAATTTTTGAAATTTATCAAGCTTTTCTTTCTATTTATGCTTGTATTATTACACTTTACCTATGTAACCCCTCATGTCTCGTTTATTATCCATATATATATAATTAAACTAGTTTTTTTTCTAAATCCTTCATACTCAACCCCCCTTTTTCTATATTTTAATCTTCTTATTTTGTATCTTTCCGCTTACCTCCTCATTTTTCTTTCCCTTTATATTATTGTTTACATTTTATCCCTTCTTGACATGTATTTTTTCTATTTTATATTCTTATTCTTGTATTATTTTATCTGTCACTATTAGAATTTCTGTTCATCATCTACAATTTTATTTTTATCTATCACTATTTTAACTTTATTATTCTGTAACCTGTCTTATATGCTTTCTTATTTATCTTATATCTATTCACTATTTCATCATATCTAGTCACTATTTTTATTTCCACTCCTGTACCACTTTATATATTCTTGTTACTGCTACGTTTTTATATATTTCTGTTTTTTTCTCTTAGCCCTGAAGATGGCCTACATTGTAGGCCGAAACGTCGGCACATAATAAATAAGTTATGCTTATTTTGATGTTTTCATTGACTGCACTCCCAACTATTTCTTCCTTAAATTAGAAGATACAGTCGACCAACTCTTCTCTAAAATAAAACCTTAAGCTTATTGAAAATACTTGAATGACTAGAAAAATGAATAAACATTTTGTTAAATACTCTTATTTAATACAGATATAGTAAAAAACTCACATATATATGTATTTCAAGTTTCGGCAGAAACTAACTTCAGCCTTGTAGTGGCTTTTTTTATTTCATTTTTAAAAATTTGTTTATAATTTATGTTTTATATAAATTCGGAAGTAAATAATATTATGAAAAATATAGTACCACCAATGAATCATTACTCCTTTAAATGCAACTAATTCATAATATATAGATAGCAATGCTATTAAGCAGATTTCAATGGTCACTTTTATAAAATAAATGCTAAATGTTCTTTTAGCCATATTTTATTATGAAAATTATATTTATATTTAAGAGGATATGGTTGATGTAAATATTTACATCTTATTTCAAAGCAGTCTTGCATAGGTACTCAACCTGGTAAATGAACTTTCATGTGAGACAGATGACTCCTATGTAGTTCATCTTTTAAGCTTAGAAGTCTGATAAAATTAAGATAAATGTTCTTAAACTTTTAATAACATTTTATTGTAACATACTATCTAAAAACACTATTGAATCAGAAACCTCTGGGAAAAAACGAACATTGTTGAAGGTAATAACAAATAATTTCCACTCTTGAATTATTGACAATTTTAATTTTAGAGACGACAACCATATTTTTTCATGACATATTGGTTTCTTTAAAATTATCTTGTACTATCTAAAGTTATTTAAATATGTGTTTTGTTTTTTCTTTATGGACAGGAAATCTTTTTACTTAGAGAATTGCTAAATTAATATTAATACAATAAGGTAATATTTTCTTTACAACTTTTAATATTTAGCATTTACATGGTCTTTTGGAAAAAAAGAAGATATTTAATGAGATATTTTAAATTTAAAAACAGCAAAAAATGAGAAGAAAGGGAAACTTTCTTCTGTGACCAAAGTTTATAATTATAAATAACTTAATTACAGTTTGAATATCTGGTTGTAATTCTTTTTGGAAATTAATAATCCCTATATGAAATTTTTGGGATAAATTAACAGCATATCACTAAGTAACCAATCAATACTGAACCAAAGGGCTAACGCCTGATATCTGTACTGATAAGGAAGATTCAAAGATTTTGTGTATTAATTTTTTATATTGTAGCTTTAGAATCAGGGTTTTCCAAACAGCAAAATCCTGGCAAAGCATTATTAATAATAATTTCTAAAAGATTAAATACTGACCAAAACATCAGTTCTCATGTCCACCAAGAATTTTACCCCATTTTCTAAACGCCCAATATGCTTGAACAACCATGAATATTGTGGATTTAATACACTTTTCAATTGTTCTTCTGCTTTAAGCGAGATAGCAGTTCCTGGTTTGAAATCTTTCTGAAACAAAAATGTTTTTTATTAAAACCCTAATTATTCTGATTTTTATTCAAATATAATATCAAAAAAATGACTCATGTAAAAAAAAAATAATATCCTGACAATAAATATAAATCAGTAAACAACATTAATGCATATTACTACTTACAAAATGGTTCATTGCTTTGTGAATACGCTCATGATCCACAGAATAATCTGTTGCTAAAATTTTCAGAAAAGTTTCTCTTTGATGCTTGGTCAAAAGCTTGTAAATACATGCTAAGTCTTTAACATAGTTCTGAAATATTTATAGAGATAAATTATTAATAAAGCCACTAGAAGTATAAAACTGTAGAAAAACTGCGACTTGCCTCAACAATCCAACTTGTGACGTTTTTATCTTGGTATGCCAATATTTTCTTTAATAATAGTACTAGTCTTTGTTCATCTTCGATCGTGCTTTGTCTTCTTAAAAGAGGAGGAACTTCAAAGTATTCATCTGGGCTGAATGATTTGGGTTCAAGGCAATCAAATGTAGATGGGTCACAGTACGAATCCTCTGCAGAGTCGACCATTGCAGTAGTTTTTATAGAATTAGAATGTAAGACCTGAGGAAGTTTGATGTTCTTAAAATGGAATGGGCTCCTCAAGGAGGACTCTCTCAAAACTCGCAATGAGTTTATAAAAATAACATTTAGCCCCCCAGCCATGATCTTTCACTGTCATACTAACTGACTACAAATGGTCTTGTTATCAGCTTGTAAATTAAGATATGCAAATAAAGTGTCACTTAGGGAGGGGGGAATCAAAAGTTGGAAATCAATGTTACATATACATATTAATAAATAAACAAATATTTACAATGACTTTCCTGTTGAATAGACAGAAGGAAGGTTAATTTTTGGTTCCTAATAAGGTTATATTTGTATTTTTTTCCCTCTATTCTGACAGCAATAATCAATAAAGTAAATTATTTCATAGTTGGGAATACATAACTTGCATGAAGGTTTTTTAAATTAAATTCAAGAGCATTTCAAAATTTCTTTATAATGAAGAATTCTTATTTTTATTGGAAATTTCATTTATTGCACTAAAATGCAACAAGCAAGCAAATGTCATATTTTATTTATTACTATTGATTTTAAAACATGGCGAAAATAGAAACTTTTAATATATTTTAAGCTTTCTTCATTCACAAAAATTTGAAAAATAAATTTAAAATATTTTTCAAAATCATGCCTAAATTCTGGTACTAAAATTTAGATTTCTGTTAATTAGAGCATATAATCTAGAATCAACGAGTGGAGAAAAAGAATAAAAAACAGTTTTTTTATTTCCATTGCAAAGAAATTAGAAATAACAAGACACCTAGTACTTATTTTAATATTAATAATAATTTATTAAAATGAAGTTATATTTCATACAGAAAAAAAAAGGATAAACCAAGATTTACTAGATTTACATATTTTTTTGGAAAAACAGTTTAAAATTAAAACATTTTTAATTATAGTTCAATTGTATATCTTTGGATGATTAAGCAAAAAGCTTTTGAATACTATTATTTTAAAAAAATGTCACTTTAAACACTTAAATTAGAAAATTAATTAAGTAATAGTGATGAATCCAAATGATGAATTCAAGACTTAATAATTTCAACATCATTAGTTGTATTCAAATTAAGTAATTTTTACTTCACTGCCTGTCTAAAATATATTCTTCTTCTAAAACTTCACTATTTGGCTTAGATAATACCACTCTTCTACATGGATGCTGTCCTGCTTGAACAACTTTGCAATGAACTATATATGCATGAGAGAAAAAAATTGTAATCTTGCAAATCAATGTAGTTGTTCTTTATTATTGAAGTATCTGTTTCTGGAGAGAACTGGAGGAGTATTGGTCACAAATGCTTATTGTATAAGAATTTTGGCTGCTTATTATATTGTTTAAGAAAAGATTGGGTGTAATCTTTTGAATATTCAACCTATTAATCTCAAATGTTGGTTTCCAGGCAGTTAAGTCAACTTTCGTCTCTAAGGGAAATTGTGTTGAAATTGTTTGTGCATTTAATAATGCTAGTTATTAAACATATTATTATACACAGTATGTTCCTGATGTGTTTTTTATTTTCATCAAAGTTCTTTGAAATAATAAAACTAATAATTAAAGTAGCTTCAATTCAAAAGAATCTTAAATTTGTAATGTATTCTTTAATCTGACTTAATTATGAAAATTCAATCTATAATCTACAAGAATCTAAGCACTTTCTGCCTATGAGGTGGAAAAGAGAATCATCAGAATTACCTGCATTCTATAATATTCTGAATTTGTCAATCCCGACAGGTAACTTATTTGGAATAATTTTAGGAAACTAAACAAAGCAAGTTACTCTATGTTATATTAATTTTTCCATTAGTGTATAATAAAATTAATATTATTATTTGTTACTTTTTTTGTACACAGGGGATGAAACAATTGGCAAGATTGAAGCTTAAATATTACATTACAGGCGAATTTTTAATGTATCTCTTATATAAAGTGCTTTATGATTAAACTATGTAAGCGTTCTTTAAATTAAATAATATATGCATACATATATATGCTTTCATAAATTTGATATCAAATTTCATCAATCAAAAATTTCAAAATATTTACATGAATACTAATTTTTATAGGATAAATAACAACAAGATAAAAATACATCTATGAATTATGTCATTGCATCACATTAATTTCCATTTATGGTAATAGTGGTGTATAATATTTATAAGTTAATACAAATAAACAAGGACTAGATTATTAATTATTTATTTTGAATTTTACCATACAAAATGTTTAAGTAAAGATTATACATATACTTAATGCTTTACATTAGATTAATAAAAAGAACTAGACATGACATTGATGACTTGTACACAGAATATCAAAAAAAGAATTTTCACATTCAAGTTTAATGAGGTAACCATTAATTGATTCCTTGATAAAATAACTATACTAACAACAGATGGTCACTTATGCTACAGTATTTATGATTCAAATGATTGGAGTGCTAAAATTCTGAAAAAACGACCTGAAAATTCTTCAAAACAAAATGAAATAAGGGATGCTAAAGTGCTGTATGAGGAGAAAATGTTGAGAAATATTATTTTTGAATCGTGTCAGAACTAAGCACTCAGTTTTGAGCTGTTAATTACAATGGAATAGAGCCCTAAAACAACATTTAGAGACATTGAAAGAAATGAACAGAATTTAAATTATTGGCATTTGTTGGTAAGCTATGAGCTGTATGATGGAATAATTGATGAACAATCAGACAATGCATTCAGTAAATACAGTGTTGTCCTATTATCCAGTCAACATAGAAATAGAACAACAGTTCAAACATATTATATTAGCTACATACTGGTTATTTACTTCTTCAAATAGTTCTAAAATAAATACAAATAATTTTTCTATCATAGTTCTTTATTTGTGTTTATTTCTAACACAAAAGCTTCACTGTGTTCTTCTGTCTTATGGTTTTTGTAAGTAGTTGTCATAATTTCAGGGCTGTCATCTCCTTCCAGCATTGATTCTATTTGTTTCAGTATTTCTAGTTCCTCCAAAACTCCTATGTACAAAAGAATGTTAAGGAGTATAATAATCATGATATAATTGAAGTAGTAAATTTATTATTCTGGTTTAATGTCACCAATAATTGCCGTCATATCATATGGGGCTGAGAAGCCAAGGGTAAATTGAATTATTATTGAATGTAAATTATTATTCAAAACAAATTTTTATTGTTCATTATTCAATGAACATAAATTAGAGCCATACTATATGCATGATACAATTGTAAATGATTTAGAGAGGAGAAACTGGTCTGGGTGGAGACCAAAAATGAAATCTTAAATATTAATCAATTATTTATGACTTTAATAATAGTGTTAATTGATATTTTACTTAACACTATTAATTGTTATTGACTTTTAACAAACAGATGCTTACTACATAAGATTTTATTTTTTACCTCCATCCAGACGATTTCCTGTCCATAATACTTAGACGGTTGACTAATTAGTAAATGTTTTAGGTGATATCAAAAGATTTTGACATGAAAATGTGATTTCTCATAAGTATTAAATTGTCACTTGAGCCCTTAAAAAAAAACAGATCATAATTTTTCCTATCTAAGACTCCTTTGCCTTCTAACTCTCAAACTATACTTCCTTTGATCATAGTGATTTCTCTTTCATGCAACTAGAGAAATTTACTCGACCATTTAAATTATACTATTGTCAGTAAAACAGGAGCCAATCCTAGGTTAATCCCATAAGAAATCTCATTTATAGGACATTACAGCTCTATAAGTATAGAGCATTCCCTGAAAAATAGACATCACCTCTTAACTATACATGAATTTCAAGAATCCCTGTATAGCTTAGAGAATGTAAATATTTTTGAGATCTAGACAAAGTAGTTGGGAAATTTTAGATTTTGTTCTTTAAATCATTTCCTTTGATTAGTATATAATATCTGATATATTTATTTATTTACTTTTATTATTTAAATTTAAAAAAAATTGGAGTTGTTAAAGGGTTTATCACAAAATAAATACATACCTAATTCTTCTACTGCTGCTATATTCCTTCCAACTTTGATTCCTTCCTCAAAAGACTTCTCTGATTCTTCGACGATCTTGGTGTTTGCTTCTTTAAGAGCTTCCTCTAGTTGATTTATTAGATCTTTCTGCCTTTCTATTTCTTCTAACAAAGTTTCCTGTTACATAATATTACATATTAAAATTACAATTTTTCTCACACCATTTGTGATAAAGAATCGTCATTAGGGTCGCGGGCGACCCGGATCTGAATCCCGGCCTGGACAAATCTTTTCGCTTCAAAATAAAAACATTTAAAATTTATCACCATAATAAATATAAAATAAATTATAATACCATCTATACGTGAGTAGTTCAGAATCAAAAGCGGATAACTCCAAATTTTTTAAATTGGACTTTTTCACATTTTTCAATTAGTCAAGCAATTGCTTCCGAAACTTCAGGTTCAGAACTGAATTAATACCATGAGTAATAAGGCGCCATATCCTCGTGTCAGACAAAATTGTTTGTCTAAACTAGTGAAAAACGTGAAAATTTCAATTTTTTTAACTAAGCGGTTCAAATTTTCAACCAACTCCAAAATCCCCGCCATAAAGACAATGTAAAAACCGTCTTCAGGGGACCTGTGTATATGTTATGCCTTAAAATATCTTATGGTAAAGAAGGGTTCTAAAGTGGTATTGTATTAGGTTTAATTCTTATACATTGTAAATTATTTAAATAAATATGGAGGATGAGAAAAAAGAAAAACATAAAGAAGACGTCTATTTTTTTCTCTTTTGCAATGTGCTGTACTAATCATGCATGTTTTCGAACAAATAGATGTTGAAACGATTAAGTTTACATATAATATTTTTTATTTGAGAAATCGTAACTTATCTAGTTCTATTTATCAAGTTTATTCAAACCAAGAATAGACAGCTTATAAATATGTATGAAACAGAACTTAAATTAGCGTTTATATATTTAATGTATATAGAGCCCAACAAAGGATATTTTAATTATTACATAATTTTTCCAGTTCCAGTAATTTATGCCATCAAATTAACGATCCTGGCTACATATCGCGATGTATATAAATTCGATTATAAATTATTGACCAAACATGTCAACATATATAAGCAACTTACATAACTGATTCTATTATGCCTATTTGCTTTGGATACTTACACAACCTGTAAAGAACATTATTGGGTTGAGAAGTGAAGAGGCACTCTACTGATAATCTACAATAACTACCGCACTACTAACAATCCCGGGCCAGTCCCCCTATTGTGGTCAGTTCTGCCATAATGTTTGCGTACAGTGTCTCTCCAATGAGTATTTTTTATCCTATTTGAAATATATATGTATATTTAATACGTATAATAATTGTAATTGTGCTAACAACTGAAGAGTGTATATCAATGACAAACACCATCCTTTCCCAATGATCCCATTTATTGAAATTTACAACTGTCCTATAACAATACAACAAATAAACATAATTAATGATACATAATGTCATGGACAAAGTAGAGAAACTACCCAGTGGAAGTACTGAAATAACGAATACAACTAGGATGGTCACTAGCTTCTTTTCAGACACCACGAAGGATTATCGGAAATTTGAGAAATAGCTAAGTTTAATAGTAGTGGGTTAGAGTTGGAATAAAGTTTATAATGAAAGGACTAATGTCATGTTCGGGCCGAATCCGCAACAAATGCGACATGGAGATCACTTTATTCGTAACAAAGTAAGGAGCATTATGGATTTTACGAAGGATTTTGGATTGTAATGATCGGATACATGAAGAATTCGATGCCTTAATGGAGTCTCAAAGCTCTACTCCGTTAGTTCAGATAGATCTTATGACAGTCATGTGTATGAGTCTTTTGTAATTAATTGGGAGCTTATAGAGTTTGTCTGATAAGTGTTGAAGTAGCCTAAAAACAGCGAAAGTTTACTTTTAAGTTGAAAAAATGAAATATAAATAAAGGACAAGTTCATTTTTTAATCGTTTCTTAAAAAAAAAAACAATTCTTGATTAAGTTACACAAAAAATATTCTGCGTAAGTCCATATCAGTGTTATAATAGTCATGTATATGAGTATTTTGTATTTGTAATTGGGAGCAAAGAGCGTTTCTCTTTTAAGTAGGCTGTAACGGCGAGCAGTGTCTTTTCATTCTAATATAACATTTCAATATTTTATTTATTGAAGAATACTCAATATCTCAAAACAATACTAAGCGGGTACTCATACTTTAATAGGCTAACTTGGAGGGGGGAGGTTCAAAATAAGTACTAAACTGAACTTGAACTTCTAGAATAATATCAGGGTATCTCAACAAATACCTTAAGTACCCACTATAGTACAACTAAATGAACACTTGTAAATGAGATTATTTCCAATCGATATATTTTCAATTTATATCGATCGGAAATTGATTAAATTACTCTTATAGATCATAGAACGTCTATACTTCTTAAATCTATTTTTGAAAAACATTAAACATTTTAGTTTTGTGACATGGTAAATAAATAAAATGATGGATCTCTCTACTTCTCATACGTTCTCCTTCAAGAGGACTGCTTTCTTTGACGGCTTCTTTCTGAAGAGGTGGTTGAACCTGTTCACAATCTCTGTTCTCACTTCCATTTCTCAGATCCTCGGGGTCTTCTTGTTTCTTGCACAGATCGAAGCCAGCGACGGAAGATGAAACTCAGACCCGCACCGCCAAAAGGACGGCAACAGCACTTAATAAAAATCTTATCTATCACAATATAGTGAAAGATTTACAGTAATTAGAGATAACTTATATAAACAACATTTTCTGTTTATCTTAAAGCCATCTTTAAATATGTTTTCATAAATGTATGGACAATGACGTCTTTAGTCACTATTCATCAGTGTAGAGTATAATTTTCCTTATCTATATAAATTAAAACACTTAATGCAATGTTGTGTTTTAATTAATTATATAAAATATTATGTAATTGCCCTAATCCATGAATGTTTTGATTTACCTGTGTGTTCTTAATTGTCTTTACATATTTAATACAAAGCATTAAAGAAAGAAATTTAAATATCTCTGGTTTGGAAAAAGAATAAAAGAGAAAATGACAAAGTTGGAAAAACTAAGCTTCGCAACAGGAAATATTTATAATAAGAAGAACCTTTCCTCTAACCCAAAATTAAGAAACTATAACACGGCGATAAAACCAGTAATTTTGTATGGGATGGAGAAAATATCCTTCCTTAACTAGAAAAATTACTTTAAAAAAAAGAAGGATCCTGAGGGGAATCTGTGGACACAAGAAAACGCAGGAAGGCAACAGGTTAAGATGAAACCAGGAAATATACAGGGAGGTGAAAGACATTTAATTATACAGAAGGAAATCAAAAGAAATCAATGTTCTTGTGAAAAATAAAGAAAAACGGAAGGGTACTGCGTGCTAAGAGGAAAGGAAGCAAAGGCACACAGAAATGGTAAGAAAATGAAGAAAGAAAAGAAAGGCGAAAATGAGCAAACAAAGTAGTGATATTAGCGTGGTCTAAAAGCCGAACTTTTAAACGAAACAAAATTCATAAAAACGATTCAGGTAAAAGTTGTAGTTATTCAGGCCTAGTTTGAAGAAATAAAAAAAACGTTTTTTGGTTTTTCACTTTAAATGGTCAATATTGACATTCAAACAATGTAGTGTCCTCTAAACCCCCAATTATTTTTATTTTTATTGTATTTATTATTATTTTATTTAGTTAAAATTTTGAGATGGTGTGTCATAAATAGCAATAAACGATATTTTCAGACTGTTGCAATGATTTTTCCTTATTTTTTTTCGGATATTTTAATTAAATAAGTTAAATCTGGGGTTTATCGTGCAGTACTGAAAGTAGCTTGTTTGTAATGTACTTAGCAGCTATACGATATGGTTTAGTATTATAATTTCTTATGGTATTTTTCACCTAAGGAGAAAGCTTAGCCACCAAGTGGGTAGAGCGCTGAGTGGCAATGCCAAAGGCTCTGGGTTCAAATCCGGCTGTACCAGATAAATAATTTAATCTGACGACCCTCCTGGGGCTTACCCAGCCTCTATAAAGTGGTTACACTAACTTGGGGGAAAAATCTGGCGGTTGAGCGTGAACTCTTGAATATCACTACCCTGCGCACACCAATGTCCTTGATAGAGACAGTAAAGTCTCTACAATGTAATGAACCACTGAAGACTCTACATGTGTTGTCTTCAGGTACCTCATTTCCAACACTTGGAGTTTGCTATGTATAGACGTATCAGCCCAGGACTCATTTTTATATATGAATCGGTGGTTTTATAGGTGAGCGTGGTCATACAAGTTTATTAAGATGAGAGATACCAGCTAGGTGCAGTTATAACTCATTGTGGTTTGTGTTTGTTGTCCCAGACACTTCTTTAAGTACCTAAATATATTTTATTAAATTTATTGTTACTTTAATTCGGTGTTTTTTCTGTTTAATATAATAGTGATATAGACTTCTTACTTGCTCGAAGACCTCATTCTCCTGCTGTTTCAGGCAAACTCCAACTTTAGCTAAGGTGTCCTCTACTTCGGCCAAGTCTTCAGAAGCCTCCCAGAGAAACAGGGTCCAAGCTTCTAGGATCCCGCTCGTACCCTCTTCAAGTATCAGTCGTTCTGTCCTCCTCAACGAGTCTCTGCATCTTCAATGATTTAAAGAAGTAGAAATATTAAAAAGTCATTTAAATTGCATAAATGATTATTTAAAATGCAGCATTAAATAATTATGCTTACCTCGTCATCAAGTGAGATTTCAGTAAGCTCTGCATTGGATTTGTTATCTTCTCCTATATAATATTCTGTGTCAATAAATAATCCATTATTAGTCTAAGGTAATATGCATAAAAACGTCATTACTTAAAACAAAATCTTTTGGAATTACATCGTAAATCATTATTTTACGATCTTCTTGCAATTAACAGTCTCAAGAATATTAGACACGCTTCTTTCAATCAAGACACGTTTACTTCTAGAATATTCTCTTTCTAGATATAATTCTCTTTCCTTTCATATGTATCTCTTAATTCAAGTTTTTTTTTTAAAAACTTACAAATTATTTTATTATTACGATTTATTAAAACAGGGAGCGGAGTGGCTCGGTGGTAGAGCACTGAGTTGTCATACCGTAAATCCTTGGTTCAAATCCCGCTGCAGGCATGACTTTTATTTAGTTTGTTTGCAGCCGGGGATGGATCATATGAGATCTAAGACCCTCCTGGGGCTCACCAAGCCTCCTTAAAATGTTACAGAAATAGAGTACCTAAATTAAGGGGGGAAATCTGGCGGTTGACCGTGATCTAGGACAAATCACCTGCCTGCAGAACCGTACTAAACCCCACACCCGTTCATGGGTTGAAGTGGTACGGGTTTTTTCTCATTATTAAAACATGATTGACCTTATTTAAATCGATGATATGTTGTTTTAGATTTATATATAATTCTATATTACTATAACGTACTGTTTAATCTTAAATAATTTAATTTAATTAATGGCATTTATTGTTTATTGATGAAATTGGTAAACCAACAAATATTTTATTTGTTATCGAGTTGTGAATTAATACAGTGTTTGTTAGTAAACTTTTTTTTATTAATAATTTTTATCTTGTTTATTTTTTTACGAAAATTGGGTTAAGACTCTATTGCTGTGATACAATTAAGGCCATAATAAGTTAATAAATTTATGATAATCGATGACATGATCTCAATAAATTTTTATATTCGAATTAAAGACATCCAACGTTTTTAGACTTCTTTATTTTTTTTTTTAATATAAACGTGCTATGACTATAGTAATATATTGATGACATTTAAATGAAATATAACATATTCTCACCAATAAGAAGAAGATACTTTATCAACAAGCTAAAAAGTCGTCCATTTAGAACCTTCATCTATCTAAAAATAATTTTAATCGAGAAATGGTTGTTTTGTTTTTTTAATAATTTATATATTTATATGTAAACCACATTTAGGTATACTTATTAAAATTAAATTTACTTTTGATTTTTGGCTGGATAATTAATATGTCCGACAGAGCCTTTTCATTCATCCGTATAATATTTAATAGTCCAAAAATTAAACGAATAATTAACTTACTAAATCCGTTTCAGTGTGTCTTAAAAGATGTTTTAAATTATTTTCTGTCAACTGGAAGTTTTATTTCTTAGGTTACTGAACAGTTTAGATTTGTTTATATGAATGCTTAATAATGATTTCCAGAAACTGCTTAAAATCTCGGTAATTTCTTTTTATCCACAATATTTCAAGATATTTATAATTTAAAAGAAGAGGATTTACTGGCACTCACCTTTAGACCGATAGTAGAAAACTTTAACCGTTAAAACAATACTAACATTTTTCTTAGCAATTCTTCTTATCTTTATTAAAGGGATAATTACTTAATCCGTCAACTGGTTCTGCACCGTTTTGCTAACTCAATAGCGCAAAATATGAATGTGTATATACGTTTATATATACATACATGTGTCATTTGTATGTAAACTATAAATATTTAAAGATAAAGAGACATAATAACACTTAGACATTTTACTTATTTATTTAGTTTTTATAAAAGACTTTTTATAGACATTAAATCTTCAGTAAATTACAATAAGTTAATTATTTATACATTAATTACTTATTTAATTTAGAACCCTACTTAAGTTCGGTATCATTTAACTTGCCAATTTTTAAAATATCCCGTACGTTTATTTTTATTGAATAGTTCAACTATGTCATATCTATTATTTATAGTTGTTAAAAAATTAAACTAAATCAACATGTCTAATTTGTTTTTAGTTAATTGGCCGGTAACTATTTTCTACAATACTATCAGAATGAAAACCAAAATGTTATTGTCTTCCAAACATCCTAAGTATTTAGTTAATACATAAAGTAAAACACGTATATTAATAAAGAAATTGAATTAAAAATAGTAATGAAATTAAAACTCACTAAAAAATGTTGAAACTTGAGGAGAGTTGGTGTCGATTCTAACTGAAGTTAGTTATCGATTTAGAAAACTAAAAAAGATTGAGAATTTACAGAAAAGGAACCAATAATTCCTCTAAACAATAATAGGACAATCAGGGACCGTCTTTTGAAATATGCTAATGTCCATGAAATTAACAAAGAACTGATTTAAATTTGCAAAGAGTTGATGGTGAATAACAACTTTTCACAGAAGGTTACTTACGTATAGAAATACATTTAACTTCATAAACAAGCGTACATTAAATAGATTAGTTAAATTTCTACAATCTGTATGTGTGTTTGTGTGAGTGTGCGTGCGTTTAAATAATCAATTGATGAAGTATAGTTTTGAATATTGGTTAAATCGAAATATTACATATTTTTCACATTGAACTCCTGTGTAGCCTTTGAGATGTATTATGTGAATGGGATATTTATTTTAACCATGTCTTGCACAAATCTGTAAAAATAGTGATCCATAGAAACTGAATGTCAATAGTAATATTTAGATGTGGGTTGATTATTTCTTTTCGTTGATCATTTTGCGGAACAATTCTTATAACTAAGTACTCCTTGTAACATTAACTTAAAGCCTCAATGCTCGCTTAAGAGGAATTTCGGAACTACCCTCCCCAAAATTACAAAATACATCTCTTTATCTGTAAGCAAAAATGTTATGGACTAAATTTCATAAATAATATTCCTTGGTATAGATAGGGTCAAGATTTATTACTACTACTATTATTATAGAGGTCTCCAGGATGAGAATATTCATAGCAGAACCTAGAATTTATCTCTCTCGCTCCATAAAGAAATCCTGGCATTTCTACTCATTACAATGTAAGAGATGCAACTTGTGGACATACTGAAAAAAAAAGTCAAGACAAACTTATTTATAGTGATTATGCTCTCTAAAGAATGTTTAGGAAACATATTGCAAAATTTTGGGAAGTCGTTTCTTTGTGTAAGAACTGTTATTTATTTAAACACCCTTCCTTGCCTTACGACAACACGGGTTTTGACAATATCAATTATTACACGATATTAATTATGACACAATAATTTTATTGTCTATAAACTTTTCACTCTAATTTTCAATGTTATTCACAATATCTCCTACTGGTCATTTCCATGGGTTCTACTTCCAAGATTGAAGAGTGTTGTTCCCACTTCCGCTTTCCACTCGTACACATGGAATTCATTTTTGGAGAGGACGTAAAGGTTCCCCTCAGAAATTTGGATCTTAGTGACTCAAAAGTGGTGCAACTTGTGACAATGTGCTCAGCAGACTCCGGAACGCTGCAGCTAGTACATAAAGGGTCAATATCCCTTCCGTAGTCATGAAGTTTGGCCCGAAAGCCTCCATGCATGAATTTCGAAATCCAGTAGTCCGGGAGAATCCATTAGCAGCTAGTCGTGACCGGACGTAGTGACTTTTGTGGTAGACACTCACCGCCGATCCCACTCATCAATGGTGTCTTCTCGTATTACCCCTTTCCACATGTGTTAGAGCTGTCATTTATTTTTTCTGCGTGGAGTGGAAGGAAAGAAATGGCAAGGAAGGGGCACACTCTTTCTATTTGAAAAAACTTACTTGGAGTATACTTATGCCGAGTTATTGTAAACAAATATTTATGTTTAAATTGGATATGAATTTGTTACATGTTTCCAGAATGGCGAAAAACAGAGTGGCGAAGTCCGTATAGGAGACAAAGGTGGAAGGTACGAGACCGAAAGGAAGACCAAGGAAGACTTGGGAAGGCGCAATCCAGGAGGCCTTTGACAGAAGGGTTTGGAATGGAGAAGGAGAAGACGATTGGTACAGGAGAGGGATTCATGGATCAAGCTCTACAGAAAGAATCCTGTAAAGGAACGGAAGGTAGAAGAGGTTGGCGGTAGAAGAGGAGAAGATTAAATATATAAAATGAATTTGTTATCTGATTTATAATAAAAGCCGTTTATATTATTGCACCTTCCAATAAATTGTTTCTATTCATTACAATTAAAGGATGTCCAATCACCTACAGCTCAAAAAAGTAATTACCTGAAAAGATAAATAAATTTAAATTTGTTTGTTTTTAGAAGAGTGCTAAAAGATTTTATTTATTGGAGAAAGATAATAAATTAAAATTTTATTGTGAGTACTAGCACTAAATTTAATCATAGCAGTTGCTGCCAACACTGCGTTGGGAGGTTATATGCACGGTTGTAATACTGCAATTATTGTTATTGTGTTAGCAAAATAACGTTTGCTTGAATTAAGATGACTAAGTTAGAAGTTAAGCCAGAGGAAAAGACCTCTGGTGATAATGAAGATTCCGAATCAGTTGAAGAACAACCTTTGGATATCGGCGAACACTACCTCGTCAGGCGTAAATCAGATGATTGGCGTAAGCTAGGAAGTTAAATTATAATTGTAGCCTTGTGATTCAGTGGTATTAATTTCATTATTTTATTTAGATCCAGCCGAAATCATCCAGTCCCGTTTCAATGAACAGGAGAACCATTATGAATATTATGTTCACTATGAAGGATATAATAGAAGATTGGATGAATGGGTTCCAAGAGATAGGTAATGTAATTAGAACATTTCCTACCAAATTAACTTTTGCTAATTTATAATTAATGTACTACATGTGAAATTATTTGTTTTAATATCATCCTACTCATCCAAAGAATAGTTGACAGAAATCTGTTATCCTCCTGTTCCCTATTACAACCATCGGATTTGTAATATACATACATATTATTAGAATCTGACTTCCTTTTAATAACATTTGGAACTAATGGACTAAAGTTATTTTTAAAAAATTGTCCTTATTCACAGAGATGAAGATCAGATGAAATAGATTTTTCTGCTTATTAGTTTTAACCAACTGAATCCAATCATTGTTTCGTTGTCTTTTCCCGCTTGTAATTAGTGACCTCATCATGTTGGAGATTGTACACTGTTGAATATTGTTTAAGTCTTATACATATTAAATTTAAATAAATAACAAAACTTGTTTAAGCAAGGCAAAATCAATTGTTTATTTTTTCGAATAGTATGGTTATGGATAATAGAACAGCTGAACTATTTACATATATTACATCAACATCTTCCTTCTTCCAGAAAGATTAAATAACATCTGTGAATGAGTGGATAGAATCTTGGAGGAGTGGTTACTTCTTTCTTCTTAGGTTTGCCATCCTCTTCTGCTCTTCCTTTGTGTGCAGGCCTGATGTAAACTCTGTTTCGTCGATACCTCTTTCCCCCTACGTCAACTAGATATGATCTTGGTGAGTGAACCTTAACAACTTAGCCTGAGACCCATGGTTCACCTCTCCTATAAGGTCTCAACTGCACCAAGACTGCCTAACCTTGCCGAAGGGGAGGGAGAGGCTGGGCTGTTTTGTCGTAGTATCTCTTCTGTATTGTCTTCTTTCTATCTAGTTGTTTAGTTACTCCGATGGGTACGTAAGGTTCTAATTTCTTGGCCACTACTGGTGGTGTTGATCTTAATTGGCATGCCATTAACCTTTGTGCCGGACTACTATACATAAGCTGGGTAGGAGTATTTCTCCAATTAAGTAGTGCTAAATGGAAATCCGTCTTGTCTTCTTTGGAGGTTTTCAGCAATCTTATAGCTATCTTGACACTGCTCTCTACTTTCCCATTACTCTGATGGTGGTAAGGTGAAGAGCTAGCCATATCAAATTCCCAATCTTCTGAAAAGTTCTTCAGCTCAGTACTGACCAACTGGGCACCACTGTCCATTACCACAACCTCAGGAACTCCATGCCTGCTGAATTGCCTTTTAAGGGCATTGATGGCACTAGAGTTTGATATTTTAGAAAGGTGGTTTGAAATAGGCATATTGAAATCAAATATGTCAATAGCAAGTCTTTGCCATGTCTTGTTGGTGTTGGTTGGGAATTAAGAGGTTCCTTGGGTTGCGAAGGTCCCGGTTTCTGGCAAACATTACCCTATGTATGTACCCTATTTGGCAAATAAACTCCATTTTACCTAAGGATTGAATTGACTCCCCATTATTGAACTTTAACTTAGCATTAGAGGGTAGAAGCCGGGGATTGCTAGACTTAGTAATCTTGCAAACATGTGAGAGCCCGATGACATTACAAGTGCACCTGACACTCATGAAAATCGTTCTTGGGAGAACATTTTAGTTACAAGTTAGATATAACTCCCTATTAACTTTTTTGACAAGAGCATTCACCGAGTAGACTGTTTCAGATTCACCTGAAGATGTGGTTTCCTCTTTGTCAGCTACTTTCCTACGTCTGTCAGCTACTTTCCTACGTCTTTGTCAGCTGCTTTTACCTTACACATTTTGGCAAAGTGGTTCGTCTTCTTACATTTGCTACACACTTTACCAAAGGCTGGACAAGCCGCCCTATCCCACTTATGTTTCAGACCATAAAATTTGCATTGAACATCAGTTGGTGTATCGTCCTGGGTGATGCAATCTTATTAGATTTATTTTTAACTTTATGGACACTCTCCTCCTCAGTACACCCTAGATTTATACTAGAAACCTGGAGAATTGCCTCCTCACTCACCCTACACATACTTAAGGCTTTTGCCATTGAAAGGTTTTGCTTAGTTAATAAAATCTTTTGAATCTGTTGGTCTTGAATTCCTAATTTTTACTGATCTCGTAAAAATTTCATCTTCTGTAATATTACGAAAGTCACAGTAGGCTGCTTGCAACTTGAGCCTCCTTGCAAAATTGACAACAGACTCCCCGCACTGTTGCCTGAGGGAGCTGAACACAAATCTTTCATAAGTAACATTAGCCTTTGGTAGAAAATATTCATCAAAGACATTAATAAGTGAATTAGGCTTATTAAAAGATAGAAAAATTTTAAATCCATCCTTACCTAGGATTGAGAGGAAGGTTGCCACTTGAACCCTTTTTCCTTTCTTGTCAACTCCTGTGACCAGGGCATAGCTTGCCGACATCTCTTTAAAGAGTTTTCAGTTTTCTTTGGCATTTCCATTCACCTCAAGTTTTTCTAGAACTGGGATCTGAGACATCTGCCTGATTTATATACCTGACACCATGTTTATGTCTTATATATATTTAATTTATATAAATAACAAGATTTGTTTAAGCAAGGCAAAATCAATTATGTTTATTTTTCAAAAAGTATGATTATAGATAATGGAACAGCTGAACTATTTACATATATTACATCAACAAATATAAATATCAAAGTTGGCACCTATAGAAAGAAAATGATGGTTTAAGATAAAGGTTTGGATGGCTTTGCTGTATATCAATAGCAAAAAAGGCTTTGATCTGACCTTCTTTTGTGAAAATGTGGTTATCACATAAAAAATTATGTGGTGTGCAACTTTCATGGAACAATGCAGTGTTTGTTACTTTAGTACCTTTTGTTTTTTCATCAGAGAGGTCATATTTACAACACATATTATGTTATTGTTGTTAAGGTTGTGAAAATGCTAGCCTTAATTCATGTAAACATTGGGCATACGTTGTTAAGCAACAGAATTTTTGTGTTTCTCCTGATTTAAATCATACATTTGAGAAATAGTGAAATTTATATATATATATATATATATATATATATATATATATATATATATATATATATATATATATATATATATATATATATTTATATATATCTCCAAATCCACAATCATTACCGCTTTTTGAGTACCCTTATTTTTTTTAAAACGTCTAAAAACTGATTTCGTAGAGGCATTTTGCAGTTGCCTCAACAAAGAAAATAATTTATGTTGAACCTGAAGGTGGTTTAGAAGACTGAACCCTTATATTGTTCTGTGGATTCATTCAAAGAGAAAATGCTGGTAATGTACTCCGGTTGAGAAAAGAAATGGTCAGAAAAAGTTGTTCAACTTCCAATAAGTGATTGTGGTTAATAAATTGTGTGAAGTTTATAAAACCTTAGAAATTATGAGAAATATCCCACGACTCCATTGTTTTATTATTCTTACTTGTATATATTATATTTTGGTAATCTATCAAATATAGTTGCATTAAACTTAATCTTGTATTAGTAATAAAAAAATCATTGTTAAAGCTATTATTACAAATGGGTAAATATTTACGGCCAGCATCTTAAGAAAACTTCTGTTTTGGTCCAGTATGACTCAAGCAAGTTTTGTATCTATTGATTGGTTTTTCAAATACTCAAGTTTCAGCATAACATTTCTCAAGTTACCAACATTTATATGTCAACAGAATATTTAAAAATTATTGTAATATTTAATTATGACCTTTCTGTCTTTGTTTAGGATAATGAACTCAAGGTTTGACATGTCTGATCAACAATGGAAGAATGTGAACGTTGAGAAAGGCACTGTTGATATACTTGAACTCACTGACAGGAAAATTACCAGGAATCAAAAGAGGCGTCATGATGAAATTAATCACATTCAAAAGGTAGGTAGTATGTTACATTTGTTGGGATTCTGATAATTTAAATTAATTTATACTCCTCCAAAATATATTCACAAGTTTATATTTTTTATACATGTACAAAACAATTTTCTACGAGACAGAAACAATAAAGGTGTACTACTCGTTGCACCTTCCTCTTTAGGGTGTCACAACAAATATAAACACTACTGTTGTACTTTCCTCCTTTGGGTGTCACAACCTTCAGCACTCATCATGTCATTAAATCACTTTTAGATTATTTTTCACTATTTCTTGAATTTTGTAAAAACTAATTACCTTCAACATCAACAAAATATCATATATCCATAATTTAAATGTTACATCTACATTGTCATTAATATAATATATGACTTCTTACAAAATTATAGACGAAAATTATGATTAATAATTATATCAGAAATGATTATAACATTTATATCTTAGTTGGTTTCACCCTTTTGCTTTTATTTTCACTTAACTTTTAGTACATTTACTAAAGAAAGGCACATTCATTAATGACATTCATTAATGTCTTTAATGAGCAACAGTCTTGCTCTGCTTGCTTTTTTTGGGACTGTTGATAACCAGGTCCCGTGGCTGTATTAATCACTAAGTTATGGCTGCTGCAAATCAACCCAGCCACTATTAAATAGGCACCCTTAATTGGAGGAAAAACCGGGTGCTGCACTTTTCTGCACAAATGTTTGTTTACTTGAAAACAGTACAATCTTAATGATATACTGAGCCTAATACCCTTTATCTATATTCTCCTACAATTCAGATCCTCTATCCAATCCCAGGGCACAAGATCTCGCCCTTCCGATCTTTATATCCGTTCTCATAAAACCAAACTTTTAAGCGTTTCTTTCTCGCCTATTATATCTCTCTTTGGAACTCGCTCTCACTCAATATCCGTTATGCATCTTCTTTAACCTCGATTAAATCCAAACTCTTCCTACATCTTCTAAATTCCCAAACAGATGGTCTATAATCAATAATTAATTTATAGATATATTCAACTTAATCGATTAATGAATTACTGTATATATTCCTCACTCATAATGATATAATTTTTTATATTATTAGATGCTATTATTTATTCGCTTATTTTTCTATAAGCCTATTTCTTTGTAATGTAAATTTTGTCTGTTTTTTTATTTTATTTTTGTATTGTATTTTCTAATTCTCTACCAAAATATACCTGTTAGTTATTTCCTTTCAAGATATTAAGTAAATATTCTTTTATTCTAATAATGTAGTCCTTTGGCCAGATATATATTTATTTAATTTTGTGCATTTCCGTTATTCTTAAGGGACCTGGTCCCAGAATAAAATTATTTTTCTATTCTATTCCATTCCATACATAGTATAGTAAAGGGATCATACACTTATCAAAATGAGCCATGAATTTATTATCTATATTTATTATTTGATGGTACTTAATTTATTTTTAAAGTGAAAACTACTCTTATCATCAGTAACCTAAAGTTTAGTCTAATTTTGATAATGGAAAGAATAAATTTATTATATAGTCCGCTTTAAGTTATATCTTATTGGTTTATTATTATTTAGACCTATGCTGAAATGGATCCGACTACAGCTGCACTCGAGAAAGAACATGAAGCGATTACAAAAGTAAAGTACATAGACAGAGTTCAGATAGGAGTATATGAAATTGATACTTGGTATTTCAGTCCTTATCCTGATGAATATGGAAAAGCCAGCAAACTGTGGATTTGTGAATACTGCCTTAAATACCATAAATTTGAATCATCATACTGCATGCACCTTGTAAGTTCATCCAATTCTTTCAAGTTACTTTAACAACATGAAATTAGCATTTGAATTTTTTCAAGGGTAAATATTTTTACTAGTATATTTTTGCAAGTTAGATAAAACTCAAGTTTATGAACTAATTTTTGTTGAGGTTTTAATAAAATTTATTAGTATATAAGAATAACAACTTATAAAAAATAAAATAAATTATGATAACTTACTATAATGCAATTGGGAAAAACCATAATGCAAAGCCTTATGTTTCAAATCTAGTAATATACCCACTTACCAGTCGACGTTTCGCCTATTCAGGCTAATGCCTGATTCGCCTTGATAATTCAAGACACAAAAACAAAAAGGGTTATGTGAATCACATCTTGAAGAAAAAGGTGCAATACATCCCAACGATCAACAGCCCAAATAGGCTCTAAACATGAGACAGCACCCCACCACCAAGATATTCAACATACTACTGAAAAGAAGGTAATACGCAACCAGCTAGGAAGGTTGTAGAATCAGCTGATCCACAAAACATATCAAGTTTGTTTGTTTGTTTGTTTATTATTTAACATCACTTTTTGCTGCTATGGCTAATCGGACGATGCTACAGTGGGAGCTCTAAATTTTGCCTATCCAGGTTTAATTAGGATAGGGATTTTTAACGAGTACCTGACATCGTACAGGCTCGGGACCCCCGTTTAACGTCCCTTCCGAAGGACGGCGTAAATAAGGATTTTTTACTCCCTTTAAAAAATACTAGGGTCACCTGCCGGGCTACGAACCCGCGATCTTGGGCTTAGTAGTTTGTTACGCTAACCACTAGACCACAGGTGACCTAAAACCCTAAGGTAAACATATCAAGTAATATTAACCTATAAAAATTTATACATATTAGCAAAGTTAGCCAAATTTTTCTTTTAAAATATTCAACGTTTCCAAATAATATTGGTTCAAATTCCTACAATCTGTTTTATAATTAACCAAAATGTCAATCTTTTGCGCAATCTGCATAGCCTCGAACAACTTCCTTCTAGATCCATCACTCTCTTTGCAAACAACTTTAGCATTCTCAAAATCAAATTGATGCTTACAAGTTTTGCTATGCTGGGCCAATGCTGTGTTAGGTTCTTTGCCACCAATATTTTTACAATCATATTGATGCTGATACATTCTTTTGTGCAGCAATTGTGATGTTTCACCAATGTATATCTTAAGGCATTGTAAACGGCTAATCTGATACACTACATCCGATTGTTGCTGTGTAAGTATTTTATCTTTTAATGGCGTGTAAAATTTGCTCATCTTATTTGTAATCCTATTCGCAAGCCTAATATTGTAAACATCGTAATCTATAAATATATCCCTAACACGTTCTGACAGGTCCTTAATATAAGTGCATGCAAAGAAGGCACTATTTCCATTATCTCTCTCGGCACCACCACCCTCCGACAATGCAAGATCCCCACCACTAGAAGTACGGTTCATATTATTGTGAATCTTGTTATAGTTCAAATTCCAATATTGTTTAATGAGGAATGAAGGGTACAAGTTAATTTCTAACATCGTGCAAATGGTTTCTTTCACGGAGCTTATATATTTTAAATCAGTCAGTTTAATGGCTTTAAATATGCTGTTTTTAAGGTTATTTATTAACATATGTCTGGGATGATTAGATATAAAACTCAATATATGTGGGCTACTATTTTCATTTCTCGTCCACATGGTTCTCAAAATTCCACTATCGTTGTTAACATACATATCTAAGAATCTAATCCTACTATTAGTTTCTAGTTCATAAGTGCATTTGATATTATTATGAAAACCATTAAAACCCTCATAAAACCTGTCAATCTCATCCTCTTTCAACACAAGCAAAAGGTCATCCACATATTTCATAATTAATCTAGGTTTGATGTTAGTAGTATTGATAACATCATCCAGCAATTTGTTCATAAGGATGCCACTAAGCGTAATGGACAATACACCACCCATAGGCAAACCTGTTAATTGACATTAATTGCATTTTTGACATCAAACGGGTTATTATTGCACAGGCCATTTAAGAATGGTTTAAAGAATTTTTCCAGTTTATGAGAAGGTCCTTTAATTTGATGCTAAAAATAAGATTGATGATTTGAAAACTATAGAAGAAAATGAACGACTTATAAGCTTTGATGTAGTCTCTTTGTTTACCTCGGTGCCACTTGAAATGGTATTTGAAATAATTTCTGAGCAATGGGAGCAAGTTAAGCCTTATACGTGCATTAAAGATAAGGTTATATTTATAGAAGGGCTGAAAATATATGCGAGAATGGATTTGTAAAATATGATAATAAGATTTACCGTCAATTAACAGGTTTGAACTAGAAACTAATAGTAGGATTAATAGTAGTGGTGGGGATCTTGCATTGACGGATGGTGGTGGTGCCGAGAGAGATAATGGAAATAGTGTCTTCTTTGCATGCACTTATATTAAGGGCCTGTCAGAACGTGTTAGGGATATATTTATAGATTACGATGTATACAATATTAGGCTTGCGAATAGGATTACAAATGAGATGAGCAAATTTTACACACCATTAAAAGATAAAATACTTACACAGCAACAATCGGATGTAGTGTATGAGATTAGCTGTTTACAATGCCCTAAGATATACATTGGTGAAACATCACAATTGCTGCACAAAAGAATGTATCAGCATCAATATGATTGTAAAAATATTGGTGGCAAAGAACCTAACACAGCATTGGCCCAGCATAGCAAAACTTGTAAGCATCAATTTGATTTTGAGAATGCTAAAGTTGTTTGCAAAGAGAGTGATGGATCTAGAAGGAAGTTGTTCGAGGCTATGCAGATTGCGCAAAAGATTGACATTTTGGTTAATTATAAAACAGATTGTAGGAATTTGAACCAATATTATTCGGAAACGTTGAATATTTTAAAAGAAAAATTTGGCTAACTTTGCTAATATATATAAATTTTTATAGGTTAATATTACTTGATATGTTTTGTGGATCAGCTGATTCTACAACCTTCCCAGCTGGTTGCGTATTACCTTCTTTTCAGTTGTATGTTGAATATCTTGGTGGTGGGGTGCTGTCTCATGTTTAGAGCCTGTTTGGGCTGTTGATCGTTGGGATGTATTGCACCTTTTTCTTCGAGATGTGATTCACATAACCCTTTTTGTTTTTGTGTCTTGATAATGCCTGAATAGGCGAAACGTCGACTGGTAAGTGGGTATATTACTAGATTTGAAACATAAGGCTTTGCATTGTGGTTTTTCCCAATTGCATTATAATAAATAATAGTGTTTATTTTTGAGTTTTTGGCTCTATTTTATTGTTATAATAACTTACTTATTAGTAAATTTTATTAAATTTATTAGTGTTTAAAATAGTAATTTGCTCAGTTCTCATTTTATTCATGGTATTTTTTTGTGGATTGGGTACTCAAATTTATAGGTACCCTAATATACAGAATAATAATCTGTGGTAATCATACTCTATTCAATATGTTTCAACATATTTAATTTTTGTTTACTATTACATTCTATGTATTTTAGAGCCAGTGTAAACGAAGACAACCACCAGGAAATGAAATTTATCGTAAAGGAACCCTAGCCATTTGGGAAATTGATGCATTCCATCATAAGATGTACTGTCAAAACTTATGTCTTTTGGCCAAATTGTTTCTCGATCATAAAACTCTGTATTTTGATGTTGATCCATTCCTGTTTTATGTGCTCTGTGAAGTTGACAAGGAAGGCGCTCACATTGTTGGCTATTTTTCAAAAGTAAGTGTTCTAACTGTTTGAACTGTTAAATTATTCCAAATTAGAAAGAAAAAGATAACAGAAATCAAAAACTCTTTTTATTTTGTTACTCTCTGATTTTGTATTCAAAATGTTCAATAATAGCAGTACATTTAAATTGTTTCTGTTTGAGGAGTTAAATCTTATCAATT
Organism: Arma custos; assembly: GCA_037127475.1. Taxonomy (NCBI): domain Eukaryota; kingdom Metazoa; phylum Arthropoda; class Insecta; order Hemiptera; family Pentatomidae; genus Arma; species Arma custos. Next base: position 44,788,785 of record CM073763.1, on the reverse strand, counting down.
ATTCTTCTGGTGTTCTGGGTTATTTTCCTTCTTTTATAAAATAATAATCATATTCCAAATTGGCTCCCGAATGATATATCTCTTCTCAGTATTAAATGTGTTAAAGTTTGTTATTAATATAATATATTTTTTCTAAAATTAATTTAGTCAATTAAATTTTCAAGGGGGAGAAACGAAGAAAATTGATACAACTCTGGGATACAGTCACATGTTTGGTTAGGGTACCACCCTAGTATTCTCTAGGAGAATGCTTTATAACCATAAAATTTGTATTAGTTTGAATTATTAAAAATTAGTATAAAATTATTATTTTAAATTATTATCAACTTTTATTTTTTACCACTACTCAAAAGATATTTATTACATGGTGAATAAAAGTTATTCAGTAGCAATTGAGATTAAGAATTTGTGTAAGTAAGTATTATGGTATATATTAAAATAAATCATAGAATCCATGTTGATTTGTACAAAAGTTTAATTCCATTTGATTATTAGGAGAAAGAATCTCCAGATGGGAATAATGTTGCCTGTATTCTCACACTGCCACCATATCAGAGACAAGGGTATGGAAAACTACTCATTGCATTTTCTTATGAACTATCGAAGCTGGAAGGAGTAGTTGGAACACCTGAGAAGCCGTTATCTGATTTAGGAAAGCTATCTTACCGATCCTACTGGTCTTGGGTATTGCTGGATGTATTAAGGGACTTTAGGGGATCAGTTTCGATAAAGGACCTTAGGTATGCAATGAATATTTTATATTTTGATTTTATGTACAACTATTAAGTTGTATGTAATAATAATTATGTATTGAATAATATTAGTTGATCTTATATTTATGAGGAAGAAAATGGTCCGGGTATAAGTAAAAAAATTCTCTTATGTAGGGATGTTTCTACTCACATTGCAGGTCTTTTTCAGGGCTAAATATACAAGATATGAAATTTTAATAATAATTATATGTAATATGTAATAATTAAATGTAAATGGATGGTTTGTATTTTTTACTTTATTTCATATATATTTCAATTAATAGTGATTTTATCTTTTGTATTTCTTTTTCTAACTATTTTAATATTTCATATATATTTCAATTAATAGTGATTTTATCTTTTGTATTTCTTTTTCTAAATATTTTAATATGCTTTACAATAATATTAGTTATCTGACACAATTTAGTTACCAATTTACTTACACTGAAGTTACAAAAGCAAGTGATTTGTCCCTTGTGTTCCGTATTTAAATATCTAATAGTAGTATATATTATTAATATTATATATGTTTGCATATATTTATATAGTTATAAGCATATCTTCAAATTGTTGATGTTGTTTTAATATGATTGTAGATAGTTATATTTTCTAAGAGTTGCCATTGAGATTAGCAATTATCAAATGTCTGTCTGCCAATTCCCATGTGCATGAGAAATAAGCTAAGAATTTGAGAGATTTACCAGTTAATAAAAATAAACTAGTTTTTGCTAATAATGTATTGATATATAAAAAAAATGTTGTTGTTGAGTGTTAGGTATTTAGAGGTTTGCTTTTAAGAATAAAGGTTGGTGAATGACTCATTAAAAAGAATTTTCTCTATAATTATATTGATGAAAAGGATTTTAGTGCAAGAGATCCATCGGGAAACTTAAAAAAACACTGACTCTGGTTACTTAAGAGTTATATTTATTCAAAATAATTTTTACTGGTCTAGTTCTTCTTTCACAAAACCTTTTTGTGTCTCTCAGCATAGAGGGAGGAGGGGAGGGGGGAGTTTAGCCATGACTTCTATTCTTCCCTGGTTCTAGCCAGGTTTCGGACTTCCCTAATGTTTTTTCTTTTTTTTTTTCCTAATTGTTTATTTCGGAAACGATCTCTTTAAAGCAGAAATTTCCCACAATCCTTCGAAGAAATTTCTTATTTGCTCTCTAGTGTGTTCATTAGTATTCAACATTCAGTACCATATAAGAGTGTCGATATGCACACTGGTTTGTATATTCGGGAGCTTTACTTTTCTACTATTCTTTTGTTTTACAATCACTGTATTACAGATGTGGTAGTAGACCATGTTTGCTTTACTTATTCTGTTTGAAATTTCTAAATCTGGTCTAGTTATAACAATTTAACAAAAAATAACAAAAATAAGTTTAATGTGAAATTTTGTTTACAGGCAAATCTTGTTACATTTTCGTTTTTTACAACTGGTTTTATCCATTACTGTTAATGACTTTTACTGATTTAAATTAAAACATTATTATCTTGCATGTTTTTAATTATATATAATTTTTATAGTGAAATGACAAGTATAACTCAGACAGATATTATATCCACCCTGCAAAGCATGAACATGGTAAAATATTGGAAAGGACAACATGTCATTTGTGTAACCCCGAAATTAGTTGAAGAACATATTCGTTCTGCACAGTTCAAGCGACCGAGGTTGTCTGTTGATGTCTCTCAACTCAAGTGGGCACCCAGGCGAAATAAAACTGGGAAAAGATAATTAAAAGGTATTTAGTCTTAAACAATTAATTATCATTAAATTTACTTATTCCACTCTTATATGTAAAGATTTGATTTAATTTTAGATATTTTATACCGTGCAGTAAATGAAACTAAGTTCAAATATGCAATATGATTTAATAGTTCAATTAAATTAAAGTATATTATTAACTAATTAAGTTAAAATTAGTAAATGTGTTTTTATATTAGATTTCTTTTGTTGCTCATTAATTGTTATTTGTTTGTAGGTTGGTCTGTAACGAAAGAAAGGTGAATGAAGGAAACTTAATTGTAGGATATTAGAATTTAATGTCACTTGTTACCTGCTATTATGCAACTGTTAATTGTTATTTTTAATAAATAACAAAATAAGTTGTCTGTAAAGAATATTAAATATATTATCTTATTTTCATTAGTTTTCATGTATTGCATAAATTGGAAAAGTGATTTGAGAATTCACTTAAAAATAAAATGTTCTGCTGTCTTGTTCTTCTAGAAGTTAAATCGATGTGTTAGTTAAAACTATAGTAATGTTTAACATACATTTCTTTAAAGGTTTACACTTTTTTCCCTAAGTAATCGTTATAATACAATATCATTTGTATTGTTTGTTCTTTTATTCATTTGTGATATTACATAATTTTGATATTTTTATACATTAAATAATTTAGATATTTATTCTGAAGAATCTTGATCTCTTATGATAATTATAATTTTATTAAATTGAATTATTAATTAAATATTTAATGTATTTTGTAGTTAATTATTTATCTTACCTATATCTACACAAAACATTATATCTTCAATTAATTACAAAATATTTACCAAATAATGTTCCTAGTTATTAAAAAAAATGTTTACAATAAGAAATTAGGACATGAAGATGAGCATGTATGTATAATTTAATTAGTTTGTAGACAACTTTTTTTAAATATTTTTATTTTGAAGAGAATATAAAAATATTTAAAAATTATCACCATCATAAGAATAATAAAATATAAAATAAACGTTTTTTTAATTACATTTGTCAAACAATTTAAAATCTGAAAATTTTACTAAAATGAATCAAAGGGTCCAAGGATGGTTTTAACTTAATAGCTTGGAAAATAAAGACTAAAATATTTATTTATTTACCTACTTTGAGGTACGAAACATGGAAATATATTGAAGTAAAGGATAGTTGCATACAAATATTTAAGTGGGAAAAATACTGATCGTAATGAACACAAACTCCCTGAAATTAAAAATAACATTAAAAATTTTATAATATTACTTAGTTTCAGCTCCTGAGAACTTTTTAAGATACAAAGAACCTAATCAAAATCAATTGACCTGAATGGCAATAAAGTTTGGTGTTTATACTCATTTAATTATTTTGTTTTATGTAACTCATCATAATAAATAAATAAATAAATTGAAATCACTAAAATATTAGAGAGCGGAGATAGTTGGGGGGGTGCAGTCAAAAAAACACCAAATAAGTACCAGAATTATATTTAATTAGTGCCGATGTTTCGACCTACAATGTAGGCCATCGTCAGGGCTATGAGAGAGAAACAAACAGAACAAAAAAATGATTAAAAAAACGTTGCAGTAACAAGAATATAGTGACGTGTAATGTGAAAATTAAAATGGTGACAGATATGATAATTAAAAATAACGAACATTAAAATAGTGACAGAATATAATAAAATTAAAGTAGTGACGGATATAATAAAATTAAAGATAATGAACAGAAATTAAAATAGTGACAGATATAATAATTAAATATAGCGAATATAAAATACAGAAAATAAATGTACAGAAAGGATAAAAATGTAAACATAATAGGGAAAGAAAAATGAGGAGGTAAACAGAAAGATACAAAATGAGAAGATTAAAATATAAAAAAAGGGGGTGGAATATGTAGGATTCAGAAAAAACGTTTAATTATAGATATAAATTGTATGATAATAAACTATGATATAGTATGGGATGTAATATAAAAACATTGATTGGGATGTAATATAAAAATAGTTGATTGAATTAATAAATTTGAAAAATTAAAATGAGTGGTTATTAATATGAATATTTCCTCTCATACACTTAAATATTGCATTTATTTTTGTCTAAGTCCCTGACTCAAACATATAAATATGCACTGAAGCAAAGAATTGATTTAATCTCAAATATTTTAGACAGTATGCAGTGAATGGAACTAATGTTCAAATAAGCAGTACAATTTAATAGTTCAAATAAATAAAAGTAAATCTGTTATCAAGTTAAAATTAGTAAATTTATACTCTTATTAAAAAATAAAGTACATATATATTTTGTTACACCATCACATAGATCATTATATAAAATTCAGGTTGAAACTAGGAAGCAATTATGATGTCAAATGAGACTATTATCAGCTTTTCAGATCACACACATGTGATTATTGGTTTAAATTATCAAACAGTTGTTCAGAAATTTAATGTCAAATTTATTATTTGATGTTAGTTATTTATCATAATGCAATTGGGAAAATTCACAATGCAAAGCCTTATGTTTCAAATTTCTCCAGTAATACACCCACTTACCGGTTGACGTTTCGCCTATTCAGGCATTATCAGTGTGTCTTGATAATGCCTGAATAGGTGAAACGTCGACCGGTAAGTGGGTGTATTACTGGAGAAATTTGAAACATAAGGCTTTGCATCGTGGTTTTTCCCAATTGCATTATAATAAATAATAGTGTTTCTTTTTCAGTTTTTGGCTCTATTTTATTGATTAGTTATTTATCTTTTCTTTTTAAGCCGCATTTTTCTTCTGCAATTGCTAAAATGGTCTAAAAACTTTTTTTTTTGTCTGGTAACTGATTAAGATTTAATTTAAACAATTTTCTCTTCTGCATTATATTTGTTTTTAAAGCTTCAAGGGTTTAATTATCGAGTGATACAATGCTTATTCTTAGAATGACTTGTGGTAGCCTCATAATGTCTCAAGTCTTAGGCTCCACTGTATGTAGTAGATTCCTTAGAATATCAAGTCAGACTGGAGGATAAATCTGCTAATGATGGTACTGGAAAAGACTGCAGATTGCTATGTAGAAAATTATGATCTCCTATGGGGATATTTGCCACCTGTCCGATCTGTATTAATACTTATCTCTAGATAATCGGCACACCCCATCACCCTATGATATCCTATGAGCTTGAGGTGATGAAATCAGCTACAAAAGAGAGCTGAAAAAAATAGTGATTCAGATGATCACCAGAGAACAGAGTTCAGCTAGGCTGCTGTGTATTATTTTGATTATGGTCTTGGTGATTTTTAGGATAACATATTAGATTTGAAGCTATAACAATGGGGAGAGTTATGACTAGGTAAGCAATTGGTAGCAGTAGTATGGTTTCTGTTTGCCTAGCTTTAGCTCTACTCTGATTGATATTTTGTAGAAAGTGTGATCCCTTTTTAGTAATACAGGCAGTTGATTATTTTCTTGCTGGAATAATATCTAAAATGTATCATTCTGGTGTTTTAAATACAGAAATATTAACTCATAAAGTTAAAAATATCAGAATCAGAATAAGTAAAGAGAAACAACTGTGATAAAACAAGAATGATTTGTGGATACATTGAAGAGAACAAATAGCTGGCTAAAAGTGACTTCTTTAAATGATTTTATCTAAATTTTAATGGCCACCTCAAATTATGGTAATTAAAATTGAAATAAAACATGTAGATAAGGAGATAATTGATTACTATTTGTGTCAGGCTTAGAGATAATTAATGAAAATTAAAGCAATTTAATAAAAATGATTTGGAATAAAAACAAAAGTTATATTCATAAACATTTGAGAAAAACGATTCATATTTTATAAATACAGATTTTTATTATTTTATACAGATTTTTATTCTTCCATATTTTTAATTATTATTATTTATAAAGTTAACATAAATGATTATGGTTTATTTTTTATTTATTTATTTTTTCCAGGAAAAGGCCTTGAAGACAATGCGAAGATCATAACTCTAATGCTTCTTCTTTATCTGTTTCCTCTTTTCCCATATGTCCTTCTTGAGCTTTGTGTGCCTAATTTTTCTCTCCTCAGACCCAGCAAGACCCTTTTTGGGGCACTTTTTTCCCACAAGAACCTTTATTCCCTTGAGCGTCCATCTGTATTCATCTCTGCCAAAACAATCTTGGTCTGTATAGTTTATTTTATTGTAAGCTAATAAGATTTATTTCGTTATTATTTATTAATTCTAATAAGGAAACAGCAGTTTACAAAATTTATTATTTTTTAATATGAAATATGTTAAAAGCTTATTATGAAACTATCATAACAAAATAGAAAGAATAAAAATTATTTTATATTTTCCTTTAACAGACGATAAAGAGATTCTTAAGATAATCTGAATTAAGATTTTTATTTAAACATACTAAATTATATTTTTAAATATTTTATTTGAAAAGAAAATATATGACTAAAGTCGGGACGACAAAAGAAGGTGCACGGGGAGTGGGGAGGCCTGAAGCTGTTCCTTTCCCCCTCCCCTAACCTGACTTTGCCTGGAGCCGACAATTGTACTACAGCTCTTACTCGCTTTTCATTCTTTATATACCAGCAGCCAGGGCCCAAAGTAATGTATCATTTTAAGACAATTTGTATTACGAAACATTGAAAATATCCACAATAGTCACTGGATAGCTGGCCCGAGAGGGGTGGAGGGGAAGTGGGACTAGGGTGGGGGAAAGAGGGCGGAGCTCGTGGAGAGGCGTGGAGGGGGATGCTCGGTGCACCTTCTTTCATCGTCCCGACTATAGGACCGGGACTTAAATAAAATATTGAAAAAATTATGACATCTAACAATAAAATAAAAGATACTAAATTATAAGTTTATTTTTCCAAAGGAATCATGAATCAGTTTCTGAAATGAGTTAACTCTTATTCCTCCCCTCCTCCTTACACTTTTGCAACATCATTTCACCTTTTTATTAATAATACTATTTTAATTAGTCACTAAAAGTATTTGTTAAAATTGTGTAATTTCATTTAAAATTTTAAATTTGGCAGAAGTTGCACTTGGCTCCTAAAAGGACAAAATGGTGTTTTAAATATATTGCTTCCTTTAAAAGAATGTTGATGATCTTTTATTGGTGTTGTTTTCTTAAAAGGTCTGTAATATTTTTGCTTTCAATTTCACTTTTTGTTAATTAATTCAAATTTACAGAATTATCAATAAATAGTTGAGTATTATCAATTAAAACTTTGGCAAAATATGAAAACATTTTTGAGAAATATATATGTTAGTTTCTATTATTTTCTTCAGGAAAAACTTTCATCCATTACAAATTGTAACTAAAAGTTACTATTATTTTAAGAATGCATAGTTTTGTTCATGCTGAGTTTAGGTACATTTCATACAAAAAAAACAAACAAGAAATTGGCCAAAAAAATAAAAAAGAGATCTACTGTGTATTATGTAATTTATATTTAACACTCCGGTAGTCGCATGTCATCTGAGGGATTCCATAGAAACATTTATGGTTGTTGCCAGAATATGTTCAAACTTGCAAACCCCTCCCTCCTTCTATCCTCCTAACTTAGTAGTAGCTACATGCCAGTGTAGTTTGGGTTTTCTTCTGGGTAAGTGATTAACTTGATATTAGCTGAATCATCTCTGAGATCCTACACGACTACTGGGGGGAGGGCGACGTTGGCCTATGTGGTGGTTTTCCCCTTACTAAATATTGCTGGCATCAATGCCCAAGTAATATTTTTATGGAATGGGAACGAGATATCAGTTAGGCAACTTATTCTAAGACGTCTCGGGATAGAATAACTATAAGAGCAGCTACAGAGGAGAAGAAAAATCTTACTCCTCCCACAGGAGATCTCACCAGATGAAACTGCTTCTATTGTTGAAACAAATGAAGATGCAGCAAAAGCTACTTCTCGTAAACGTTATTCACCTTGTCAAAAAGACAGAAATAAGGTACACCCAGTACAGATGCAAAGATTTTGGGCAGTATTTATGCTTAGGTGCAAAAAAGTTGTAGTCGCAAAAAAGACTGATACATTTTTTTACATAAAAAAAGTATTATTGGTAATTAATTTTTTATTATGTGTAAATACTTTAAATTTATTTTCATATTGCAAATGAAATATTTTGTAAACCTCTCTGTTTATTATTTTATATTTTTCCTTATTGTTTTTTCCCTATTGTTTTATTTTTTATATTTCTTCAAATTTTTTTTAATAAACATCCATGACTAGAGATTTAATTATTTCAATCATTTTACCAATTTTCTATAATGTTAAAGTAATATTGTGAGTATAATCGGACAAAATAGAAAAGGCATCTCACAGATGACATGCGACTACTTATGTTCCATTTAAAGGCGCGACTACTGAAGTGTTGAGTACTGAAGTTTGCATGATTATAAGATGGTGAATGTTATTATATTACATAAAAATATGCAATTCTTGCTAAAGAAGATAATAAATTAACCCTTAAAGCAGTTAGTTCTATTTTTTAAATATTTTGTTCTGTTTGAGAAACTTTTCGTAATTTTTTTTTTTCAATAATTTAGGGCTTGGACTTTTGTGTGATGTGGTGTATTTCTCTTCAATTTTTTAAATAATTTTCATCAATGAAATTCATCTTCTTTTAAAGTTGTACAGACAAATTTTGTCTATAAAATTTTTCTCATAAGAGAAATTATTATCACTTATAGCAATTGTGCCAGTTATTTGGCTCAATAAAAGTAAAACATGAACGTAAAGATTATGTACTCTTCTAATTACTATTTCATAGGTCGTAAATCATATTTGTACTTTTTAAATTCCTGGAATCCATAAAAATAGGATCCAATATTGTTTAAAAATAAATAGTTAATAAACTTCGGCTAAATAGAAACTTTTTTAAAGAAAGTTGTTCTTTGGAAATAGCTTAATTGATAGAATGACTAATAATCAAAATTAACAATGCCAAGAAGTCATATTAAAAAAAATTCAAAAGGTGTTCTTCAATTGTTAAAGCATTTGACTATGCTCACAGATAGTGTTTTAATCATATTATTAAAATCAATGCAATCAAAACCAATTTGCTTCTTAATTAATCCTTTGTTTTTTAATGTAAACAGTTTACATTCAACTGTGATTAGTCGAGATTGTTGGAGGGATAGTAATTCTACATAATGTCATTAATCCCAATTAATTTTTAAAAAACAACGATTGATGAATAAATAGTCAATTGAATTTGATTAGGTAACTTCTAGTTCTCCTATTGGTGGATTTAATGGTGGCAAATTTTCAATAAAATGTAGGTGTAATAAATAGAAAGTGAAGAAGTTACACTACTTGGGTCAATTGAAACTTATCAGGTTTTTCATTATAAGGGTTTTATAATTTTTCCCTAAAGAATTTTCTCAGTATAGGAAAAGGGGGCAGATTGGTACTTGCCTATCATATTATTGAATTATAGCATGTCAAATTCATTATTATCGTTTAAAAATACTTTTAAACATATTTGGTTAAAACTTTTTCAAGTTACTGTTATACAAGTTATTCAAACTTAAAAAACAAACCCACTTCGGAAATAAGTAGTTAAAATGTAGACAGTGTTAATTTATTATTCTGAAAATAAGGTATTTTGGTCCAAATTTGTGAGTCGAGTGATTAGGGTTAAAATTAAATCAGATATACAAAATAAAGATTAACAGTGAAAAAATAATATAAGTTCGATAATAATACATGAAGATGATATTTAAACTATGAAAATGAATTAAAAATGATTTAGTGCTAATGACATAAATGATAATTTAATAAAATGTATAATTATAATAATATTTAATTATAACTTTTAACTATTTTAACTTTTATTATAATATTATTTATATGATTTAATTTAATTTTTTACGCCATTCAATTGTAAATAAAAGTTTTTTGTATTTATAAATAGTAATAATGAATTTAAACTTTAATATTTTGAATTAAAATTTCAAATTATTCATGTAAACTTACTTTTTGTTTATAAGCAATAAAATTGCTCAACCTTTCATCCATTCCTCGGTAGTATAGTGGTAAGTATCCCCGCCTGTCACGCGGGAGACCGGGGTTCGATTCCCCGCCGGGGAGGCGTTTTTTTACATTTCTTGTATTTATTTTTTCATTAATATATTTTTTATTTAATTATTTAAACAATATAATTGCATTTATGTGAATTAAAAACTTTTAAAATAATAAACTGGTTAAATTTTATGGATCTATGTATCTCCAATAGTGAAAATAAACTTTTCAGTATTAAGTAATTTTTGACATGGTGTCATGAACACGAGTTGTTTTTTTTACTCAATTATAATAATTTTGTTTAGTTCCGGAATATCAAAATATTAAATTTTGAACAATTCATTTTTAAAAAATATTTCATTAACCCGTGAAAGCTCCAATTGATTGAAAATAAATCCAATCTATATAAAGTACTCTTTCTTTTTTTCATTCGGATATTTCTTGGGGAGTTAAGATTCTTTTGACGACGGAATGCCGTATTGAGAGAGATAAAATGCATTTTAGATTAGATATTAGCCAATTAGTAATTGTATTTACTGTATTTTATACCTTGTTCTACTTCAAAAGTTTTTTTTATAATCAAAAGCCTATAAGATTATAATTTACCTTTTTCCGTTAAAGGTATCTGTTACTACTTCTTGAAATCATTCTATATTTAAGAAATAGTGGGTAGAAATGAAGTTAATCGTCCGAGTTTACAAAGGATTGTTCCTCTTCTTTAAAAATTAGTTTTATAAAATTCAATATCTACTATATAAAAATAAGTCGGGTTTTCCTTCCTGACGCTATAACTCCAGAACGCACAAACCGATTTCCACGGTTTTGCATTCGTTGGAAAGGTCTCGGGCTCCGTGAGGTTTATAGCAAAAAAATTGCAAATTCAGGAAAAATTTCAACAGAAAAGCGGGAAAATCTTTTTTCACATACAGCGCCATCTCTGATACATAGCATGTACTACAAACTAATATTTTAAGTAGATGGCGCCGGTGCGTGATACATTGTTTGACAGCTACTCATTGTTCTCTGCTCAGTTAATTTCATGTGACAAACCGGTATTGTGTTCAGTGTGAAATTGTGAAAAAAAAGTAAAAAAAAATAAGTTGTTCGTTTCCTAACATTTCTATTGGAAACCATCAAATCAATCACGTGTATTGTGCAAATTTTTATTCAATTTCAACAGCAGGCATTTGTCTTTAAGGTGGTAAGTTGAACTGTGTAAATTATGTGGATCGTGCATTTGAGGTTAAATTCACCACTCTGTCCATAGTCCAAAATGCCTAGAGGACGACGTGCGAACATCGGCCGCCGCACAAGACATGCAAGCCAGCAACAAGTGTATTCACAGAACTTAAGCGAAGAAAGACAAAATATAGTAAGAGAAAATGCCCGATTGAGACAACGCGTGAGCACACGAAGATCATTGACATCATACAATCGCTTGGCATTCCAATATGATCCCACTGCGAACTACAGTGATGATGAAAATTTAGATATTGGACCAATGACGACTATATGCCGATATTGCAATGCGTTAAAGTTCAAAAGAGAAACGGCTGGATTGTGCTGCGCAAGTGGAAAAGTCAAACTGGATCCATTACTTACACCACCACAGCCACTGAAACCATTGTTCGATGGAAGTGATCCCGATTCTAGCCATTTTCTTCAACACATCCTTGAATACAATAACTGCTTTCGCATGTCTTCCTTTGGAGCTAATATCATTCGAGAAGGCGGCTTCATGCCGACTTGCAAGGTAAAAGATACAACACACATAACCAATCACTCACATCAACACAATGAATTGCAACACATAACAACTACATATACACCACACACTACACCATCACACGATCAGAAGTTACACCGTATTCTTCAACAAATGATTGTTTGCAATTACAGATACAAGGACAAATATATCATTTGCATGGTTCAATGGTGCCAACACCAGATGAACCGCATCAATTTCTGCAAATATATTTCATTTCGTCGATGGTGGATCAGGTGAATGTGCGGTGCAATATACAAATATACAATATACAACAGTTAAAGAGACGAATTATTGAACAGTTGCAAGCATTTTTTCACGCTGATAATGCTGTGGTTAATATGTTCAAAACAGCATTGGAACGAATGCCATCGGATACGCACAAATTTGTCATAAGAGCGGATTGTACTCCAACAGGTGAACATGTGCGAAGATTCGATGCACCCACCGTTAATGATGTTGCTGCAATTATTGTTGGCGATCCAACTAAATCGCGAGACATTGTCGTTCAGCGAAGAAGCAATATCATGCATCGTGTAAACGAGACACATCGTTTGTACGATGCGTTACAATATCAAGACGGATACGACATCACGTTGAAGCTGGTCGATCCAATTACAGGTACAATATTCACACACTAATTATTGCTATTATTGGTTTCCATTAACAATGCATTCAATTTTGCATTTTCAGGCGTATCAACGAATAAAAATCTAAGCGCAATGAATTACTATGCGTATCGTATGATGATTCGTACACATGAGGAGAATGTCATTCTGAAGTGCCGTCGGCTATTCCAGCAATTCGCTGTCGACATGTATGTTAAAGTCGAGACCGAACGTTTAGCGTTCATCCGATTCAATCAGGCAAAGCTACGATCTGAGGTCTATATACACTTGCGTGATGCTATTCATTCAGATGGTGATGTTCAGAATATTGGACGTCTGACGATTCTCCCATCATCTTATATCGGAAGCCCACGCCACATGCACGAATACGCTCAAGACGCTATGACGTACGTGCGAAATTATGGAACTCCGGATTTA
>CM073763.1:42182895-42195395 GCA_037127475.1 Arma custos | reverse complement strand
ACACTCTTCTTTCAGCCATCTAATGTGATCTTTCCTGTCAACGATAATATAATTTAACATAATCGATAATATAATTGATAACCGATAATATATATCGATGAGCGATAATCGATAATCGATAATACATCTGATTATCGACCTATCGATAATCGATAATAGATAATCAATATATCATCGATAATCGAGAATATAATCGATAACCGATAATATATATCGACAAGCGTTAATCGATAATCGATAAGACATCAGATTATCGAAATATCGATAATCGATATATTATCGAGGATATCCGGGAATATTGAGTAACTTGAGTTGGAGATTCGGCTGATTTTTCAACATTTCGATCTCCTGATCTTCCTTCTGCAACGAAACTAACCTATCCATATCATTATTGAGATCTAATTCCTCCACTCTCGATAACGCGTCTGCTACCAAATTTTGATCTGCTTCGACGTGTTTTATATCTGTGCTGAATTGGCTTATAAAATTAAGCCACCTAATTCGTATAGGCGATGCAGTAGCGGGACGCTGGTGCATTGCATAAATTAAAGGTTTGTGATCCGTCCAAATTGAAAACGGCCTTCCTTCTATAACAGGTCTGAAATGGCGGACTGCCGAGTAAATAGCAAGCAATTCCCGGTCATAGGCTGAATAGGTTCTCTGACTATCGGATAGGGTCTTAGAGAAAAATCCTAAAGGCACCCAATCTTTTCCATCCCTTTGTCGAAGAACAGCGCCCATTGCATAGTTCGAGGCATCGCATGCCAAAGATAAGTCTGCCTCCAATTTAGGATGAGCTAAAAGAGCTGCTTCTTTCAGGCAGTTTTTGCTCGCTTCGAAAGCGGTGATACTTTCCTGGTTCCAGAGAATCGGAGTCTTGTCGTTCTTCTTAGCCCCATGTAAATACCGGTTTAATGGAGATTGCACAGTAGCTGCCTTTGGAATGCAAGGTCTGTAGAAATTTAGCATCCCGAGGAAACGGCGCAAAGACTTCACATCTTGTGGCTGAGGGTAGTCCGTAATAGCCTGTACTTTAGCCAACTGCGGTTTGATTCCATCAGAGGTGATGTGGTATCCTAAAAAATCTACCTCACTGACCATAAATTCACATTTCTCATAACTTAACGTCAGCCCATTTTCATCAAGTCGATTAAAAACTTTTTCAAGGTGTAACAAGTGTTCCTCTAAGTTGTTTGAAGCTACAAGGATGTCATCAATAAGAACGAAACAGAATGGAAGGTCTCTAAATTTGTCATCCATGAATCTTTGAAAGGTTTGGGCAGCATTACGCAACCCGAAACACATTACTTTAAATTCAAAGAGACCAAAAGGAGTGGTTATTGCAGTCTTTGGGACATCTTCCTTCTTAATTGGTATGTGGTAATATGCTCGGACCAAATCCAGGCGTGAAAAACATTTTTTTCCATGTAAATTGTTCCTAAAGTCCATTAGGTTCGGGACTCCATATCGGTCGGGTATGGTTTGAGCGTTCAGCCGACGGTAATCCCCGCACGGTCTAATAGAACCATCTTTCTTGGTAATCACATGTAAAGGGCTAGACCACTGGCTGCTAGATGGTCTGCAGATCCCCTGCTCCACCATGCGCTTAAATTCTTCTTTTACTTGCAGGTGCTTTTCAGGTGGATGTCTACGTGCTTTAGCAAAGACTGGTCTTCCTGTCGTCTCTATGAGGTGCTCAGTGGTATGCTTAACCAGTTTCTTGGTTGCGGAGGACCTGGTTATATCCGGATATTTCTTAAGCAATTCAGCTAAAGGGTGATTGCCTGGTACTGCGGAGATGCTAGCAGGAACGAAATCTCCAGTATCAACTCTTCCTTTCGACGTTAAACCAGAATTTTTATCAATTAACTGCTTTCCCTTAAGGTCTACTAGTAAATTGTAATTGTACATAAAATCTGCACCAATAATTGGCTTAGGTACGTCAGCCATAAAAAAATCCCAACGAAAAATTCGGCCTAATCCGAAGTCCAACTGAAGTTCTCGGATACCGTAGGTATTTATTTTCGTTGAGTTAGCTGCATACAAGGTGAAATCTTGAGGTTCCGGCTTCAGCATCTTATTCGGAGGTATGACTGAAATTTAAGCACCTGTATCTATTAGAAATACCCGTCCTGACCGTTGACCTTTAATGAATAGGTGGCGTTGGGTGTCGGCGGTACCGGTTAACGCCACTTCCGGCCCGCTTACTAGTTTCCCGGTTTCTTGTTACCATCTTTCCAATCACAAGGATGCACGCATTTGCGAGCTTTCTCCTTGAATTTGAAATGATAAAAACAAAGCCACCCTGCTGGAAGATTTTTATCACTTCTGCTTGAAGACCGATTTCGTTTTCGCTGGTCTCTACTCCTACTGCTGCTTTCTGTAGATTTTTCTTTAGCAACAAGAGCGGCAACTTGCTCTGCGAGCGCATCTACCTTGTCTTCTAAGCTATTCCTACTTTGTGAGGTAGAAGCTATACAGGAGATATTTGCAGCAGGTTCGACTTCGTGGATTTTATCGGCTATACTAGAAAGGAGGTCCAAATTTTCGTGATTCGTAGCCAGAAGTATAGCCTGAGTGTGTGACGGCAGAGAACGCAACCACAGTGTTTTTAATAATTCGTTCGATACTAAATCGCCACCAATATTTCTAATGGTTCGCAAAAATTGAGACGGTCTTTCATCCCCAAGTTGCTTACCTTCTAGTAATCGTTGTATACGCCTACTATCAGATTCGGCATAGACTGAGATAAGCCTGTCTTTAATGTCCTCATAGGGTTGAGCACTGGGTTTCTTAACCAAATCTAAAAACCTGTTTAATTATTTCGAGGTCTAGTAACGGAATAATTATTTCGAATTTCGTCACACTGTTGGTAATCTTGGCCCTTGAAAAAACTGCCTCGACCCTGATGAACCAGAGTTCAGGTTCTGATTTCCAAAATCCTTCTGTCCGTTGCAATTGCTTCGCTTACCTCGGATTTATGAGAAGGCTTATCGTCGTCTGAATTTCCCATCTTGTATCAATTTTAAAAAGTTTCTTCTAAGAAATTAAAAAAATCAAAAAAGGTTAAGTAATATTTTTTTACTTACTATCGGGGTCACCAATGTTACCTTGTCGGGCAAAATAAGTTCAATTATTTCAATTAAACACTTTTATTAAGTTTACAACTCTATTCCTTTTTAATTACACTAACAATTACAAAGATAATACACAGAAGCGTTTCACACTAGTACACTATCAACCGTACCTCACTATAACCTTCCAACATACCGTTCATCGATATATCGATAATTGCGGTTATTTAATCTATTGATCAATCTTGATAGCATCGCTACATCGATTATCGGCAATAAGTCAGTTATAGATTAATGATATATATTATCTACTATCTCAAATAAAAAATAAAAAAATAAAAAAACATTAAAAAAAAAAATAATAATAAAATAAATAAAATAAAAAATAAAATAAAATAAAAATAAAATAAAAAAATAAAATAAAATAAAAATAAAATAAAATTATAATAAATTAAAAAAAAATTAAATTAAAATTAATATAAAATAAAATGAAAAAAATAAAAATATAAAAAAAAATAAAAAAAAAAAAAAAAATAAGTAATTAAAAAAAAAAAAAAATAAAATAAAATAAAATAAAAAAAAATAAATAAAAAAATAAAATAAAATAAAAAAATAAATAAAAAATGATTAAAAAATAAAAATAAATAAATAAAATAAAAATAAAAAATAAATAAAAAAAATAAAATAAAAAATAGAATGAAAAAATAAAAAATAAATAAATAAAATAAAAAAATAAAATAAAAATATAAATAAAATAAAATAAAACTAAAATAAAAAAAAATATAAATTAAAATAAAAAAAAATAAATAAAAAAATAAAATAAAATTACAAAAAAAATAAAATAAAATTAAAATAAAAAAATATAATAAAAATAAAAATATAATATAATAAAAATATAATAAAAATAAAAATATAATAAAAAAACAATATAAAAATAAATAAGATAAAATAAAATAAAATAAAAATAAAATAAAATAAAAAATAAAATAAAAAAATAAAAAATAAATAAATAAAAGAAAAAAAATAAAAGAAAAAAATAAAATAAAAATATAAATAAAATAAAATAAAATAAAACTAAAATAAAAAAAAATAAATGTAAATTAAAATAAAAAAAAATAAATAAAAAAATAAAATAAAATTTCAAAAAAAATAAAATTAAATTAAAATAAAAAAAATATATATATATAAAAATAAATAAAATAAAATAAAATAAAAATAAAAAAATAATAAAATAAAATAAAAAAATAATATAAAAAAAAAAATGTCACTTGATACTGTTGGAGGGTTTTCAGGGAATCGGCCACCAAAGAAATACATGCACATTTTGGTGGATCATTTCACCAGATATGCATGGATCTCAACGAGTAAGGGTCAAAGCGCTCACGACTTAATTAATCTGATTAATCCGATTGCTAAAAATAATAATATTTCGATCCTATTAGCCGACCAATATGCTTCCATAAATTCAACCCATTTTAAAAATTTTTTGGAAAAAAAAGGAATACAGATTGTTTTTTGTTGCATTGATCATCCAGAATCAAACGGGCTTAACGAAAGACTAAATCAAACGCTATTGAATCGTTTACGATGCAAAATAAACAGTGAGACAAATAAAGCCAGGCCGATTCTCGCAAAGGAATGTGTCAATGAGTATAATGATACAATTCATAGCTCAACACGATTCGCACCATCATACTTACTCCTTGGGAAGAAACAGTCTATATCTCCTCTTATCGAAGACAATACATCTTCCTTAGAAGAGGATCGAAAATTAGCTTTTCAAAATTCTTTAAGGAACTTTCAAATAAATAAGGCGAGAATAGACAAGAATAGGAGACATCATGATTTCAAGATTGGCGATTTGGCTTACATCGAGAACGGAAACAAATTAAATCGCAACAAACTTGATCCCATACGAATTGGACATTTTCCAATCGTCCGAAAGATTTCACCAACATTTTATGAAGTCGCAAGTGGAAAGAAAAAGAAGATTTCCAATTTCTTTCATTCCAGCAAGCTGCATCTTTTTCTCCGTGTGAATCGTCTTCAGAGGTGGAGGTGTAAGGTTACTACATGTGATAACATCACTGTTATAACCTTCAGTGTTTGCCTAAAATTAAAACACATGTGCTAAAGTTTGTTAGTTAAATTAATTTTGTTAAAAGTGTTTAATTACTAATTTGAAAGAACGTGTAATTTAATTCCTTAATAAATAAAGAATAACAACAATCTTACATATATATGTATATTATTGATTATCGATAATATATCGATTATCGATATATCGATAATAGATTATCTTAATCTTAATCTGTCCGTTGCTAATACAAATATATTAGATGGTTTACTAATACGTGAGTATGCAACGTATAATTGCCCATGGGAGAAACATGGATTTCCTAACCGCATATAGCCATTGTCTGGCCTTGAGACCTGTTGATGGGCATAGCAACACCCAATCATATAGATTTTTTTAAGTTATAACTATTTATTTCAATTTAATTGAGCGCTAATCGATGCACAATATTTTTGTTTAATCTGTCCTTTGCTAATGCAAATAGATTAGATGGTTTACTAATACGGGAGCATGCAACATATACTTGTCCATGGGAGAAATGGATGGAGAAGATGGATGCACTTATGGTCCAAACCGCATATGGACATTGTCTGGCATTAAGACCTGTTGATGGGCATAGCAACACCCAATCATATATCAAATTGAAGTCTTTTGAACGGTATTATGTGTTCTATTGGCATAGGTGGCAACAGGACGATTTATTCTTTAAAGATCCAACATGGCTGCTTCAATAACATTTCCGGTAGTATTTTTGATGACCAAACATGTATAATTAAGGTGGATTCAATAATTATAGGCAGAAGAATAATAGGTAAATCAATATTCAACCGAAGATTGAGTGGTGGCGTTCCTGGTATATCGAGAGCATTTAAAAAAATCAGTTGGATAATTTACAGCTTTGTTTTCATCAATACTAGTATCGATTGATTTAAAGGACATTAGATCACCTGGTGACATCTTTTGTATTTGAAAGTTAATTTCGTCAACAACAGCAGTTTTCGCTGCCACAATAACGCAATTACTGAGCCAATCATGGTCCATGATATTTTATTATGATATTTATTTTTATATTTTTTTTTTTATTTTTATTTTTTTTTATTTTATTTATATTTTTATTTTATTTTATTTTAATTTTATTTTATTTTATTTTTTTATTCTATTTTAATTTTATTTATTTTTTTTTATTTTATTTTTTTTATCTTATTTTTTTATTTTTTTTTTATTTTTTTTTTATTTTTTTATTTTATTTTTTTTATATATATATTTTTTTTTATTGTATTTTTTATATTTTATTTTTTATTTTATTTTATTTTTTTTATTTTATTTTATTTATTTTTATTTTTTTATTTCATTTTATATCGATTACCGATATTTCTATAATCAGATGTATTATCGATTATCGATTATCGCTTATCGATATATATTATGGGTTATCGAATATATTATCGATTATTGATGATATATCGATTATCTATTATCGATTGTCGATAATCAGATGTATTATCGATTATCGATTATCGCTTATCGATATATATTATCGGTTATCAATTATATTATCGATTATGTTAAATTATATTATCGTTGACTGGAAAGATCACATTAGATGGCTGAAGTAAGAGTGTGTAAAAAGATTAAACATACTGAAAGTTCTGGCTGGAAGCACTTGGAGAGCAGACAGATCCAGCATGTTAAAGGTTTACACCAGTTTAATAAGATCAAAATTGGATTATGGCAGTTTTGTCTACTCATCAGCAAATCTCAAACTGCTTTCCACTTTAGACTCAGTCCATCACGCAGGAATCCGCATTTCAACAAGTGCATTCAGATCTAGCCCTCCCTGTAAACAGTCTATGCGTAGAAGCCGGTCTTGCTCCGCTAGCTGTCAGAAGACACCAACTCGCTTCTGGATACATTGGAAGACTAAAATTCAATAATAATAATCCAGCATGGAAATATATTTTTAATATTAATACAAGAAGATATACAGAAAACCCAAGACTACCAGCCCCACTTGGAATACGAGCAAGAAGCTATATAGAAGAAATCAAGAATCTTCAAACAAACACAGATGAAAACAGCTACCCACCTTGGACCTTGAAACTACCATCGATAGATTTAAGTCTCAACAAACACAATAAGAACACCATATCAGAACACACATATCTTTTAGAGTTTAGAAAAATCTTTGACAAATACAGAAATAGCCAACACATTTATACAGATGGATCCAAATCAAACCATAACGTTGGAAGTTCTATAATTTTCGGTACTAACACAATTAAATATAGGCTGCTACACACAACCAGTAATTTCACCGCAGAATGTTTCGCAATCAAAGCAGCCCTATATAATATTATGCAATGTCAAGAAAAAAAAATTCGTTATTTTCACGGACTCATTATCTGCAATAATGGCTTTCAAGAATATATATATATATATATACGAAAGACAAAGTAATTAAAAATGCCCAAGCTTACTCGACAATGATCAAAAACATCGACAAGGAGTTGGTATTCGTCTGGATACCATCTCACGTGGGAATAAAAGGCAATGAAGCGGCAGACCGAGCAGCCAAGAAAGCAGCATCATCCCCGACCATAACAAATGTTTATACCATATCGGACATTTCACAATATCTAAAACACCAAGCACTCATGACGTGGATACAGCTGTGGAAGGCAACTGATGAAAATAATAAATTGAAAAATATTAAAGCGGAAATAAAACCGTGTGAAAGTTCTAGCCGCAGCAACAGAAGAGAGGAAGTAGTCATCACGAGACTAAAAATCGGCCACACGCGGATGACACACGGATATTTGATTGAAAAAGACGCACTACCAAAGTGCGGAAGTTGCAGGGTGCAACTAACTATCACCCACATCTTGGAAGAATGCCCCCTGTATGAAACATATTTTCATGGCTTGGGGATTGATAGGAAAACCTCGACTATCCTGGGAAATAACGCCGCAAATATAGACAAGGTGATAACCTTTCTTAAAGAAAATAATATTTTCAGTAAAATATAATAATTATAAGTTAAATGGAAATAAAAGATAAACCAAATAATAATAAAGGACTAAATATTGAATCAAAAGAAGAAAGAGGCTGATAAATGAATAAATAAATAATGAAATAAACATTTGAACAAAAAGAAGAAAGACGCTAATGACGATAGATGTTGTGCGTCTATAAGCAATAAAACCTAACCTTGATTATCGATAATCGATAATACATCAGATAATCGATATATTAATGATAATCGATAATATATATATATATATATTTATATATATATATATATATATATATATATATATATATATATATATATATATATATATATATATACATATATATATATACATATATTTTTTTTTCCCTTCACGCAGTACCCCTACGCGAAGGACGTGTATTGTTCTGCATGTTCCGTACATTTATAGTACATTACATACAATTGTACTTTTTGTTGAAGAAATTGGTCCGGGTAGAGGTCACTGAATGAAATTCTCAAGTAATTTCAGAAGATCTTTATTCTTCTGAAATTACTTGAGAATTTCATTCAGTGACCTCTACCCGAACCAATTTCTTCAACATAAATTATCATAGGTCAACAATTATCATCAATTGTACTTTTTTTTTTATTATTATTTATATACAAAACTAAAGGCTAAATTGAAAATACATCATTAAAAAACAAAACTTAAACATAAAAATATTGATCATAGTAAATATTAAGCGATTTGAACAAATACAAAAAAAAAGAAATAGGAAAAAACACAAAATTACAACAAAGTAATTGAAAACAGAACTAAAATTCTTGTTCCCCTATAATATTGATTTCGTGTAGTGATGATTAACCACACTGCTCTAGCAAACACCTTGAATTGCTGAAAATACTTCCAGTACAAGTCCTTAACACTGATTGGCCAGCTGTCCTTCTGCGTCACATGTTTGATAAGTGTAGTCCTTGGTTCGTCGGTTAGTCTGCATTTATATATTAAGTGTAAGTAAGTTTCTTCGATGGCAAGGGCATGTCTTATTGTCTGTAAGTTTAAATTTTTGCCGATGTTGCCAGAGTGCCCTCTCACCCACCTGAAGTTGATGTTGTATCCTGCTTTTTGTAAGTGGAGTAAAGTAAGTCTGGTTTATTCAATCAGCAGTTCATGAATTTTGCGATTAATGAGTTTGTATAACGTACTTTGGCTGTCAGTTAGTATGCAAATAGATGTCCTGCGGAAATTAAATGTCTGTATATATTCTAGTGTTTTCAGTATAGCGTATTGTTCAGCTTGATTGTTTGTACAATTAGGTCCAAGTCTGTATTTCTTTACATCAGTCAGTACACCGTATACACACACACATATATATATATATATATATATATATATATATATATATATATATATATATATATATATATATACTATCGATAATCGATAATATAATCGATAACCGATAATATATATCGATAAGCGATAATACATCTGATTATCGACATATCGATAATCGATATATCATATCGATCAATCAATCGATATATATATATATATATATATATATATATATCGATAATAGATTATCGAAAATAAATTATTTTATAATAATCAGTTATAAGAAATTAAAAAACCGAACGTGAAAAAATAAAATAAGGACTTCGTTCTCAAATTGTAATTGTCGATATATTTTTTATAAATCGAAGGTATCATTGGCGTATTTAAACATATCGTCCCTGCCATTTCCAACTATCGAATTTTTTTTTTCACATTCGAGAGTTGGAAATGGCAGGGACGATATGTTTAAATACGCCAATGATTCACTATATTATATAGTGAGATCAGTATTTATTATTCTTACAGAAACAATGTAAAATGAATGTTTTATATTGATAATAATTGTTGACCTATGATAATTTATGTTGAAGAAATTGGTCCGGGTAGAGGTCACTGAATGAAATTCTCAAGTAATTTCAGATGATATTTATTGTTAGCCAACGTTTCGACCTACGTTGTAGGTCTTCTTCAGGGCTATAAGCAAAATACAGACAATTTAAGAAAGCGGTATGAATATAATAAAACATTTTAAATATAGATAAACTAAAAGAAGGTGAATACAGGCAAAAATTGATAATTATGTGTAATAATGATGATAAAAATTGATAAAGGTGTACAGTAAAGTAATTATGAAGGTTAAAATGTAGAAAATAATAATAAAACATGAAGAAAATAATAATAAAACAGAAAGTGTTGACAGTTAAAAAATTAAGGTATTACAGATAAATAAAAACTGAATATACAATAGGAATGTGAAATGATATGGGTAAATTAGAAAGTGATAAGAATTACGCACTAAAATTATAGGTAATAAAAAAGAAGAAATAAAAATTGTAAAATTATAAAAATCTAGAAACGAATTATATAAAATAGAATAAAATTGAAAATAAAAATTATTTTAGAAAATACAGTATTAATATTAATAGGTAGAAAATACTTTATACTAGTGTAAAGAATATTAATTACATAAGAGAATGTAAGAAGACAGTTTATAAAAATGTAAAATATCAATTGTATAAAAGTAGGTATGTTTTAAGTAAGGTACGTGATAATATAATCAGGCTATATTGGACTAATTAACAGGACCTTCTTGACTCCATCCTCCATCCATCCTCCATCATCCCTCTATTCCCCCATGACATCTTCCTCATCAAGAAATATGTCGATGACCTCCTTTTAGTTCTCAATCCTGAAAAAATCCCTGAAATACTAGTAGCCTTTAACTCCTACCATCCCCGTCTCAAATTTACCATAGAAACTGAAACCAATCACACCCTCCCCTTTCTTGACCTCCTCATTATAAGAAATAATGATAGCTCCTTGTCCTTTAATTGGTACACCAAACCCACATATTCCGGCAGACTCCTCAATTTTTTCTCACAGCATCCTTACCACCAGAAGATCAATACAGCAAAAAACCTTATTCACCGGTGTTTATCCCTATCAGACACCCAAATTCGACCAACCAACATCCTACGAATCCAAAACATACTACTCTCTAACAACTTCCCAGCCCACATTACCAATAAACTACTAGACCCCCTTAAACACCCTAGTAATGTAATTTACCCCTCCCCGTACCCAACAGTACCGAACCCCAGTTCCTTCATATACCGATCTTTTCCTTATATTCCTGGTCTGTCTGAAAATATCCAAAAAGTCTTAAATCTTACCTTTCCCAACCTTCGCCTTGGTTTTAAGCCATATCACAAATTATCCCAACTATTCACATATTTAAAAGACCCGATCCCCATTAAAAATCTCTCCAACATTGTTTACCGCATCTCCTGCTCTGCCCCAAACTGTACCTCCTCCTACATTGGGGAAACAAAAAACCACTTTTACAGACGACTATCACAACATAAGACCTCTATATCTACCCGGAACATATCTGCTTCCAAACTATCAGAACATGCCTTAACCCTTAACCACACCTTTAACTTTGACCAATCCTCTGTTCTCGCCACTGTTCCTAATTATACCAAAAGACTAATTACAGAATCATTATACATTAACCTAGAAAAAAATCCGTTAAACACAAAGACTGACAAAAATAACCTATCAATAGTTTACAGACACATACTAGACCTAATACAAAATAACTAACCACCCCCGCTTCCTAATGACTTTCTCCTCCCCCCCCTCTCATACGTGCCAATATTATATATAAGTTTGTATGTTAGTCTGTGTGTGTGTGTGTGTGTATATATATATTTATGTGTGTGTATATATATGTATATATATATATATATATATATGTGTGTATATGTGTATATATATACATATACATACGAATATGTGTATGTGAGTGTGTGTGTATGGATTTTCAAGTCTTTATATGAGGCTTCTACACTATTTGCTTCTTTCCCTTTATACGTTACTTATAGCCATTGTAACGGCTTTTATATTCTGAGAAATTTTTTTACACTTAGTAAGGGTAGGGGACCATCCTTCCTTCTCAATTATATCAGTCAGTGTTTCATAGCCAGAGAGGACCCACCCCCCGTCCCACCCCCACAGGTAACTTATGTTTTGCACTATTTACTCACCCTCCCTCCTCCATTTCATTTTAATTTCTTTCCCTCATAACCTAAAACAGTACTATACCCAATTTACCGTTATTATCACTACTTCCAATCTCACTATTACTGTAAGGCGTTTATTTGTTTTAGTTATCTATATACCACCCTAAATATTCATCAATATATATCATAATTCCAATATAGCCTGTTATTAGCCTGTTAATTAGTCCAATATAGCCTGATTATATTATCACGTACCTTACTTAAAACATACCTA